>VXBA01004800.1:655824-713964 GCA_013399895.1 Serilophus lunatus | reverse complement strand
TTTCCTTGGTGGCCCCCCCCCCCCCAAACCCAGCCCAGAGCTCCTCAGCTGCCTCCTTCTCCAAGCCTGGTCACCCTCTGATATTCCAGTTTCTCTCCTTCTTGCTAAAGGATAATTATTCTTACCAGCTTGTACAGGGTGGTTCTTCAAGCCCAGGATCTGGGATTCTCCTCCCAGAGAAGCAGAAGGTTTCTTCAGTGGACATTACTGAGGTTTGCAGGGCAGTGCATGACAAATCTCTGCATTGCTTTTAGGATTTGCCTTAGTCCCATGCCAATGGGTAGTAAAAAAATGAAGAGGCCTCTTGGAAATTAAGATGAAGTTTGTGATATTTATTAATCCAGTCACATTTATAAACCAGCCACTTCTCTCCAGGGTTCTTGTCCTATTTGTCTCAATGACACCTTCTGCTGTGCTCTACAGCCAGCTGACTTTAGTCCCAGCTTAAAAAATGGTCCTGGATGAAAGGCAGTGTAGAAAATGGCTCGTTTTTGTCTCATGCATGCACTAAAACAGCTGAGGGTGGGATGATGGGAGAGGAATCTCCGTGGAAAGGAACCAGGGCCTCTCCATCACTACATATGTGAGATGAGGCAAAGTATCTCACAGCCACCCTTCCTGGCAAGGGATGCTCAGAGGAGAGAGGACAGGGAGCATCTAGACCTATTACCCCTGGCTGAGAAGCAGGGGCAGTTGTTATTGTGTATTAAAATTCCCAAATTATGTCACATTTAACTGGTATGAGGTGGCTTCCACTTTTCGATCACAGGTCTGATCCACAGACATACTCTGATTTCAGCAAGTTACCAAAATTCAACATTCTCTTCCCACTTGTTATCATGTTCTTCTTTCCTTCTTTCTTTCTCCCAACAGGGCACCCTCCAGAAATTTGTGGATGACCTCTTTGAGACCATCTTCAGCACTGCTCACCGTGGCAGTGCCCTTCCCCTGGCTATCAAATACATGTTTGATTTCCTGGATGAGCAGGCTGACAAGCACAACATCCATGATCCCCACGTGCGGCACACCTGGAAGAGCAACTGGTGAGTGAGACACCCCAGTATGGTCCAGCACCTGCTACTGGACTGGAAGGAGAGTAGAGGGACATGTGCTTTGAGGTCTGGTTGCTGGGAGAGTAAAGGACCCTGATGTGGTGTTCAGAGCATCGAGTTTTCCCAAGCTGATGAAGGCAGAAGATCCCAGGATTTAAAGGATTCTCTCAAGGATGGAGCACCTTAGCTAAACAGGTCCCAGTTCACCCTGTATTAAATAAGAATGGCAGGATTTTTGAGGGAATTCAGGTGGAAAAATGACAAAGTGTTTAACTACTGCAGTGCCCAGCCCCATAGGAATATCTAGGGAGTATGGGAGGGGATTCAGCACCACTTCCTTCCTCTAGACTGGGTGTTTGAATTCCCACTGTCATCATAGTGGGACTAGAGCTCCAATTGTTTGCACACTCATAGGTATCTAGTGCCAGCTGAGATTTTTTAAGGTATCCCTGACATCCTCAGGGGATGTGCAGCATCCACAGGAAAGTATCTTAAATGGTACTAAGCATTCAAAGGGTCTGCAGCTGATGTGAGGCTCCTTTGGAGTGAGTAACAAAGTGTGACATCAGTGACAAAGTGTGACATCAGCCCCTGCTCCAGCTGCCAGGCAGGAGCCTCTCCTCATACATGTAAGAGGACAGCAGGAAAAAAGCCAGGATCGCTGGAGAAAAAGCTCCTCTCTGCTGAGTCTCCCTGTTGGAAAGAGTTCCCTGGGGAATCACTCCCTCCCCTTCTCCTGTGCAAATACAGGAACTATAAAAGGAACAGCAGAGGAGAGCCATGGGGCTCCCAGCTCATGCATTTTTTCCTTTTCCCAGCCATGCTGATGGCAGATCGTCACAGTGCAGTGACATAAAAAAAGAAACCCCATGCACCAAAGAGGCTTTCAACTAATGAAACATTAGCATATTATTAACATTATCTGCGGCACTAATCTGAGGCTGATTGCAGCCACTCAGACTAAATGAGCAGGAGGTTTATTTAAGGGGGGAGGGGAAAGGCAGAGTGTGTGTGTATGTGGGAAAAGGGGCAGTATGAAGAAATCTGTTCAATCAGATTACATTAACTCAAAGTCACATCACGGGCTTCATTATTCCCAGTGAGGGACATCATCCCCCAGCCCCTTCCTGCACCAGCACACACTCAGACACACATACATGGACTCTGCTCCCCCTCATCCTGGCTGTGTCTGTCATCTAAACACCTGCAGAAGGACTTTTGCAGGGTTCACTCATCCACCTCGTCCCCCAGCTGATGATCCTGCATCCCCAGACTAAAATGTTTTTCCTCACAACTCCATCATGTCTCACTGTTATTCTTTATTCATTCTTCCCTGGGAGAGTGGTGAGGCCCTGGCACAGGTTGTTCAGAGAAGCTGTGGCTGCTCCCATCCTGGAAGTGTTCAAGGCCAGGTTGGACAGGGCTTGGAGCAACCTGGGATAGGGGAAGGTGTCCCTGCCCATGGCAGGGGGTTGAAATGAGATGATCTTTAAGGTCCCTTCCTACCCAAGACATTCTATGATTCTGTGATTGTCAGCATCTCCCACTTCTCCTGAACTTGGCTGACAAGATTGCCTGTGTGAGGCTTTCCTTTCATTTGTTCTGTGATTTTGCTGGCTCAGAACACACAGTGGTTTAGGAAAATATGGTGTCATCCCTCTGTCTGGGACATGTTAAACCGGCTGATATCACCCAAAATGTATCAGATTTGGAGATTAATTTTTTACAGTGTTGTGAACACACAGAGGTAATGAGCAAATGGAAGGAACTGGGGGGGGGTTAACCTGAATATCAGGAGAATTTTTTAAGCTGGAAAACATTCTCCTCTTGGGAAGGTGCAGGGAGTGAAGGTAGACTTAACAGTCTGCCTGACAGAGGCAAGAGCTTGGGTCTGTGATCAGCGACACATCTCAGCTCCTAGGCCATGATCACTTGAATGCATTTGCCCTGAAAAAAAGGCTTGAGGCAAAGGCTGGAGGTAGATACCTCAGGGCATCTCATACCAATGAGCTGCTCTTTTGCGAAAAATTGGAGGGGGAGAATGGCTTTGGATTGCAATTGGAATAACATTTCTTTGGTTAGGGCAGTTATATTTTCATTTCAAAGGCTGTAATACTTGTTTCCCAGTTGCTTTTCTTTTTTTTTCCTTGAGGCAACAGAGTTTTCCCTGTCATGTAGCAACTGCTTCATGCCCAGTGTGCTGGGATCATTTGCAGCCTTGGGTTTGAGCAGTAGATTGTGACAGTGCCTGGTGTATGCCATGAACATTCCCAGCCTCAAGCTGACAGCCCTATCTACCTGTCTTCCCATGAAAAGTTGCTAGGAGTAGGAATTGCTATAAGGGCTGAAGGCTAAATCCTTCAATAACAACTGTTTAGAATCATTAAATAGTTTGGGAAAGGACCTTAAAGATCATTCAGTTCCAACCCTCCTGCCATGGGCAGAGACACCTTCCACTAGACCAACTTGCTCAGAGCCCAATCCAGCCTGGCCTTCAACACTTCCAGGGATGTGCCAACCTGTGCTGCAACCTAAAGTATAGAAGTTCAGAGTCTTTCTTACCATCTCAATTGTACTCCAAATAATTTACGTGCAACTTCAATGAGATTATATTGACTATAAGACTGAAAAAATCTGCCTTGTAATGATAACAGTGAACAAAGCCACTCCTGAGGTGACTCCACCACCATCCCTCGACCCTTGTAAGGGAGGAATTTATTGTATATCGAGTTTATCCTAAAATCCTCATCTCCATGCCATGATTTTTGGCTTCCATTGACCATTTACTATTGTAACCTCCCACAGCAAAGCCTGCGAGTTGTGCTCTGACTGTGTCACCTCTCCCTCCCCTCCTGCAGCCTGCCCTTAAGGTTCTGGGTTAACATGATCAAGAACCCACAGTTTGTCTTCGACATCCACAAAAACAGCATCACAGATGCCTGTCTCTCTGTGGTGGCTCAGACCTTCATGGACTCCTGTTCAACCTCAGAGCACCGGCTGGGCAAAGACTCCCCCTCCAACAAACTCCTCTACGCCAAGGACATCCCCAGCTACAAGAACTGGGTGGAAAGGTGAGTTTTAGCTGTAGAAATAGCAATGACTTGAGCAAGTGGCACAACAAGGCCCTGCTTCACGATACCAGGAGGTATCATCACCATTGCTTTTGGAAACTGCCTCTGGGCATTTTTAATTTGGGTTTTGCTAAGCAGAACTCTCCCTTGTCAGCCTTGTTTTCACACGTGGCTTGCAGCAGAGATGGAATTTAATTAGAGGTGTGAATGAAGGTGTTTGCCATCATTGTTTCTCTTGAGGAGAAACTGTTGAGAAGTGGTATAGGCAGGAAGGAAGGGGTGGTGATGTGTTTGAGCCCTGTGAAGTAGACGGGCTTCTAAGTCTTTCCACACAGATCGGAAGTGGTTTGCTGTTCTCAGCGCCATTGTGACAGTCCCCGCACTGCCTAGATTCCAAGAGACATAGAATTGTCTCCCAGTAACTTTCCTTGGAGGTTCTTATGTGCTTTGAATGAAATGTCAGATGATTGACAGGCTGGTGATTGAAGCTCTGTAGGTATTTTCTGAAAGGTCACAGGTCTTGCCACACCTGCAAGACCTGTGGTTTACTGTACTGAAGTTCAGTGTCTAGCAAAGCTGCTCCACAGAGAGTACAACCAAAGCAGCTATTCCTGCAGTGTGTTGGGGTTCAGTTTCTATAGGGTTCCCCACAACACGCAAAGAGCACATCCTGCTCTCCATTCAGCAGGAGCCTTTCTGCTGGAGGAAGCCTTGCAGAAGTGGATCTGTGCTTTGTTTTCCAATATGATACACTTTCCTGGTGTTATGGACAGGTTTGGGAACGGCACAGATGGAGAATGATTGCAACTCATTAAATACAAAGGCGGGTTTATCTTACAGATCATTTCTGTACAATGCATCCAGTTTTCAGCAATGATTTCTCTGGATGACTCCACAGGCATGGCCTAAAATTGATGCCGTGTCATGCAAGTTGTACAAGTCCTCTGCTGCTCCAGGCACCTCACAGTGCACTGTAAATCCTTGTATTTCCTTTGGTGGGGATGATTTGCTCTCATTTTGTGAAAGGAGAGCGTGGCTGATCAAAGAGCTCTGTCCTCTGGTTGGCACGAGGAGGCATTTTTTACAACTATTCTCCCATTGGTCTGTGATTTGTCTGGACAATTATTTTTAGATGTGGTTAAACACTTCAGCAAACGTCGTTTCTAGGCAACCTGTAAGGCTCTCACAAGCTACCTTGCTTAATTATGACCTACTTCTGGTACCGTGTCCAAGTTTCTTAGCATGTATTGAGGCTGATTGCTGGATTGACCTGGATAATGGGAAGGAGGTGTTTGAAATTCGTTTAGAAATGAAATTTTCACCAACACTCACCCCAAGATGTCATACTCTAGTGATGCTTTAGCAACATTCTTTTTTGGGTGAGTGGTTTTTATGGTTGAATACTTTGTTTTGCACATGAGCCTGGCTGACTTTTATCTTTGGAGTTGGTACATTTCAGTGAAAAACTGATGCACACAATGGGATAGTTCTGTGTGCAACACCTTTGATTTTTTTTTCCTGTGGATAAACAAAAGGCTGCAGTTTCCATCCTGTTTTTCCAGTATTCATTTCACTTTACAGCTTTTTGGAGCTAAATCCTGGTGCCCAGTGATCTTCAGCAGTAGGTGCTGCATTTCCTTGGAAGTTTTCCCAAACAACTGGATTTGCAAACGAGGTACATAACACCTCCTGCTGCTCAGAAACAGCCCTGGATTTCTGTCCCCAGCATGTGCTGGGTTGTTATCTGCACTGATATCTGACAACTTGAACTGAAGCCCAAGGGGCGGCTGCAGGTTTTGGAATATGGTTTAGAGCTTCTTCTTCCCTGCTTATATTTTTGAGTGCCAGTTCCACTGACTCAAGGCAGTGGCACCTGGATGCTGTGGTAGATTAAAGAAAAATACATATCAGGGATGAATAAAATATCATTTCACTTCTACCCTGAGTTAATGAATTATTTTTCTCCATTCAACAATTGTGCTTTGAGGGAGTTATTCCAAATCCAAAGGCTTCCAGTATGGGTTGGAGTTATTTCTGTAGTCAGCATCAGCTGGAGGTGACATTCTTCAAGACCACTAGACTTCTTCAAAGAGTGAATCATGAAATAAAAAGATTTTTCAGGCAGGGAGTTTAAGAAGTGGCTGAGTAAATCAGAAGAACCTGAAATCAAATGAACTTCTTTGATGAAGAAGAAGCTCTAAAAGGGTAATTAGACAGTGGCAGATTGTACCCAACTTGAAGGCACTCTGGAGCAAAGAGAGACTCCTGGCTTTTAAGGAGCTGTTGAAATGGAGCTGAGCTGGGTCACTCCAAGCCATTCCTTTGCAAACACTGGCTTCTTGGTGTGGAATGTACCTTTAGGGCTCTCAAAACTCAGAGCAGGGAACTACCTTGGCATAAGAAGCAGGCATGGGTGAAAATACCTTCATCTAATCCTTCAAACATTAGTTTTTCACCTCTTTAGGTTGTGAATGTATATTAAGAAGGGAATAGTTAGAGATTCTGGCCTGGCCAGAGGTCTACCTTCACATAGTAGTCAACTGGAAATCTGATTGCAAAAGATTTCAAGAGCAAAACTATCAGGAATCTTCAGTGCTTTCATTTGTTTGTTTAGTTCATGTTTTAGGGTAGGATTTTCTCATGTTTTCAGTTACTTGTTTGTGGTGACTCAAGTGCTGCATTCAGAATTAGGATGCATGGCAACTACTAATTCAACAATTTTAAAATGTACCAATTTACCAATTTTTGCAGTTCCATGTCAACTTAATGGGAAACGTTGCAGGAAATGGAGCTCTTCCATGACATTTTGAGAGGTTGGTTGTTTTAGTGCCCACTTCTGTAATTATTTAAGATAATGGATTTGCTAACAACAGCAACAAGAAGTTGTTATGCCTCCCTGCTCATTGCAGAGGGACTCGATGACCTCTAAAGGTCCTCTCCAACCCAAACCATTCTGTCATTCTATAACATTGGAAGCAGAGGTGGACTCTGCCTGCTGAAACAATCCTGGCTTTTGGGAAAAAGCAACTTTACTATTCAAATTGTACACCCAGAGCTGAAAACACATGGCTACAAGTGTCACAGTGCAGCCACGTCCTGGGTTTCCTGCTGCAGAAGATGAGGCCTGGTGAGGCAGGAGAACTAACTCATGAAATGAGGACGGGCTATCTGGCTTTTGTTGAAGCCATGAAGAGCCAGGCTGTAGTTCTGAAACAAAGTGGAGGCTTTTCAATTATCATTATATGAGTCTATTGAAAAAAAAAAAAAAAGGAGGAAAAGAATGGGAACGGTAGAGCAGAATCTCATCTGACTTCAGTTAGTAAAACTCCATAGGCTTTGCTGAATTTACATTAGAGCAGCTTCAGATCTGCATCTTTTCAAGTTTACTTCAAATGTCCCCTTTGAGCCCAGAAATCTGGAGAACTTGGGAGCATTTGATGCAATCCCCAAGCAATACAAAGGGGAGCCTGTTCTAATTGGGACTGTCTCATTAGCATTCAACACCACACTGAAAAGATGACAAAGGGCTGTGGCTGACCTTTCATTTCTCTCCATGCTGCCAAGCTTATGATAACACTTGTTTGAACTTCATTAACACCATTTAATTGCCTGCATCACAATCAATATGATGTTTCCCTACCGAAGCCTGGCATGGAGACAGGGATGTGGGAGATTGTAAAGGGGCAGAGCACAAAAAGCAGAAGCCAGAGAGTTTTTCCATTTCACACTGGCGCCCAAAATACCTGCAGCTCTGCAAGGAGAGGAACTGATGCTTTTTCTTCTCATCCCTGCAGGGACTTGGTCTCCTTTTGGCTGCTTATTGTGCACTGAAAATAACCCCTCAAAGAAAAACTGAAAGTCAGTGGAGACATTACAAGTATTCTTAACAACTTAAGAGTCATCCAATGAAGACCATTCAAAATAGGCTTGCCAGGTTCAGGATTAAAATAAGTTTGAAGTGATCTGATATGTGGGATTCAGAGTTATAACATTTGCATTATGTTAACCTGAGTGCAAACACTGCCTGACCAACCTGATGGGACCCAGTTCCTGGGTCCATGATCTCATCTAATTCTTTTTCCTTGCAGGAAGATAGTCGTAGAACAAGGATTAGTTTTGAACAAAAAAGGTGAGATTTAGGTAAAATATTAGGAAGAAATTATTTATGTAGAGGGTAAGGAGGCCCTGACACAGGTTGTCTAGAGAAGCCACATCCCTGCAAAGTGTTCAATGCCTGGTTGGGCAGGGCTTGGAGCAACCTGGGATAGGGGAAGGTGCAGTGAGGGGCGTGGAATTGAATGGTCTTGAGCATCCCTTCCCTCCCAAACCATTCTGTGAATCCTGAAGTAACTAGGATTTGCATGTCATTAGCCTTTAGATGTTGAGGTCTTAAGCTTGTTGAGAAAAGCTTTGTGAGTGCGTTTGGAGCACACAAAACAGTCTGTGCCCACTGGGGATCTAACTTAGCGTGTCAGCCTGTGGTTCCAGGACTCTTTAGTCGCTACAAGGCCTCTACCATTCAGTACTTGTGATGTCTGTTGGCCCCTCTGCAGCAAACTTTAGCAAGAAAGACAAATTGGACTGGTTTAATACAATAAAGGTTATAATGTGCAGGCACCCAAACATTGTGGGTTATTGAGGTTTTGAACAGAAAGTCCAAGGGCTTTAAAAAAGAGCATCACATGACAGGTGCAAATCCTGGCTCTGCTTTTAAAAAATACAGTCTCCTGTGTCTCTTTTTTCTGTCAGAAAGAAGGCTCAAGGAGCAGCATACCAAGGGTCAAGGTAGGGGTGTGTTGTCAGTAGAGATAATAAAAACCAGGGCTGGAAGGGGCCTCAGGAGGTCAACCCGACCAGCTCCTGCCTCAGGGCAGGATCAGCTCTGTCTAAAGCTTTCCTGACAGATGCTTTTCTACCCCTTTCTTAAAGGCCTCCAACAACAGAGCCTCTGCTGTCCTTAGGCAATCCATTCTTGTACTTTCCTGTCCTTCCCATCACAGTGTTTTCCCTGATGGCCAGCCAAAATCTCCCTGGCTGGAATTAAAGCCCACATCATCTCACTGCATCTCCAGAGCAGGGGCTACAGCTCATTCCCTGCCTCTCTGGGGCAGCTTTTGGTGTATCTGAAGACTGTTCACTTGTATTTCTTCACTTTTTATTTCCAGAAAAATCCGGATGTTTTCCCATTTCTGGTAACAAGCTGTTCCTACATAGTGCAATTTTCAGGAGGCAAAATGGGAATGTGTCTGTGTGTCGGGGGTGCAGCCCCCACCTATCCTCTGCACTGAGGTGATGCTGGATGGTTTCTCCTTCCAGAGAAACTACCTGTGCACCAATTCACTCTTCAGCCACTGAGGCAGTGTTGCTCATCAATTCTCCACTGCTTATTCTGAGCTGAAAGGCAACAGGAACATGCAAAGAATAATCATTTAGGCCCCAGGTAGGGCTTGCATAGGCAGGCAGGATCATTCCTTCAAGCTCTTCAAGGCAAATCTCTGGAAGAACTGAGAGGCCTTCAGCTAATTTTGAACACCTTTTGCTTTTCACAGATATGCTATTAGTGCCAAAATTCAATCAGTGTCCAACAGCTTGGCCTTAAACCTCTCTCTGGAATAGGGTCAGTCTGAGCTGACAGAGTCTTGTGACTGTAGCTGAATCATAGAACAGTCGGAGTTGGAAAGGACCTTAAAGATCATCCAGTTCCAACCCCTGCGCCATGGGCAGGGACAGTTTTCACTCCATCAGGTTTCTCAATGCCCCATCCAGCCTGTCCTTGAAGGCTGTGGTGCATCCATAGTTTCCCTGGGCAGTCTATGCCAGTGCCTCTCCAGCAGCTCAGATGCTTCCCAGGAAACTAAAGCAGCCGTTCTGTGTCAACACCAGAACTGACAGCATGTCCTTGCATTGCTTCACTTCATCCCATAAAGGAACTGGCCACTAGGTCGTTCCCAAGCTTTCCATCAGCCCTTCCCTGCTGTAGTAGTCCCCTGTATCCCTTTCATGGATCTCTTCCTCCCTTCAGTGGTCTGGATACAGCCGGCTATTGCATAACCTTAATTATGTTATTGCTGTAATTGCGTCTGCCGTCTGCAGCACATGGATTCTTTGCAAGCTTTTCATATGCTAAAATCATTATTAATGAGTGCAGTCCCAACCCAGCGACAAACAACAGCCACGACAAAAAGATCTTTTGGAAGGCAATTAGCTCCATGCTAAGCTGCCTAAACCATGGGCTGTGCTGGAAAATTTCAGACTGGAGAGGAAACACTGGCAACATGGCTTTTCTCTTGTCTTTTGATGAGTTAATGAGTAACTGAGTGGCAGCAGGCACAGTCATTCTTATGAAACAGCTCCACTGAGGAGCCTTTCCTGGTCGGTGCCCAAGGAAAGAGCATTTACCCCTGGATGAACAGACGGCAAAACGTATTCCCAGGTCACTGTGATGCATTCCCAGATCACTGTTCTATTGCTTTCTTTGGGAAAACAAAGCAAAGCAGAACAAAACCAAGATAACCCAGGCAAAGACGAGGTTATGGAAGGAATTGGTTTTTTAGAACTCCGTACTGGTGCATCCAAAATTCTTCTCCATGCATCAGTGGCAGAGGATGGTCCCATGGGCTCTCTAGTCCAAGCCTGGCTCGGGTTAGTTACTGTGCTGATGATCCCTGTGAGGTCACATCCCATGGTCTGGTTATTCTCACATCCTCCATCTGAGCTGGTGATGTCTTGGAATGATGGATTTGCCCCAATTTCTCATGGTTTTTATTGCTCCTGAAATCTAACAAACAAATTTCCTGTCACATCAGAGCATAAACAGCCTTGAGGTAAGAACAGAGGCTGCACCCGTGATTCAGGTGCAACTCAAGCATATTAGGCTGGAACAATTAATATGTAACTAAAGATCTTCTGGAAACAGCTGAGAAAGGATCCACTGGAGATAACCAGAACTGGAGAACAGAAGCAGCAGTAAATCTGCAGGACAAGGCTGGAAAATGTTGCACATCTCACCAAGAAATCACTGTCTTCTACTTCAGACTCTCACTCCTGACCCTTTGGAAGCAGATTAGGCTAACATTGCTGCTTTGCCACCTTTCTGCCTCATTCCCAGGGAATCTGGTTTAATCTTGTGTTCCCAACCTCCTGATGGCTATTGGAGCTTCTGGGGCTGTGGAAGTGTGAGTGTCAATGGCCTGTCCATGTCTCAGGTGAGATCTGAGACCTCAGCTTAGGGTTGTTCACAGGTGACAGAGCATCTCACTGCCTCTGGCAATGCCTCCCAGCTCAGCTCTGGTGTGAGAGCTGTCAGCTGCAGGGGCGGAGGGAAGCAGCACACAGACAGCCTGCAAAATTCCAGCAGTGGAAATAGAAGGACCTCTGGGGTTTGGTGACAGACAGTGGATTTTGCATTAGGGGTATGCAAATGGCAGAGAGGCCCTAAGGACCTCTGAGGATCCAGGCTCAAATAGAAGGCAAATAAAAACTTAGCAGGGATGTTGTCATCTCCCTGCTAGGCTGTTTTAATATACACATTCATCATTTCTTTAGAGAGTGCAATGATGGCTTCATTAGAAGCTCTTCTGTATAAGAAGTCATTGGACCACAGCAGAAGTCAGATGGAAGGCTATTATGTCTTCTCCCTCTACTAGGTTTGGTCATTGGTACCTGCTTTTTTCCCTTTCTTTTTATTTTGTCTTTGCCATAAAACACATTTCCACAACAACTTGGTTTCCAGCCTTAATGAGAAACGACTTCTCAGGTGTGTGATGCCAGGGAATTGAGTCTAGAGGAGACCAGGATACTTTGGTGTGATGGTGGGTAATGGCCCGTGAACCCACAACACCGAGATCACAGCTTGAGAGTCTGTCATGGCTGGAGAGGCCTTCAAGCCCTGAAACTCTGATTCTTGAAACTCAGATTTGTGCATCCCATTCTTCACTCCAGGGAGCATTTCGCGCTGCCTTTTGCTGTTCAGATGAGTCATGGGAATGTTGTGCTGCTGGGAAATTATCTCTGCAGGGCTGGAGAGGAATGGGGAGCTTTCAGACCCTTGTGAGTCACAGATTCAAGAGACTGTTGCTACCAGGTGGAAGAGAAACAGGAACAAACTTGGAGAAGCAGACTATACGTGTGTGTGTGTGTGTGTGTGTGTATGTGTGTGTGTGTGTGTGTGTGTGTTCCACTTTTTGGAAGCACCCTGTCCTTACACCCACTATCCACCATCATTTGATGACAACTGAACCAGAAAGGAAAGGGAGCATTTCAACTCGTTGTCAGAGCCAGGCTGGCACCTCTGCCTTCCTCCACCTGCCTCGTTTATCCCCTTCCCTTCTCATTTCACCTACCAGGAGGGTGTCTGTGCAATATTCGTGAGGAAATGGGCTCTTCTCCATGGGCACTTGTTAGGCACTATAAATCAATGCATTTCACTGCATTGCAGCCTGATTTTCCCCACAAGCCTGTGAACTCCACTGGTTGCATGTGGATGTAGGATGTTGCTTTTTGGCAATAAGATTCCCTATTTTCTCAGAAATGTCATGAATGCCACCGTTTCCTGATGTTTTCTCTTGTCCATGTAGCACAGGTCTGATTTTGTCCAAACTCAAACTCTTGAGTTTTTCTGGGAGTGGTAAAGGTCTAAGAATATTTATTCATCTTGCTCACCATCTCCTCCTGGAGGTAGTTTTGCAGTACAAGTCCTCGTGGGATTTCTTAATGCCTGCTTTACTCACAGGAAACTGTTCAGGCACACTTGGGTTGAGCAGAGTGTAAGGTAAAATCAAGCCCAGACCACTCAGCACTGGAATACTGGGAGTGAGCAATATTTAGACCATGGGACTGAGCTAAACTAGGATTTTTGGCTGCTGCTGAGCTCAGAAAACAAGATGCCAGGACTCCAGGGAGAGTAATGTTTTTGTGCCTACTGGAATTTGCAGTAAAATTGATGAGGCTTGCACAAGTTTTTATGATGAGCCAGAGCTTAACTCTGGAAAGAGTCAGAGCAGAGGACTATGCATGGAGCTGGGAGAAGGACCTCTGCCTCCTATGCCTTCCTCTCCCAAGGGTTACCTCAACATCCCGCCACCAACACCAGGACAGCAACTGAGAACAGCCCATTGTGGTAAGTCAAGATGGGAGTGCAAGACACAGAACCAGACTGAGCACAACTGGAGCCTCCTGGTGTGGAGGGGGTTTCCCCCAAGCTCTCGCCCTGTGCTGCCTTTCACAGGAGACTCCAGCAGCTGCTCATCCCACTCTGTCATAGAGTATTTTCCCACTCGAATGCATCAAGATCCCCATCATACAGCACTTCAACGTCCAATTTCTCTGCAGTGGAAAACAGCCTCCATCTCAGCAGGTGTCTCAATGCTGTTTACAGGACACCTGTCAGCTCTTTTGGCTCCCTGTCCCTCTGCCTCCTAATTATAAAATTGTGGATTGCTGCAGCTATGGGCTTTTTATTTTTCCCTTTCTTGCTTTTTTTTTTTTTTCCTTGTGCACAAAATGTCAAATTGCAGAAATTAAAAATGTAAATGATGGTGTCTAATTAACCAGTTGACAGCAGAGCACAGCTGCGAATGACAGTGACTGATTACCTTCTGCAAACCTTGTCCTCCAAGACCTGCCTTACCCAGGGGACGAAGGACATCAAAAATAGCAACTTCCTTAAAGAGACATTACTCTGCAGATGAAGCCCGTTGGGCAATGGTTATGGGTGATAAAGCCTATGGATAAAACCCCAGGCCTTTTCAGCTCGAGGGGAATGGTGTTTGCTTCTAAGGAAAACAGATTTTTCCCAGTCACAGTGGGGATAAAAGGGCTGAAGGCTGTGGCCACAAACAAAAACTTGGGGCAAAGTGGAGATGCTGAGCGGCAGAAGAGTTGCTGGGATAGATTGGATTGAGCAGGGGAGGTGGGTGATGTCAGCAATGGGGACAGGTGTACTGGTGGGAATGGCACAAGAATGAATGCGAGGAGGGTTTATTTGGGAGGTTTTTTGCCTATGGGAGTGAAATCCTGAGGTCTCAGAGGGACTTCTCTGTGGGACTAGAGGCAGAGCTCTAAGCCCTTGAAGGCCTCATGAATCCATCAGCAATAAATACCTCCTACTTCTCCAGTGGCATGCAGAAAAGTTTACAGGATGTTCTTTGGGACTTCAATCTCAGATTGGGGTGGAGTGAATACAACACACGTGTGGTGCTCAGGATCAGTCCTTTAGCGATTTCCACTGTGGCTAAATCATCTCCCTTGCTGTAAAAGATATGACCAGGTATTCATTGATACGCCAGAAGAGCCCAACACTGCAAAGTGTATTTTTTCTCCTTGTTGTTGATGAATTTCATCTCTTAAGTCCCTGCTCTCCCTCCTCAAGAAACCTCTGTATTTCTCTCTCTCAGGTACTACTCAGACATTGCCAAAATGCCAGCAATCAGTGACCAGGACATGAATGCCTACTTGGCTGAGCAGTCTCGCATGCATATGAACGAGTTCAACACCATGAGTGCACTCTCAGAGATTTACTCCTACGTGGGCAAGTACAGCGAGGAGGTGAGGGCCTGGGAGCATTTCTGAGGGACCACGGGACAGCCCAACCGCTCCCAGGGCCCAGAGTGTGTCACAGATGCTTCTCTTCATCCTGACTAGCGGGGTGATGGGTTTAAGGAATGAGAAGCAAGGCTTGGGCTCTGTGAAAGGGAAGGCCTGGGATTTTTGGTCTCCTCAGTACTCTTCCATCTGGTTCCCTGTTATTTTTGTCTCCTACTATTGGTCAATCAAATTTACAGTTGTTGATGGACAGATGTTACATCACTGCTGAGGAGCCCCACATGAGCTCTACATCCAATGTGGCCAAAAGCTGTTTAAGATCATGTGCCCAGTGCCTTTTCAGACACCCTAAGGCACCCAAGAATGGTCCAGCAAGAACCACACAGACTTTAAGTTGTCCAGCAGGGTTCTGTGTGTTGTAGGCCAGGTGAGACCCCTGAGGGCATCTCAAATGACATAGTTGGATGATGAATAAAGGTATTAAATAACTGATCTCCAAGATAAGAATCCATCTGATTGCTTAGCTTAGGCCATGCAAAACAGGTCAGTAATCCAGAAGGGAACTAGGCAGGCAATTTGGGCTTGATCTGAATAAATGCAGATCTCTAGGTTGCAACCAATCAGATGCTGGACTCATTAATTTTGGGGAATAAAAAAAAAAAAATCCCTATCACTTCTTGCTCTCTCCTTTTCCAGATTCTTGGAGCCCTCGATCAAGACGACCAGGCTGGGAAACAGAAACTTGCCTACAAACTTGAACAAGTCATAACCCTCATGAGCATAGACAGCTGAGAACTGTCCTGCCAGGGACACCCTGGGAGGGATAAACCAAGTCGTGCCTCACTCAAGATCATCATCTTTACCAAGTGCAAGTTTTGATGGGCTGTAAGCAGAGTCACCCCAACAGCGCTCCCCTCTCTCTCATTCTCTCTCCCTCTTCCCTCTCTCTCTCATTTCTTTCTCTTTCCAAATCCATGAACAAAGCGACAGAGCCCCAGGGGGTTATTAAAAGAGAAGACTGTAGAAGAATCTTGGTTCTGGGGCCATGAAGATATTTGGGTGGAGCTCTCCTTTTCACAGCTTCCCCTCTGCCTTCACCCTAGAGAAAAACTATTAAACACACAACCCCTCCCCCCAAACCCTCCCCTAACATCACATCATCACTCTGCAGAGGCGAAATTGGGAGGTAACTTCTGTCATGCTGCTTTAACCGCCCTCCGAGGGCTTGTAGCCCCTGGAGTGGACATGGAGATGAACTCAGTATTACTCAAAGTCTCCCCAAGGGGAAGACAGCCTGCCTGCAGGGATCTTGGAGGGCAGAGCAAACCGAGCTCCTCTCCTGCAGAGCCATTGCAACTCTATCACTTGATAGTGACCCACTGGGAGAGGAACCTCCCTGGAAAATGCCACAGCTCCGTCCAGAGTGGGACCACTGTGGCTCTTACCTGCCTGGTGTAGCTGCTCCCTTGGGGCAGGGAAAGGGTCAAGAGGGGAGGAAGAGACCGATGTCCCCCTGCCCATGTGTTCCATATGGTTATTCTTATTTTTCAAAGAGACACGTGTCCCCCTCCGTCTTTCCCGTTGTGTCCTGTTGGTCGTAGCACTGCGGCAAAAATGCTCTCTCTGCTCAGTGGCATCCTATCAGTGGTGGTTCTGCTCCTTCTGGCCATGGACAGCACAGCAGCTCCCTTGTTCCCACCTCGGCTTGGAAAGCAAGAGCCACAGGTCTCATTTTATTTCAGGCAAGGAGCTCATCCTCGGAAAAAAAAAAAAAAAAACAAAAAAAAAAAAAACCAGAGGGATTTTTATTTTTTTTTTAAAAGCTGTTCTTTCCACTTTATTTCCTCAACTGGAACAAAGCTGTTGTTTACTCATGGTGGAATATCAGAAGAACACTGAAAGGCTTTCCAGGAAGCAAAGTGGTGCATAGGACTGATGGGTGAAATCTTCCTTCCAAGCCGCTCCTAAGAGGAAATATCACCACACATTTTGGAAGGAAATCTTGGAGGAAATCCAAAGGAAACAGTGCAAAAAAATTCTTCTACCTAGATACCCTCAGCTGAACTGCAGCTCTTCTGGAGGTCTCTGAATCACTGTTAAGCCTATCTGCCTTTTGGTGCCAACTCTTGGCCTTTCCTCTCGTCCGTTTCTGGAATCAACAGGCCTTGCAGGAGGCACAGTTGCTGCCTGGGAAGGATTTTATACCTCTTTGCACTTCTTATCCCTTCAGAGATCACAGTCACCATGGGACAATTGTGGGTGATTACCCTGTCCTATCCTCTGCTCAACTCCTCCAGAACAACCCCTCAACCTGTTTCGTGGCCGATCAAAGAAGAGCGAGCTCCTGCATCTCTTCTGCCTTTGGTTATTCTGTTCGTAGAGCTGGATAACACCGCGTTTAGAGACCTTCAGTGTGTGGAGAACCATGTACACCACGAAGGCAAGAGCTGGGTCTTCATTTATCTCCCCAGAAATGACCAGAGCTCACTAACAGATGGAGGAGTGGCTGGAGAATCAGCTCACATCCACCTCACACCACCCTCAGAGCTACAGCCTGGATCTACTTTGCACCTGGAGGGAGGAAGGGGTAAAGACAGGGTGTGTAAATTGATTACAGAATGAGTGCATGTGGGTTTATTCTTGCCTCTGGCTATCCAAGCAGAACCTCTTCAGAGTGACAGAGCACGAGTGCATGGAATGGGGGATGTGGTGCAAACAAGAGTCAGTCAGCAAGAGGGTTTCCTTCAGCCAAGCAGAAACACACATAGGCAAGTCTTTCTAAAACCATTCAAAGAACAGCAGTCCAAAACTGGATGTGTCTGTGGGGAGAATATTACAACATTTGTGTTGAAACAGCAGACTTAGGGACACGTCTTGGTTTGGAAACCCCAGACATTTCTCTCTTGATTACAATGATTATTATTTTGTGCGTGTGTGTGTGTATGTCTGTGTGCGCGTGTGTGTTACTCCCCTTTTAGTTTTGCTTGCTTTCTGTTTGATTGCTGAGCTGATGGACTCATCATGCACCTTATGGACATCTCAACATTTTTAAGAGGCCTGTGCATTGAGGGTGATTTGGTTTTGGTTGGTTCTGCCATGGTTTTGTTGATCCATTTAGTAATGTCAGCGCATGTTCCAGACCCATTGATTATGGCTGTGAAAGTGGGGTTGGAAATCCCACCAGAGCCAGCAGTAAGAAAATGACAACAACAACACAAACACAATATTTTTTATAAGTACATTTAAAACAAAACAAAAAAAAAAAGGAAAAATTGAAAGAAAAAGAAAAAAAAAAGAAAAAAGGAAGAAACCAAAGGTTTTGACAAACAAAGTGCCACAAAAGATAAATATGGACCCTATTGTCATGCCTTGTACTCACAGCTGGATGGTAGGAGTCTAAGGACAAGTAGCTGGCTTGGAGGGAAGTGGTTATGAGTGATGGGCATTGCTGCCTGGACATGCGCACACAGAAGGAAGAAGAAGCTGTTTAATACAAAAAGAAAAAAGTATCAAAGTGAACTGGTGTGATCCTGCACTGTTACTGAAGTCAGAGGAACACCACAGGGGAAATCTGAGACTCACCCTGGTTCTTTTTGGTGTTTTCAGGGCTGTGTTTTTGGTTTACTATGGTTGTTTTCCATTGTTGTTACTTTATTTCTTCTTGCTGGTACGGAGTTTTTCATCTGTATATTATATATATATATTTTTCGAGAAAAACTTGAACACCTCAGAGACACTGAGAATGAAACACTTAGAGGGAATGGGAAGCACCATGACATTGGTGTCGTAACCCATTCTAAGTTCCCATTTAGGCATTTCTGCTTTCTCTCCACCCTCTTCTTTCCCCCATGCCCAGGATTTGAAAGAAAATCTGCATTTTGCTTCTCTTTCATCTCCTCCTTAGTTTTTTGGGTTTTTTCCTCTCTGTTCCTCTTTATTTGGTGTTTGAGCTGGTTTTGCTTTTTGTTTGGAAAATGTGCCGGAATTGTGATGTAAATGCGTGGGCTTCCTCCCCTGTCCCCTTCAGTGCCCTTCCCATTTCCAACCACTGTCCCAGCATCCCCCAGTCTATGAGAAGTCTTGGCATCTTTCTTCCCAGCCTTCCCTGTCAAGCTAACTATTTTTTAAGTGCATGGAAAATACAACTAAAAACAAAGACACAAGCAGAAGAATGAGCCCTACTACGACACGGATGCGTTCTTTTCCTTTGATTTCTTTTTCCCCCACCTCCCTGTCCACACTTGATCAAAAATGCCCAATAAAAAGTAGTATTCCACAATGTTTTTCAAGCCACATGGAGAGAACTGGAGCCAAAGTTCCTAGAAGCCAATGGACAGGCTCCTAATATCCAGAATATGCCAGATGACAGGCTGATCTTCATAGGTACTTCTCATACACTGCAGTCAAATAATTAATACTGACACTTGCAGCACCATCAGAATCGAGGAAAGGGAACTCATGGAGACTCTCTGAGACCCTACTGAGAAAGCCAAGATTATTTCTTCACCGCAGGGTTTGCTTTGGGGCTTTGCACATGGTTTAGAGGAACAAGAGTTGAACAGTCCCTCTGCAAACACATCGTGTCCTCTCTGTGAATGTAGTCACCTATCGATGACAGTGATCTGAGACGTAATCCATCATGTCATATCCTTTTGCAGGCTGAGCCTTCCAGCAAACACTGGTTTGGGAAAAGTTGTGTCTGTCTGGAAGAAGGTGTTAGAGTTTGTTTGCTCTTGAGCAGACAGCACAGGAGAACAATCAAGGAGTAGAAATGCAGCCACTCAAGGTCACCTTGCTCTCCCAACAGAGAATCACAGAATCATTTAGGTTGGAAAAGACCTTTAAGACAACAAAGTACCAAAGTTAAAATATGCTGCAGTCCTTCTCTTCCCACTCTTCATTCTATCCTGAACATATCTGAAGGCTTAGTCCAACCCAGTCTGCACCAGCCCTGCTCCATTAGGTAAGAGGACTTGGTTTTACCACTGCAGTTGTCTTATCTCACCTCTTTGACACTGAAGACCATAAAGATTATTCAGTTATGAAGATTTACCAGCAGAATTTTGTTCGGTATTTGCTTTGATTGAGAAGCAATTACCGAAGTTTCCAGGTCTTGTTCATTAGCCCACAGGAAGGTGTTCACAATGAAGGGAAAAAGACCAAGTAATTCACATAATTGTCATTATTTTTAATAGTGCTGTTGAAAACTGATAGATAAAATTTTAAGAATTCAGTGGCCACTCATTGTTGAGTCAGCCAACACAATTACTACAAGTCCCTTCTGAATTTCCTGAAGTCGAGGATGCCTGTGATGTAACAACCCAAAAATATAACTGTTAATGTCAAAAGGAAAGTTGTTTAGACCTAAGTCAAAACAAGAAGTTTAGATCTGTCCTTCCCCAAGGCTTTAGTGAATTGCTTTGAAAGAGGCACTGTTATGTAGAAGACTCTTACAAAGGAAGATTGGAAACCTGAGATGACCAAGCCCCAGAGCTCTTCTTAGTGGGACATTTTTGTCTGCACAAGGGACTCTTAGAATTGTGGAATCACAGAATCGTTTGGGCTGGAATGGACCTTAGAAACTATCTCATTCCAACCCCCTGCCAGAGGCAGGAACACCTTCCACTAGACCAGATTGCTCCAAGCCCCATCCAACCTGGCCTTGAATACTCCCAGGAATGGAAGTCCTTAAGTCCAAGGACTATCTCTCACAAAAAAAAGTCAAATCTGTGCTGCTGGAGATGTCCATGACTGCTCTCTCACATCACTAAGTCTTCAGTAAAACAAGTCCTTCTTCACCTTGCCCAGCAGCATGTAAATAATTACTCATGAAGCAGAGTCATCTGGTAGTGTGCTGTAGAAGGAATCAGAGAGAGGAGGAAAACTGATCCTCCTTCCCAAATTCCTGAGGTAGCTCTAGTGTGTAAGATGTTTGCTCCTTCATAGGAATCTCTTGCTTTCTGCAATGACCATTGCTGATGTGACCAGATAAGCACTTTACTGGAACCCCACCAGTGCCAACATGGTGGGTTTAGTCCCTTTCTCCTCCCTGCTTTAGCACTTAGTTACAGAAACCAGACAGAGAGCCCTGTATAGAAATGTGCATTGTGGTCTCACTAGGTTTGTAGTTTCCTTATTCTTTACCCTTGGATGAGGAAATTGATATAAAAATCTAACTCACGAATCAGTATTGTTTAAAACTTTGAGATTCTAATAACCTCCCTTCCTGGGATGACCAGGGGAGCCCAGGAATGGATGTCTTTCCCCAAACTAGGAAGTTATGATCATTTATATGATCAGAGACACCTTGGCAGATGCCTCACCAAGATAAAGAAGTATTGGCATGGAATCCCAGAATGGTTTGGGTTGGAAAGGACCTTAAAGATCACCCAGTTCCTATCCTCTGCCATGGACAGAGACACTTTCCACTAGACCAGTTTGCTCCAAGATCCAACCTGGCCTTGGACACTTCCAGGGATAGGGCAGCCACAGCTTCTCTGGGCAAACTAAGATCAACCACACAGCCTTAGTGATTCCACAGGCAAATTTGCTCTGTGCATCTGATGAGTAGTAAGAACTGTCCTCCAGGGAAGGGAGAGGTTTGAGGATGTCATAACTCTTGCCATCCAAACTTGGTCTGCTGTGGAGCAGCCAACTGATGAAACATATGAACCTCCTGGCCATCCCCAGCTTGAGGTTTTTTGCTTTGCACCTGATGCTGCTCTAATTTCAGAGTATTGTTTAGTCCATGGAGTCCTGCAGTTTCCCCTCACTTCTGCCCCTGTGTAATGTCCCTTTCTCAGAAAAAAAAGCCTGCCTTGTCTTACAGGGAATAACTGTTTTGCAGAGAATGCTTTGAAAATGGAGCTTGTCAAAGATGTTTTATTTGGGTTGGCTCACTTCACTACACTCTTAGAGAAGCACCCAAGGGGACACAGACTTACAGCAAAAAATTAATTTGTAGGAAGATGTCAAAGGAAAAAAAAAAAAAAAAAGGAAAAAAAAAGGATTTACACTTGGAAAAATAAAACCACCAAAAACCCCACTGAAGTTTTAAAGCTGCTTAGTCTAATGAACCTGTCACGTGTGTGATTTCTGTTGTCATTGTTGTTTGTTTATTGTTTGGTTGGTTTTGGGTTTGGGTTGGTTTTTTTTTTTTTTTTTTTTAATCTTCTGTTCTAAAAATGGAGAATTTACCTGGAGAAATTCTTTCTGCTTGGAAACAGATCACCTCAGAGATACTCACAGCAGAGAGCAGCGTGCAGGGAAGCTCGGCAAAGCAAATCTGGGTGTGGAAAATAGAGAGAAAACAGGACATTTAGGCTCTCTCAGCATTCCCTTCTTTTGCTGGTGTGGTCTGGCATTTCCCAGTGCAGAGGCTGCTGTTCACTGTGGGGTAGACTGAGGCACGAGAGCCAGCTGGAGAAGTCAAGGCACATGTCCAAGCTTGTAGTCCTTTCTGAAGTATCTTAAGAGAAACTTGGTGTTATTTAAAATTTCTGTGCTGCTCTTTCTCCATTCCCTGGAGAAATCCACCTTCCAGCCCAGAGTGGGGTAAGGAAGCAGAGAGATTAGGTGCTAACTAAATGTTCCCAGTGTTTTCCCTAAGGAATTGAGAGGCAACTGGATTATTTAAAGTCCCGAGACAGGCCCTTCCTTGTGTCTGACCCTGTGTCTTGGACATTCACATGAGCCCAGAAGTCTCATTCTCTGTTTTGCTAAAGCTTCCATCTTAAATACAAAATCAATGGAAAGACATATCCTTTCACTACAGTGTTACTAACAGCCTCAAAGAGATGTCAAGACAGCATTAGAAAGGAGGTTGGGATTCTTTTTCTTAGGTTGTTGTTGTTGTTGGTTTGATTTTCTTTTGAATTGATCCTAGTTAAAAAAAGTTAAATAAAATCTATGCTATTTAAATTGGAATCCCGTTGTTACTTGGTAAAGGCAAAGCTTCTGTACCTTTGTTATAATTAATTGTATACCTGTGTATGTAAATATAAGGCATTCCTATTTTGCAGTCCAGAACAAAAAAGAAAAAAAAAAACTATTTGTAATATAGAATAAAGTTTATTAAAAAAAAAAAATAAAGAAATAAAAATGCCCCAGGCTGTGATTGCTGCTTTCTGTGCCCAAATGGAGCCAGAAGGAGGGAACTCCTTCCTTCCCTTCCTTTTTCCTTCCTTTCCTTCCTTTTTTCCCTTTTTCTTTGTCTCTTTATTCTTTTCCCTGTCACACCAAAAGACATTTCTAGGAGTGTTTGAACTTTTCCTGGAGAGCTGAGCTCCAGACAGGCTATTCCTTTCCATCAGCCTTTAGGGTGTCATCAACTGTGCATTTTGAAAATGATTGACCAACTCATGAATTCAGGGATGCTATTAAAGGAACCATATCCTGTGGATCTTGAAAGGAAAGTCCTCAGTGGGAGCCAGGCTCAGATTCCTTGGCCATTACATTAGAGCAGCAATCATCACACCAGGTTTTGGAGTCAGAGGTAATTTTAGGTGGAGAAGAAAACCCCCAACCCACTCATGATAATTATCTTATGATGCTGCCCTTTGAATGGCTGTTCCAAAGAGTAAATCTTGAATGGAGTTCAGATTCCCTGGGGCTATTGAAGGGCTTGGCCAAGCTCAGGTGGGGTTTGCACTGCCTTGACACAAGTTTAACATATCAGCCTCATCATGTACTATAAAGGACAGGAAAGTTGACCTGAGCCACCTCAGCTGAAGGGAAACTGGAGACCAAAGATTCACAGGTGCTTTCCACTGACCCTGCTCTTGAAAAGCCAAACTGATGGAAGCAGAGCCAGATGCCTTTGGAAGTGGGCATGAGAGGGGGGGACTATTGAAACTGTCATCTTTCATAATTTCCCAGTCTCACAGCAATGAGATGAGGCAGAGTAGGTCAGAGCACTGTACCTGAGTCCTCCCTGTGTCCCACATCGCCAGAAGACTCTCAGCCAGTGCTGCACCAACCTCCCTCTTCCCACACAGCAGGGACAAAGCTTTTACCCTCACTATCACCCCAAGAGCTGAGCATGTGACATCAGCATCCTTACCAGCCTTCTCTGCATCCTCCCTTGGCATTTTCCCACTGTTTCCCTTCTCCCAGTCAAGCTGTGCCCTCCATTTCACCCAGCAGAGAGGAAAACAGAGCTGAGATTCCACGCCCAAAGCTGGTGCAACTCCTGCCCTACTTCAAAGGGCTCTGTCACCCTGAGGAATGAACTGGTGGGTTTTATGGGATCTGCAGACCATGGTGACAAAGAAGGCTTGTGGAAAGGAAACACCTTTCTGCAAGTCTCAGCTCAATGGAGAGCATGAAAAAGGAAGCAAGAAAGTGGATTTTAAAAAGAGAAAGAAGTCAAATGAAAGTCTGACAGGTTTTTCTTCAGCCTGATACCATTTATGGGTACCTATGGATGAGCAGCATCTGTACATTGATAGACTGATCACATCCAGCCATGGAAATGAGACATCTCTGAATGTCTACCTTCGACACAGCAGACAAAAACTCCTTGTCATCCAAAAGGGCTCACATCACTCTGTCAGCACATCCCAGCAGCAGCTCAGTCAGTCACAGAAGTGTTACCTGTACAGGTATCACCCCTCAGGCCCCTCTGGTCAGCAGGGTGAGTTGCAGGAAATGGTGCCAGAAAATTTTGTGTGCAAAGAAGTGCTTCAGGTTTCAGTTCTTTTGAATTATTAGTGTGTTTAGAGTAAAAAACAAAACCATCTCATAAGATTTATGAAGGCTTTTGTTTTTGGAGACCTTTTTAAAAGCTAAGCTATCTCACTAAAAACTTCCTTCCAGACAAAGTGGTTGTACTTCACATTTTCACAGGAGTAGTTTTAGGCTGTGTCTCTGCCAGACATTGCAAAAACAGAGAATGCATCCCTGTAGAAATAAGAGCTTCCACGTCTGTGAGACCAGACAGGAAAAGGAAGAGGTGGGGAGGAAACTGAGGCAAGAAGAGGTGAAATGAGTTGCCCGCAGTCACACAACAGCTCAGAGCCAAAACTAAGGTCTCTGTAGCCCAGTAATAATCCCAAGCAACAAATTTTGTAACTGGACACAGCAGTGCCTTGCCTTGGGAGAATCCATAGGGCAAAGCATGGTTGGGACCCACACTGTGACCTCGTAGCTAAACGTCATATGTGATAAATGTTGGACCACAGTTTCCTCTTGTCTTCTGTGCCAAGACTGGGAAACAACACAACACCAACTATTACCATTGAAACAGCCTTCCAAGCATTAAATGGAGCTGCAATTACTTAACACAGCCAAACAAACAGGCTCCAGGCTGTGGTAACTCCCTGCTGTCAGCTGTAAGCTCAAAATATTTGCTTTCAAGGGGGATCCCATGTCTGGGTTTGCTACTGCTTAGTGAAGAATTCCCTCAGTGATTTAATGAAAGCTGCAAGAGTAGGAGTGAGGAGGGAAACCTCTGACATGGGTGTGCCTGCAACAGGACAGGGCATCAGTCTGATTCTCCCTGTGACACTCTGGAGAGCCTGGGAGACCTTGGCTCAGGTCCTGTTGGCTGTGGTCGCATGTGCATTGCAGAGGGAGCCCAACTGTGCTGGAGGCACCAACCACTACTCATTGTTTCAGCCTCTGAAATGCCTTTGTTCAGTTCCCAAATGGATTAAGCTGGATATTGAAGGCTAATAAGTTATTTATGAAGCAGGCAGGAGCCATCTTCCCATTATTAAGGTTGGAAAAGCCCTCTAAGATCCTCGAGTCCAACGATTAACCCAGCACTGCCAAGCCCACCACGAAACCATGTCCCGAAGTGCCACATACTTTCACTAAAATCACTGGTGTTTCTCTAACCATGATGGATTCTCCTGGCCTCAAGCTACAGAAAAGAGGGATTTTCAAAGCTTTCCTGCTTTTGCAGTCCATAAGAGGTGATGGTCGTTTCCTGCACCTCAGTCATTCCCTCCTTCCAGCTTCTCCACTGAGGAAATGGTGATGTTTTGCCTCAGGCCTCTGACATCCTCAGTGTAAATAATATCTCCAAGTGCCCCGAGAAAACCTGTCAGTGGAGAGGGCAGGGCAAGGCTTGAAGACAGTCTTTATGTCTCAGGGAAAAGCTGAGAACTTTTCTGCAGCTCAGTTTCCCCAAGCAATCCCAGATGTCAGCCGAGAAGAACGGTTTCCAGCAAACTGGAGAGGATTCAATTTGCCTTTATTATTCCCTGTTTCTCACTTTCTGACACTTCACAGGTTCAGCTGCCTGCATCACATTAATCTGTTCTCCTCAGCACTCCCCTTCCTGGAGAATTTTCTGGTTCAGCACGGTGTAACTCCAGCATCAGCTCTCTCGTGCCCACTGGATATCACTTGTCCAGGGGATCTGACAGGCACTCCCCTCGTTTTCAGCCCCAGGTGCATCTCCCCAGGGTGGTGACAGTGGTGGGGACCATAACTCAGAGCCACTTGCCCTGCAGAGACCTGCCAGCTTCACTACCAAGGTGTTCCAGCTCATTGCATGGCCAGAAAATGATTCTGGGATCGGGGGGGGGTTATTCATAGAATCATAGAATCACAGAATGGTTTGGGTTGGAAGGAGGGTTGAAGATCATCATGTCAGGTGTTTCCTTCTGTGGTGGTTCTCCTGTATTCCTGCAAAGTCAACAGGGAAAAATGGGTCCTTTCAGGATACAATTCATCTCATCACAACCTCAGTGGCTAAAACAGATCAGTGAAAGAAAAAGGTGGATGTTGGTATCCTCTTGCTGACCCCAGGGAGGAGCTTTCCCCGCTGCACATGATTGTGCTGTGCCTTTCTAAGGCCAGATGGGATGAGTCCCATCAGTGGCTCTTCTTTGACCTTCTTTTCCATAATTGTTTCAGGAAAAGTCTCTTACTATATACACAGAGCCTTGAACTTCCCTGTGGTGTGCTGTATGTTCCCTTAGCCCAGCAAGCATTTGGGAGGAAAGCAGGAATCAATTTGGTCTTTTGCCTTCAGCTAAGACTTTCAAAGAAAAAAAAAATTGAAAGGAGAACAACTGTTTTATTTTTATTATTATTATTTGCTTCTTTGAATTTCCTGCCTTCTCATAAATTCTAATGGGAAAAGTACTCTCTGACCTTATAACTCCCAAACCAAACCTGATGCCAAGACTTCTCCACAGGCCAGCTTTGTTTCAGGGTGCCATATGGGATGCAGCCCTTGCTCCTACAACACAGGCAAGCAGGTCACCAGTTAGTCACAATTCATGACACATAAACATCTTGTGGGCAAGAAAATGACAAGCAGACAACACCAGGCATCATGTTTTTCCTGGCTACATCTGTGCTAGTAAATAAAAGAAGGCCAAGGTGGAGTATCAAGCATTATGCTCAGCTGTTAACATGCCCCCAGCAAAATTTTGGACACTGCCAGCTGACCTTCTCCCAGAAAATGTCCAGGCACTGTCTGGGAAGGATGTCTACCATGGAATTTTTTTACCTTCTTGGAAAAAAATGCATCCAGTCTGCCTCTCTCTGTCCTATAAGCTCTAAGACACAGTGGCTTCTTGTGGCTAAATATACAGAGCTAGGTCAAAGAAAGGCATGTTGGCAAAAGGTCTGTTGATTTAGGAGATGTTTGCAACAGAATATTGAAAAAGCAGATGCTTTAAAGGTCCATTCTGTCATGACTATGAGACTGTGACGCTTCTCTCTTTGGGGCTTGTACGTGGGGTACGAGAATGAACTCTGAGAAATGCTTTGAGTTCAGATTTCAATTTTGAAACACAGACTTTGGGGGCAGAGAGATGATGCCAGAGGGAAATCTATCTGCTGGAGTAGTGATACACCCCAGGACATCCTACCTTCTTCTCTCAGGAACTACTGGCTAGTGTCAAGTTGATCTTGTAAGTGCTGTCCTGTCCAGTTGGATGAACCCTTTACTGGAGAAGCAGAGGGCCAGAATACACACCTTGAGGTACTATCAGGAGTTATTCTTCATTGGAATGTTGTGGGGCAGGTCTACAGGCATTAAAGTGAGTCCTGAGTTAGGTTTCATGGTCCTGGGTCAGGTCTCGCTCATCAAGTGCAGTAGGGGACAGACCTGCAGGTATCTTACAGCCCTAGATGTCACTGGGGAGAGCAAAATGGAAAACCTCTGGGTTCATGGCCCTGCTCCTGTGCTCTTTCTTTGTGATGGATGACTATGAAGGAAAGAAAGCTGCAGACACTGATCCAATCGTATTAACGGTACCCAAGTCTGCTGTGTGCTTCCACAATGACCCAGCCAGACCAGCATCACTCACCAGAGAAACTGTCTTGTAAAACTGCCCTGCTTTGCATTAGGAAAGGCAACGTGATTAACTCCCCAGCAGGAGCAAGACACAACCCTGACTCCATCCCCACCACCACATCAGAGACCTCCGGGGAATTAGATCCAGAAGAGGCAGCTGTGAGTTATGGGGCTGGAATTCCACCAAGGGCTTCTGGGGAGGTCATAAACCACCAAACAGCTCCCACAGCCTCCCCCCTTCTTCCCATCCACCATCCACAAATAGAATTATAACCCCATAATTTAAGTGGGGCCTGTTTGTCTGCAAAAGGACAAACGCAAGGAGCCACCTGTGGGGGTGTCAGGCTGTAAATCCATTCTTTTTCCATCTTCACAGGATGGTGCTTCCAGGCTTCACCCAGTTCTCCTCACTCCCCACCCATCCTATCTTCTTCCTTTCATCTCCTTTCTCCTTCCTTTCCTGCTTAATAGAGACATAAAAGCAGTGGGTGTCCTACAGACCAATCCACCAGTCACCCACTCCCATCCAAATCCCCCTCCCTTCACCTTGGAGAGTGGGAGCAACACTCAGTTTGATTCTCACTGCTTCTTATCCACAAACCATTCCCTACCAAAGCCATATTGCAAACATCTATCCCACATTAAACCTCCTCAATGAAAGGGTTATCCTGCTTCTTTTCAAGTTGGGCCAAACGAGGTATTTTACTTTAATTGCATCCTTTGATGGTTGAGGGGATAAGGGGAGTGGGATACACCCTTTTATATTTTTTTTTTTGCTGGCATTTTCATGCAAGACCTTCAGCCTGCAAAGCAGAAAGTCAGTCTGGAACATGTCAGCACTACAAGTTAGATAAAACTAAGTGATTCCAACCTTGTCCTGTTTGTAGGTCACTTTGGGCACCCTGAATTTCAGAGGTGGTCCATGTTTCCCAAAGATTGCCTTCAATGGTTGATAATCAGCCAGACTGTGAATCCCTTGGAGGTTAAAGCTGGCAGGCATCATGAAATATCTTCAGTACAAGTTCAGCAAGAGGAAAGTAAACCCGAGTCAAAGATTGGATCTTCCAGAAAAGAAGGATTTTCTAGGGTCAGACACGAGGTTGGATGGCATGTTAGATACACCACCTCTCTAACAAACCACCTGGCCAGGCTAAATAGATAAGAAAAAAAAAAATGGATTTGAGCACTTTATGGTATATCAATACTCCCTTTTCTCATTCCACCAGAACTTTTACAACCTGCTGAATTAAGGAATTTGGTGTGATAGATCGAGAAGCCCAACCTGGAAGTGCTGGACATCCCTATATGAGAAATATTAGGGCACTGTTTCTCAGTAGCTCTGAGATTTCTGTGCCTTCTCTACAATTTCCATGACCCTTCATACATTTTATGATATAAATGACCACAAACTCCCTTTAAATCAGGAGGGAGTTGTACTGATGTCCAACCACACCAGAACTGGCAGCATGTTTATTTAAGCTTGAATGAGCATGTGAGTTCAAAGCTGAAAGGCCAAAGGGTTTGTGGTGCTCTGACTTAGGCAGCAGCTCCAGAACCCTTGGAATAACTTTTCCTGCCAAGTGGTGCAAATTTTGTGGGTATCTCTTGCTACTGACTCTGAAAAGAAGACACTGAAAAGGTTGTTTTACCAGGCAAAAATAGAGGTAAGGTGATACGTGGGCTTTAGGTCAGTGACATAGTTCTGAGGTTTAGAGATTTCTTTTGGGAAACCAAATTAATGGATCAGTGCAATGGCAATGGTGTTTTTCTTGGGCTCCATGAAAGGGAGGTTTTGCACAACAGCTAAAGACACATCCTGACTTTTTGCTTTTAAATATCTTCCCATATATTTTTTCCTCCTGGTTTGGCCAGCCAGGATGGCTAGGTTTGTCTCTGCTAGGTTTGTCTTCTTCTTAGTCAGGTGTAATCCTTGAAGACTGGACTTTTTAAAAGATTTTGATGGTTTGTTGGTTGTTTTGGGGTTTGTTTTCTGTTCATCTCTGCAAGTGGCCTCATGTGACTAACTCCAACCTCTTCCTGCTCCCCACCTGAGGATTCAATGTTTTTCCAAGCTCAGCCACGGAGATAACTGTAGTAATGGTCTGTTGTGCAGGCCTCTGCTGCAGTCACATCCCAAATAATACACACCAAAGTTGAGGGAAAAAGAGGGTGGAAATAGAGACAGAGAAAAAAAGTTATTGGGCAAGAAAAATTGAAAGCCGTATAGTAAACCTTAGAGTGTTCTGAGACAGAATATCTTGGAAAAATAGATTGAAAATACTCCAATGTTTTTAAAAAAAGCCAGCTCATAGTAAGTCAGCAAGAGTCCTGGTGAATCCCAGGAGAATAATACTTTGCAAAATGGATTGTGGCCTGTGATCAGAGTTGTGGTGTTTCATATATATATGTATAAATTCTTTCATTACTAAGATTACCCCCATGTAATATTTGATAGTTCTGCCCCTTTGGGAAGTTGAGTGTAAGGGAAAGGAAAAAAACATTGTTCCAGATTTCTGGCCTGGGGAATTGCCTCAGAGGCTTGCTTAGGTTTATTTTTTTGCCTTGTTATTTCTTAGCCCCTTTGGAAATCTTTCCTTTTTCTTCCTTAGGACAGAATTTCAATTAGCAAAAGGAAAATGCTATCAGGAGGCAGAATATCCTTGGAGATAAATCTAGCTGGGAGTTGTCAGTGGAATATCTGAAACAGCCTGACAGCAGAGGTCCTGTAAAGCCTAGATTACTCTTTAAAAGAAAAAAAATAATAATCAGTTTGCCTTTCAGAGAGGGAATGAAAGGGGTGGGAAGGAGGTTGCTCATTGAATTGCTGAGTTCAGCTGCAAAAGGGGATGATAGAAGAAAACAGACACTGTTCTAAGGATACCCAAACTGCTGGCTCTGACTGAGAAAATGTCTAGATAAGCTTCTAGGTACATCCTATAACTGTCTGTAAGTCTGGTGGATGTTTTCATCAGATGACTGAAAGAGTTTCTTGTTGAATCTTCCCTTATGAGAGGGATAAAATGGTTGAAAGGGACCTGTAAAAGCTGCAGGAACACACGTGGAGTACAGGACACTGAGATGTGCTCTAGAGCAGCCCTGAGCACGCAGGACTGCTCATTTGGTGTCTTCTGCTTCTTAAAAACCAAGAGTTTCAAGGTAAGGTGCCTTTTTGCACCTGGCCCTGCTGATGGTTCACTAGTGAAGGATGGTGGAAGATGTTGTGTCTGCAGTGTGTGGAGCTTAAGATGTGTCTGTGATCTTGAGATGGGTATCTCCCAAGGAAGGGAGTCAGAACTAATAAAACAATTGAGGGAACTGGTGGGATGGGGCCAGTTCTCATGAGCTACATTTCTCACAGCCCTAGTTTTGAGTGGTCAGTGTGTTTCATCCTGAGCAGGGAGCTCCTGGCCTGAGTGTTTGGGAATGAAAACATAAATGAGAGAATAGAAACGTAGATGAGACTCCTGGGTCTGCTCTGTGCTGTCTTGCAATTCCATGTCTATTCCCAGTCCCCATATTGGTGCAATCAGACTGCAATGAGGATGCAACCACTGGATAAGACAGTTGGTGGAATCCTCATCCCAGGCAATTCTGTACTGGGAGTACTTGGACACCTTCAGAGGAATGAGCAAGAGCAGATGTCCAAAGCATGTGTTGGCCACCCAGAAAGCCAAGTGTATCCTGGGCTGCCCCCAAAGCAGCATGGCCAGGTTGAGGGAGGGGATCCTGCCCCTCCAGTCCTCTCTGCAGTGTTGCATCCAGCTCTGGGGTCCTCAGCACTGGAAGGACATGGACCTTGTGGAACAAGTCCAGAGGAGGCCACCAAGGTAATGAGAGGAATGGAACAGCTCTGCTGTGAGGAAAGGCTGAGGGAATTGGGATTTTTCAGCCCAGAGAAGAAAATGCTCCAGGGAGACCCTACAGAACCTTCCAGTGACTAAAGGGGCTCCAAGGGAGCTGGAGGGGAACGTTTTACAAGGACATGGAATGACAGGACAAGGGGAATGTCTTTAAACTGACAGAGGGAAGGGTTAAATTAGATATTAAGAAGAATTCTTGACTGTGAGGGCAGTGAAGCACTGGCAAAGGTTGCCCAGAGAAGCTGTGGCTGCCCCTGCAAGTTTTCAAGGCAATGCTGGATGGAGCTTGGAGAAACCTGGGATAGCAGAAGGTGTCCCTGACCATGGCAGGAGGGTGGACAGAGAAGACCCTTAAAGCCCCTTCCAACCCAAACCATTCTGTCATTCTGTAGTTCATTCTGTGTCCTGTGAGAGGAATGATCTGACATTATACAGCTCTGCCTTCACCTTCCCACTGCTGACCTTCCTCATCCACCTGGGGAGTTCAGCCACCTTGGACCAGCAGATATGGCACAAGGCACTTCATGCCTGTGACTGATGTTTGAACTGGGGGCTGGAGAAGATCTTGAAGGCTCTCAGAGATGAGACACCCATGTCCCAGCTTCCATCCAGCCCCTTTATCTGCTCACATCTGGTTATCTTTAACACAATCTGCTTGATGCAACACAGTTGTAGGGCCTCACTAGTGCTGGTGTTAGGGAGATGCTGAAAGGGCCCCTGATAATCTATTCCAGAGGCTCAAAGGAGCTGTGAATGCTCCAATCATTATAATTTCAGATTAGTTGGAGCCATGCAAAAGAAAAGATGTCACCACCCACCCAAAACACTGAATAGTTTGAGGTGAATGGGACCTTAAAGATCATCCAGTTCCAACCCTTTTGCTGTGGAAGTGGACACCTCTTAGCAGAAATGAAATATTCTAGAAGAAGAGGTTGATATCACCAGAAAAACCACTGCAGACATTGACAGCAGTGAAGAAGGGGATATATAGGCATGTTCTGTGACACACTGTTAGAACTCATCAGGATGCAGAACTCAAGGTCTGGACTCCAGACTTGCAGGACACTATGCACACTTTAATCTCCACCAGGTTTTCCCTTTCAGCACTCTAAATCCAGATAAAAATAATGAAGAAAAAAATACCTATTTTTAAGGTGTGGGCTAATACTGGGACATTTTACACAACCAGTTTATGATTTGGACTTTAATATCAGATTTCTTCAGTCACTGTTGCAACTGAATGAGCATTCTCACACAAAAAATGTTCTGGCATCCAAACCTTTCTCTGTTTTTTTTTTATTTTATTAGTTAACTTTCTTGAGAATGACTTTGCATTAACTCAAATTTTTGTACTATTGTCAATATCTCCTTTAAAAATCTTTAGGAGAAATACCTGTGACAGATAAGGATGGACAGCTCCAGGCACCTGGCTAGTATCTTTCAGTGTTCAAAACCACCAAAAAGAAAAGAGAAAAAAAAGTTCTGTCCAGTTGGGAGGCAGAAACAAAAATCATAATTAAAATATGCAAAACGAACCATCATTGCTTTTCCCAGCAAACCAGAGCCTAAAAATCCTGTTCACTGAAGTGCTGGAAATCCTGTGACTAACACATATTTGAATGGGAATATGACATAATTCTCAGAAGGAATAGCAAATGCTCAGTCTGTGGGATGAGTTAAATTTCCAAAGTAATCTGCCTGGTCACAGAATTCCAGCCTGCACAGGTCCAGAAATGAGTTTGGGAGGATGATCTCTTTCCTGAGCCTTTTCTCAGGGTTAGATTCTGGGCTCTTTAAGAATAGCAGATATTTCCATGTGATGAGGTGGGAATCCCTCTACATCTTCATCTCAGAGGAGTGAGGAAAAAGTGTAACTAAAAATAGTGGGATCAAAGGAAAGGAAACCACTGCCTTCTAGCACAGAAAGAGAATGTTCTCATCTGGAGAGATGTTGTCAGCAGGAACAGATTGAAGACAAGAGGATTTTGGAGTTAGCCATAGACCTGCTAATCATGGTTTAAATCCAGCATTAACCCTTCAGGCCCTGCAAAGAGAGCTCAGCTCATCATTGTTCCCTGGTCCTGCTGGTGACTCCCTTATGCTGAGAAAAATGTCTCATTCTGCCCTTTCTCAGTGACATGAACTGGAGAAAACCCCCAAATCTCTTTCCAAAACTGAGAGGCCAACAACTGTTTGTGGACCAATATTTTCTTTTCCAGTCACAGCATGATCCTGGGAAAGAATTCCTGTTGTCTGCCTTTATCCACCTGTATTGATGCTTCCTAGAGACCACTCTGGAAATGTCTTATGGAAATCTCTGTGTGTCATCACCAGTATAAGCCTTGCAGAACTGAAGTACCTCAGGTCTTCTCTTTTCCTTGCTGCCACGAGCTCAGCAATTCATGGAAGAACCTCTCAAACTCAATTTCTTTCCGACACAAGTAACCTTGATGAATTACTTTGCCCTAAGACATCAGCAAAGAGTTTGGAGGTGATGAGACAAAACCTAAAAGCCCAAATACCACATCTACACTGACTTGGGCATGGACTCCAAACTCTCCAACCATCAACATCATAAAGTCACCATGTGCAGGAGCCTCTGGACTAAAGTCGTGCCCAGAGCTCTGAGGCCACTTTTATTGGAGATGATTTCCCTGGTTCACCCTAGAAAAGCCCAGATCAGAGGTGACCTGCTGATGGAAGGCAGATCTAGTCCACAGGCACTCCAGTCAGAAAACTGCCTGCAGGTTTTGTCTTAAGGAAGGTTTGCAGAGAAAAGGTTTGCAGCTGCTCCACTTGCCCAAGGGTGAAATTATGCAAGTCTCAGAAGCATCAAGTCGAGATCAAAGGGAAGAAAATTAGGAAAAGGGAGAAGAATGGAGAAGTGGGAATAACTTATGCTAGGGCAGTGCTCCAGGGTTTACTCTTTCTTGTGCTAAAGCTTTCAAGTCCACAGCATGCAGCTTTTCTTGTAAACTGTTCCTTTCCCTCTCCCCTGGCCTCTACACATGAGGTGCTGGAAGAGGATTAAAAATATCCCTCCAGAGGTCCAGGGAAAGGGTTCTTCCTTGACTGGGCTGTCTCTAGCTGTACCCCAGCACCTTGAAGCCAGGTAGGGCACACCACTTACCTTTTCCTTGTACTCAGATGTACCTGAGCAACACCAGTTCCACATGCCCTGTCAGCTTTAGAATAAAGGGGAAGTCTTTCTCCTTACTGCACATCTTGTTGCTCCACTGCTTTTTTAATCCTTTCTTGGGCTCAGAGGAACCTACACACCTTTTTACATATCCTCCATCTACAGCTGATTTCAATGATCCTCCAAAGTGCTCTGAGATCACAGGCAAACCTGTCCTGGCTGTGAGGTCTCTCTCTGTGCCTACATCCTACCAGCTGCCTGTGCACCAGTACAAGCTATTTATCCTGGAATGGTGGAAATTTATCCTTCCTCCATGCACTAACACCTTCTGAAGGCCATTTTCACCTTCCCAGAGCCCACCATAAGCTGACAGAGAAGGCTTATGGTGCACATTGGTAGCCAGTCTGTCCTACCCTGTGCTCTGTGGTGGGTTTATCTGGCTGAGACTTCCCCTCTAGTTTTCTTGTTCTTTCTTCCAGTTGAGGCCCCATCTCAGGGCTCTGACCTCCTTACCCTGTTACCAAGTGAAATGCAGAGGGTTTGTTATATCACTTGCTGGCAATGCTGAAATTCTGTGCTCTTGCTCCACAATGTTAGAGAAGGGTCATGGGTGCCAAATCCTTTGCAAAAAAAAGAAGGAGATCTCAGAGTGCTGAGACACCCTGATCCCCTTCTCCCAAAACAAAGAAGCAACGATGTTCAGTTCATCAGCAGGGCTGCTCTATCAGCTGGATTTACAGTGGTAAAAGTTCCAACCACCCCACATAGGACTGGTAAAGGTGACATGGGATACACAACATGACATGGGATACCCATGATGCAGAAACCTGGGACTCTGCAGCAACACCTGGAGATCAGGATAATCCAAAGTGCTAGAAATGGTTTAGCAAGTGAAATCCAAGAATTGCCTCTCCCCTTCTCTTCCTCTTCCTTGGCTTTACAAAGAGAAACCACAAGAAAAATAAGAAGGCAAATACAGTTCACAACACTCAGCACTACACACACTGTGAAGCAGATGGGGCTGAACAGCACCTTTTGGAAGCAGCACAGAAACCAGAGTATATGGGACCCACAGGGCTATGGAACATTAAATTTTGTAACAAAAAGTTCTGCTTCAGACTTTGCCAGGTTCTCCCTTTATCTTCCCACCAGCTTTGCTGTCTGCCCAGGGAATGTGCAGTGCAGCAGGGCTCTTCCTTTCCACTACACAAGTTTGTATATTGGAAATACTACATGCACTTGTACCAAGGGATCTGTCCTAGCTCAGTGCTCACAGCCCAGAAAAATTGCCAGGGATTGGTGATGGCTGAGAGAAGCCCCCTGGGGACAGCAAAGATGACAACAGTAATATTGCAGGGACTATGTTTGGCTTCCCATTTCAGCCTCAAGAAGTCAAATCTGCTTTACCTTTGTAAAAAAAAAAATAAAAAAAAATCTTTTTACTGCCCAGGTAGAAAAAAAGAAATGAAGCAATTTGGACCAACACGTATTCAGGATGTGCTGATAAATTGCTTAAGAAGTTTGCCTGCAGGATGGTTATACACTTTTTATGTAGATCTGCAGTGTTAGCAAGGTCACCCCACAGCTCCATGGCAATCAAGGGAGAGGGTTTCCCCAAGGATCCCAGTCTCAGCTGTAGCACAAGTGGAAGCAGACAGGCTCATAGTGACTGATTGCTTGGACCTTGTTCCTCAGCTCCTGGGAACATCAGCTTGCAGCAGCAGAGCTCCTGGGCTTGGAGTCCTCTGCTGAGCAGAGCAAGACAGGCTGGGTGGGAGGAAGGTGAAATCACAGCTCAGGTGGTGGGATGACACGTGGGTTTCACTGCCTGGGCACACATTTTTTGGGTGCTGCAAGCTGTGTTTAAAGAGTCTCAGGATCAGAACCAAACTCACTGCAAGGTTAGATTTTAGATGCAGAGTGTTTTCCTTTTGCTGGTCACTTGGGAGCATCTTTCACACAGCTTCATTAGGTTCCCTACTCAGCACTCAGCAGGGAGCTCCAAAGGGCTCTGTGGGATTCATGGCCCTTAAGTTGTTTGTTCTGTGCCACAAGCAGCCTACGGAGCTCATTCCCTGCATCATCTGATGCTTGGAGATGCTGAATTACACAGGATTTTCAGTAGTCAGGAGGATTCTGACAGCCAAATATCACAATTTGATAAACTCTGACAATTTTACAAGGCACTTTCTTTGCCTCTGAGCAATGTTTCCCCATTTATATTCAGAATTATAACATATATGTAATTTTTCCATCCACTGTTTTCTTAAGTGAGTGGATTTTGCACAGCTTTCAAGAGTTTCCAGCACAGCAAACTGTTTTGATCTTTTCTTATGCTCCTAAGTTGGGCACAAATGTTTCATGTGTTTTCAAATTTATAGGACATCACAGGCCTCGGATTTTATAACCCACAGAGCTTAAACCTGAGTAAAATTGATAGGATTACACAAATCAAGTGAATGGTGAAATATTTGGGTGGTAATTTATAAAACTTGACAAAACTAAAATTTCTGGTGTCTGAGTAACACCAGTAGTATTTCAAGGGAGTAGCAGCTTTTTGGTACTTAGAGAAATGTGTGAAAAAAACCCAGAAAATTAAGGGCTGATCTCATATATTGTTTGGAAAAGGAAAAAATTGGTAGAGTAAGAGTTGAGAAAATAACAAGAAGAGGTTTTCTTGCTGATGTGACAATTAATAACTCCTTCCCACGGTTTCACAAAAGCACAGGGAGGTGCAAGAGGTGTCTCTGCTGCTCACACTGTGTCTCAGTCAGGAGTCATCCTGGTGCTGGTTCTGATTAGGAGATGTAAGTGCTGTTATTATCATTAATAACAATCAGGCTCCCAGAAATGGGGGCGTAACAAGGCTGATGTTGCCCTGTACAGTGTGTCACGGGAAAGGGAAGGAAGAGGGAATTTTTACAAGGGCATGTAATGATAGGACAAGGGAGAATGGCTTTAAGCTGAAAAAAAGTAGGTTTAGATTGGATATTAGGAAGAAATTTTTTACTGTGGGGATGGTGAGGCACTGGTTTCTCAGAGAATTTGTGGATGCCACACCCGTGGAAGTGTTCATGGATGGGGCTTAGAACAGTCTAGTGGAAGCTGTCCCTGCCCTTGGCAATGGGCTGGAAGTAAATGATCTTTAAGGTCCTTTCAAACCAAACCATTCTGTGACTCTGTGAAAAATGGTTCACAAGTGATACAAGCACTTCTCATCACGAGGACTTTGTCATACTCTATTTAAGAAGCTGAAGAAGCACAAGATTTTTCTGGCCAGCTTTAAGCAAGTTAATGTGGCATCAGGAACTTTCAGACATCTGTGGGTTTTTTTCTAAGATCACTTCCAGATCTTAATATCTCAAACTGTCTCCAGCATGTGTTTATTAGATCAATCCCAGTGTCTTCATAAATGCAAAATCCAAGGGCTGTTCACTTGGGAGAACCTTTACACATAGAATTTTTCCAGGTTAGCCTCCCTGCACCACATGGTCCTAAACTATCCCCACGGCTCTTGATCCCATAAAAGTCACATACATACTTGCACATGGATGTGTCAGGCACTTTGAACTGCAAAAACACAGTAAAAATAATAATTTTACCTTAAGGCCACAGAGTGCCATAACCAAATGCTATGCTAAATCGTGGCCTGGAAAATGCTTCCCAAAAATACATAGACATGACCTTTGTGCATCAGAGCCACCACTCCCTGAGGCAAATACCTTCAGCATTGCAAATGCAGCTGCATTTATTTGGGATTCTGGCTTAGCAAGCTGTTGGAAGCTTGCAGGAGTTGGCTTTTATCACTCTGTGATATTCACTGCCTCCACATCCCTCCTGTGAGGCTGGGATAGGCTCAGCTTCTCCTGATATTGATACCTCAGTGTTACCTCTCTTCATTCCTCGTGCTATCCCTGACATCCACCTGGCTGCAGCACTTCCTCAGCACTTCCAGCAGCTTTCCCCCCTGCCACCCACGTGCCCTGCACCTCCAGCATCCTCCTGTATCTCCATTCTCCAGTGAACAATCCTCCCTCAGGGTACCATATCTGCCTATCCCTCCTCCTGCTGCACAATATGTTGTAGCAGGTGTCCATGGGTGGTCAGGGAGGGATGTTACACATCTGAGCAGCAATGGAGTTCCCTCCTTCTTTTCTCACAAATGCTTCATGCACTATTTATTCCTCCATGCACTATTTATTCCTCCTCCTCAACCCCCAGGGAGCTTTGCAGTAAGTGAGTGGCTGGGAACGAGCTGAGCTCTGAGATCTGCCATCACCCATCGTGGGGCAGACAGGCTGTGGAAGGGTTCCATGACACAGTACCAGGGCTGATGGCCCAAGACTCCTCTCACCTTCGCTCACAGCTGCTCTGGAGAGAGGGCACAGATGCTCATGGAAGTTCTCTCTGCCCCTGTGAAGGAAGGAGGGAGGTTGTTCCAAACTGTGGGGAGGTTTTTAATGGTGGAGTTGGGTGGTGAAACTGCCAACAGCTCTTCAGTCACCTCACAACCAAGATTCCATGGTTTTGGAATCCAAAGGAGGGCAATGAAGATGGTGAAGGCTCCTGAGGGGAGGTGTGTGAGGAGCAGCTGAGGGCATTTGGTGTGTTCAGCTGAAGAAGGGAAGGCTGAGGGGAGACCACATTGCAGGGACAACTTGCTGGGGAGTGGCAGAGGTTTGTGGTCATGCTCCTCTCCAGAGCCCAGGTCTTCTCATGGATGACCATGTCCCCTCCAGCTATTTTCTGATCTCAAAATTCAAAAGAGCTCCACTACTCAAAGGTGATTGCTTTGTTCAGATGAAATCAACGTTTATCCCAGCTCCAAATTCTGTTTGCATCCACTTCCAGGCTCATTCATTCTCCACAAAGCTGAGATTAAGGGGAGGAACTAAGGGATAAGTTAGCAACATTTAAAAGCAATCTAAGCAGAGAGCAACTTTTAAATGAAGCCATTTAAGGCCAGTGCCTCCCAGCTGCCTTGGTGTCCCCACTGAGCCCACAGGGTTCAGGACACCCCTGTCACTGACTGCAGGCTGCCAGGGAAGATGCATTAGCCAGGAACGGACAGAGCATCATTAATCTTTTTCTCCTCATTCGGATGCTGCTGCAGTTGCAACAGATGTTCAAGAGCCTCTTGGCAATGACAGATCCCTGCATGGTCCTGACTCCTTATAGGCAAGTAATGACAACAGCCACAGATTCCCAGGGCTGTGTCAGCTGGATTTTATAGGTTTTCCCTCTTCTGGAAAGTTCTGCAATTTTTCTGGAAAGTTTCTTTATGAGATATGATGTATTTGAATCACACATCAACTCTATCCCACAGTTCACATGGATAGATCAGCGAGCTGGGATCAGCATCCTCCTTTCTGAGCATCCCAACCTGGACTTTCCCAGTGGAGGACGAAGGTTACATCAAAGCAACAGGACCTGTGGCTGGTGTGGAGAATGGGTTGATGAAACGTGTTTCACATGATGTGACGGATGCACAAGGATGGAAGTCAAGGATCTATGCTCTGCCTCCAACCGTGGTTTTCTTTTTAGGTAGAACATGGTCAACCCTGACCCTGATAGTGACCAGGGAGCTTTGCTTTCATGCTTTGCCCTTCCTGACATCAGAACACAGCTGAGCACCTGAGGCAGGTCTGAGCTTGCATCCACTGGGAGGTTTTGGAACACTATAGACCAGGCATGAGGTGGGAAACTCCACTCCCTGGGAGAAGAGGCAGTGACCAGGGCTGCAGGTTGAGTAGGTGAGAATCACGGTCATGGAATCACAAAATAGTTTGGGTTGGAATGGACTTTAAAGACCATCTTGTCCCAGTCCCCTTGCCATGGGGCCCAGGAATGCCACTCGCTAGACCAGCTTGCTCAGGGCCCCATCTAACCTGGTCTTGAACACTTCCAGGGGCAGAGCATCCACAGCTTCTCTGGGCAGTGTGCTCCTTACTCCTCACCAGGTTCCCAGGATGCTCCTTAGTGCTCCTCGGGTTTGCTTTCTCTGTTTGTAAAGGTGGATGTTAATTCTCCTCTGCAAGGTGGGATGCCTTGGTATTAAAAGCCAGAAGGACATTCTCATCCTATCTGAACTCCAAGGAAGTCTGACTACTTGGTCTTAGCCTCACACATGAGGCAGGCAAAGTTTTTAGATCATTCTTCAAAGGTCTCAAGGGCAGAAGTTATCTCCCTCCTTACCCAAGATGATTCATTTTGCTGATGATCTATTCCACAAAAAAACCCTCACACTAAACATGACAAGTCTGTTTCGTATTTTCATTTTAAATTTTCCACCTTCATTCATTTTCCACTTTCTCCTTCCTACCATCAAATCTCATTTTGCACTTGTCTGCCGGCTGCGTTCAGACATCTCTGACAAGAGCCTTCAAAGGAAAATCCTTCAGCTCCTCCTCCTTGAATACACCCTGTTTACAAATCAGCAGTGAACTTATTTGTGTGGCATTACAGAGCTGCAAAACCTTGCTCAGCAGACAAAAAAGTCACTCAGAATTCTCCTCGCTTCTCATATTATATCCAGCAAGGTGTATCCCACTGTCAGAGCTGAAATCTCAGCAGCAACGATGAGAGAAATTACTCCCCATACTGTCCTGGCCATGCAAGCCTGAGAGATGTGAGGAATGTCATGTGCATATGAAACACTCCTGGGCTCTGTGGATAAAATCCTGATATGGAGAAAGGCAGCTGTGGAGCACAAGGACTCCAGCAAGACCTGAGCCCCTGGAAGACAGCCCTTTTCTATGGATGTAGCTATCTTTCTGTTCATTCTCAACTCTCATTCCAAGGGGAAAATAACAACAAGGCTCATCCAACTTGTCTTCAGACAGATCCAGGGCACGTGGTTGCATCCCATCCTTGGCATTTTATAGTAAAACTTTTGGGTCATGAATCAATTGATAAATAAATCATTCACTGCAGTTGTGGGTGATTTGCCCAAAGAGAAGTGCCCATCCTATAGGTGCTTTAAATTAAAAGAAAGTAGGTTTAGAATGGATTTTAGGAAGAAATTAATCACTATGAGAGCGGTGAGGTCCTGGCACAGGTTGCCCAGAAAAGCTGTGGCTGCTCCATCCCTGGAAGTGTCCAAGGCCAGGCTGGAAAGGACTTGGAGTGACCTGGGATAATGAAAGGTGTCCCTGCCCATGACAGGGGGTGGAATGAGATGATCTTGAAAGTCCCTTCCAACCCAATCCATCCTGGGATTCTGTGATTCCATGATTCTATGCAAACATCCAGCCAGAGAAATTCCAGGCAGGTACTGGGATTGCAGAGAAATCCTGCAGTGGTGAAGCAGATGAAAACAGAGACAGCAGCATCTGCAAAGGGCACCAATCCACCTCTCTGAGGCACAGCTGTCTTCACTCATCTCAAGGGGTTGCTATCTCCAAGCCATATCACATGTCATCATTGCCATTTGCTTCAGTGCTGATTAAAAAATGCATGAAAGGGACTCCTGTGAGGAAAAGTTGTGCTGGCATTGCTTCATTATGGTACGAGAAGTGATGGATCCTGTCTCATGCATAATCTTGGGAATAATATCCAGCCTCTCCCATCTGTCTTCCACTCTCATATACACCCTGATAACTGATTTTTCTTCTATAACTGATTTGAAATTGAGTTTCTTTGCAGGTCAGCACAAACTTTTCTCATTTTGGTAGGGAAGTAAATGCAGTGTACAATTTGGGACATTCGTGTTCTATAAATTAACTCATCCTGGAACAAGCACATGGAAGGATTGATTGGTGGTTGAGGAGCAACAAAACCTGTTTTAGGAGAGGACACTCACCATATTTCATTACCTGAAGCAAGTTATCACTCAGAAGAATTTTATTTAACTGTGTGAAAATTACAGAAGGTGGTAAAAACTCCTCAAGAAGCTGGCAGGAAGGGGGGGATGACCACCATGGACACATAAAAACAAAGATCAGAGAGCTCATGAATAAATTCGAAAATTAGGGGGAAAAAAGTCAAATTATCAGAATCAGAAGGTTTAGAGCAGGCTATTAGAGAAGGTAGGATAAAAAAAAAATCAAGGTTAAATGGAGCTTGATGCCTCTGTTTAAGAGATTTTATTTGCTCGTAATAGCAAAGGACCAAGGCAACTCTCCTGATCTTGTGTTCCTAAAACTGCCCCTCTTCACTCCATCTGCTGTTTCCATGTAAAAATGCACAATAAAGGAGCCAGAAACTCTACAGCAGCAAAGCGCAGCCTGGGTGGAGTCAGCCAAAGCAGGGGTAAGATTTAGCACCAAGGCTCAGGAGAAAGGATCAGGTAGAAGTGTCTCACATCCCAGACAATTATCTGATTAATGCTTCGAGCCAAAGGGAGTCAAAGGGAGGACTTCATAATTCCTAGGCCACTAATCTCAGGATCATTTAGCACTGATAAGAGGACAAATCCTTCTCTTCCCACAAGGGGGTCTGGCTGAAAAATGTGACAAACCGACCAGCTATCAATTAACTTTATGAGTCAGCTCCTCTCTGGCTGTGCTGTGGAATTCATTGTCCAGTCCAGCCCACAGCCCCATTTCTACTGCCCTTTTCTGCTTCCTAAGTGTGCTTTCCCACCTCCCTGTCAAGCCTCTTCTCAGCATCCTAACAATTTAGGAGTGCTCCTGTCTTCCTTGCAACACGACAGTGAGTTTTCCTGCTTATTGCTAGGTGTTAGAAGATAGTTCTCCTTCTTCTGACCTCTGCAGCACCAGCTCATTCATGCAGAGAAAGTGGATGCATATCCTATTATCCCTTGAAGTGTTTTATAGCTTATGTTAAAGCTCTGGGTTCTTCATAGTTTGTACCTAATTTTAGGATCACAATACCTCTAAGGAGAAAGCAATGGGATGTTATCTGAAAATTACCATAACCTCTAGAAGATGATAAATAAATATATTTATTTATGAAATCTAAACTAGATAAAAATATTTATTTATGAAATCCAAACAAGGTGATTCTAAACAGAAAGAAAAAAAATAAATGATGGCCAAAAAAACCCCCTGTACAAAACCCCAAACAAACAAACTACAAATACCTAGAATTTAAATAATGTGAAAAATCATCTTTTTTTCTGAATAGTTCAACGAACAAGAGGACAGACATTTCTTTGGCTTCCCACACAATCATTACTCCTTGGAGGAACACATATCACTCTTTTGGGGTATTATGGAAAAGAACTTTTGGAAAGGATATGTAGTGGTAAAACAAGGGGTAATGTCTTCAAACCAAGAGAGGGCTGGTTTAGGTTGGATATTAGGAAGAAATTCTTCTCTGTGAGGGTGGTGAGACACTGGCACAGGTTGCCCAGGGAAGCTGTGGCTGCCCCATTCCTGGAAGTGTCCAAGGGCAGTTTGGATGGGACTTAGAGCAACCTAATCTAGTGGAAAGTGTCCCTACCCATGGCAGAGGCTTAGAACTAGATGATCCTTAAGATTTTCCAACACAATCCTGTCTAGGATTCTATAATTAAAATTCAAACTTGCCTACAAATTAACACCTCTTTCATCTCGCAGCTGGAGCAGTGAATCTCCTCACCTTTACCTCATTTTGGGAATTCTGGTGTCCTCAGCTCAGACACTCAGACACTGCAGGGGTTACATCTTGAATGGATTTGTGGAAACACATCAATGCACAGGCAGGAGAGACCTTGTAACAGCAATATGAGCTTGATTTGTGTGAGATCTGCAGGCATAATCTGTATAAAGGATGGAGGAACTAATGGCCCAGCCATGCAAAGGATGTCAGCCTGTTTAACACCACTCAAGTCTGAGAGATGCTTGTTGAGGTGAAATAGGCAATAAATAGAAAGGACTAAAACTTTTCTGAGTTCACATTCTACCAGGGTTAATTACATCCTCTGGTGTCTGTTCTTACAGTCCTTGTGTTGATCATCCCCTGCAGAATTAATTCCAGTAGTTTTTGCTATTCATTTGCTACAGTCTGTACTTGGACTCCATTTGTTTAACCCACTAGGCAAGAGAAGTTTATTTCCCTTCCCAGTTATACCTTCACCCTAGATTAGATTTGGGTCATCCTTGCATGGGGTTGATACTTCTCCTTCATGCTTAGGAAGGTTGGATGGGGCTCTGAGGAACCTGGTCTAGTGGAAGGTGTCCCTTCCCATGGCACAGGGTTGGAATGAGATGGACTTGAAGGTCCCTTCCAGCCCAAACCATTTTATGGTTCTATGGATCACCACTCACCTTAACTCCTGTATGTTGATGTGGGTTCCACAGGCAAGATGCACTGACATCACAGCAGAGGAGAAATGCAGCGGGAAGAAAAATGTGTAGACCCCCATTGCAACCATGAATTATCCAGAGACATGTTAAAATAAAACCAAATACTAATTTCCACCACTAGACATTTGGAAATGACTGGTTTGGATCAGATTGCTTAGGGCAAAGTACCCCTAGGGCAGAAATGGCAAACCTTGGAAAGAGCAAGAGAGAAGGATCCCCAGGAGTGTAAGGGAGTACTATATTTAAGATCCTGAGAAGGGACACACCATTCTTCTGGAGCCAAGAGTCTCCAGTGAGTCTAACCAGACTTTTACACTCTAACCAAAAGAAAACACACAGTTCTTACCAGTCCAGTTAAAGCAGCACAGATACAGTCCGAGGAGGTACAGAAAAGTCTTAATAACACCCTTAGAACTGTTATATAAGAACATTTTGTGGTTTCTCCTCTTTCCTCTGACATGGTGTTCACTGTCACCATCCCTCCAGGTGCTGGAGGGATGCTGGATCTGCTTTTTACCTCCAGCAGAACCTCCAGTTGCCACCACCCTGAGCTCTTCCCTGCGGGACTATGATGTCCATGGTGGGGGTTTGTTATCATGCAGTTATTAAAATTATTAGAAATGTCTCTGCCCAAACTAAGCTGCAAATGAGACCACATGCAAAAGTCAGTATTATGGATTTTATTTAATAGGAAATGTGAGGCAGAGAGAGGGAGAGAAAGAAATAGGAAAAGGCTGGGTGAGGGGGAGGAAGAAAGAGAGTGACAGAGGGAGAATAATAATTAAAAATAGTTTCACCACTCTGTGGAACCTGATGGTGTCCTATGGGCCTTTTCTAGTTTTCTTGGTGGTGAGGAGCCCAAAAATATTGAGTCCAGTGGATAAATATACATTCAGGAGATGTCAGGCACCTCCCCTGTGGGTGGGGGGAGGTTTTGCAGCCTCTTTCTACAGGTTCTGGATTTGTTGCCTCATCTGGATCATGTGCAGTCCTCTGATGGTGGAAGGCCTCAAGAATGAGTCTGGGGATGTTTTGTGGGTATTTGGTGGTTTAGGACCCCTCCTCAGCTGCCTCTCACACGAGTGTGTGTATGTGGTTTTCCCAGAGCTGGAGGGGTTTACTCTGGTGTGGAGAGATTTCACCATCACACACCCAAACCCCTTCTCCTCCACCACCCAATGAGCCTTGCTTACTTCTCCCTGTGATCCCAGAGACAACCAGTGAAGCCTCCACCAAAAGCTGGGCTTTTTTGGGGGTTTTATTTTCCACACAGAAACTACTCTTTGCATGCTGCATTTGGGATACAGCTGAACAGCATCTTTTCCACGAGTTTTTAAGAAACAGAGAATTGAAAAGAGCTCCAGAATAATGTGATTCAGAGATAGGCTTCTGATGAATGGGATTTTCCTTGCTGAAATCAAATTGTGAAGTCAAGCATTAGAGAGCTAAAATCTTTTTCTGTGTTTTCTACTTTGTCATGGTTTGTTTCCTGATAGGAATTACTACTGTGACCAAAGGATTTACTGGTTTTTTGTTTTAACTTCAGTCTTCAGTGAACTCATTATATCATAAATTTCTTCTCATACAAGTTCAGACTGTTTTATGACTGCACCATTAAAAAAAAAAATATGAAAACCCCACAATCCAGGACAGCTTTTAACTTCCTATGAAAAGAAATAAAATCAGTTAGAGTTCCTAAAAGTATCATCCCCCTCATTCATAATCCTTCAGGAATTTGAAAATTGTATCTGAACAATAATAGTTAATTTCTGAGAACTGGGAAACATCTTAAGACCCACTCAGTTTATGCAGCCACACATTTACTGGTGGCATTCCTCAGTGTTTTCATATATATTCTGCAGTGGAAGGTATTAAGTCTCTTGTGCCATTCTGAAACCCTTTGCCATAGGAGGAAAAGTGAATTGAAAGTTAGTTATATAACCTGCAGAGCCAAATCACAATTTATATATAACATACTGTGCAGTATATGAACCTACCAATTAGTCTGGAGCTAATATTCCTCTTATTTGTCATTAATTTGTAGAAATATGGTTTCTCCCAAGGTTAACATTTTCATTATCATCTACAAACGACAGTACACCACCAAAGTTCAAACTATTTGAATGTAGTGCTCTTTTTACATTTTTAAATATTCCTAACACAGTTTTTATTGCTCTCTTGAAAATAATTGGGCAGAAAATGGATTATTCCTCTTTCAATGAACAACTATTGGAAACATTTTAAAATTTCATGCTTTCAGGCACCAGTGGCCACAGAAAGAAATATGTCCTTTCAATCAAGCCCTTAATTATTTTATCAGTTGAAAGAGGAACTAATATATTGTTGGCAATACACAAAGCATTGTCCTCTAAATCTGTATGATTTTATCTATGGGCTAATCTTAAAAAATAATTAACTGCCCCAATCCTGTGATCTGTACACAGAGCTCGGAATAATGCTACAGTGCACCTCTGTTTCTCCTCCAGAGCAAAAAACAAGTTTCAAGAGTTTTGTTTTTAGGAGCTATTTTTATCATCTTTTATATTTCCCTTGTTTTCTGTATTTGCTAATCCACATCAAGTAACTTGAAAACAATACCTGCAAAAGCAAAGGCTTTCCCTACTGATCCCTTTCTATTCATTTGGAAAGAGCAGAGAATTCTGGCTGACTGTGTTTTGTCCTGCTGATTGATAGAGACTAATGCAGTCATGGTCATAGTCCATGTGGGGATATAATTCAATTAACTAATGAAAACCACATATATATTCCTGAGATTCAATGTGAGGTCATCAGGACTTTGTTTGATTCATATCCTGCATGAGTTGGTCCAACGATTTCTAGAAAATGGGCCACATCTGGACAAGATTTAGTGCACGACAAACACGTGAAATAAAGTTTTCTTTAGAGACCAAGAGGCTGAATGTCTAATGCTTCCCCCATGGCACTTCCAGCGGGCTGGATCTGTCCTGGAAAGCACAGCTTTTCACATTTTGGTGGAAAAAAATCACTCATGTGTAACATGGGTGGGAGAAAGTCAAACTCCTGCCTAAGAAAAAAGATGGGAAACAACCAATTAGGCTTTATTTAAGAGCTGGGCAGTCCCAAGCTGAGGACTCTGGTGATCAGCCAGACCAAGTGCACTCCTACATGCTCAGTTACCATGGAGACAGACGCATTTTTATGAAGCTCTTCCCAAAAAAAAATCACCCCAATTAGATCTGCCTTCATGCATCACATATGCTTGAACTGTTCCCTGAGGTTCCTTAAGTAGCTGTGACTGATTCGTCCTCCTTACTGACATCTAAAGAAATAACCTTTACTTCCCAGTTCCTGGCCCAGATTTAATTCCAGTTTCATCTCTCCATAGTTTTCCTGTAGCCAAAAATGGGTCACTCTCTGCTGTGCTCCGTAGTTAAAAAGCTCCAATTCAAAACTCCCATCAGGGATCACCCAAGAGAAACGCCTGTCAGAAAGCATGGAAAAGAACAAAGTTTGGAGGCAGGAGCATGGGAAGGAGGAGCAGGGTGTCTGTCTCATGCTGCTTGACAGCTACAGTGATTGGTCTTAATGAAAACACTGATTTTTCACAGCACGATCATGCTCAGCAAGGCAGAGGGAGCATCCAGCAGCTTTGTCTGGATCAGGGACTGGGACAGGTCAGCTTTTTGCTTCTCCTTTGATTCCCAGTTGTTCAGTGCAGATCCAACAGCATGGAAGTTGCATATCTACCATCAACATGGCCTTACTACATTGCTAAAAAATTATCTCCCAGGATGTCCATCATATTCAGACAAAATCCTGTGAGACTGGTAGACTTCAGATAAAGAAAAATGAGGACAAACGACTCTTTGAAGACCTGGGTGGAATTCATCTGGCTGAATGTACACATTTGTACGAAGTGTTCATGTGTGAGTTGGTTGTTTAGACTCCCTTTGCAGCCTTTAGAGAGATCCTGACACTTCCAAGGCATGATCCATCTCACCTAAATGCAGAGTCAGGATCAAGGCAGGCGCTGATTTTACTCCACTGCCTGTCAGAGGAGAGCTCAGCTCAGCTGGAGTCTGTGATACCAAGGGCTTGACCCAAATTACTCCCAAAGAAACATCTCTGACTGGAGTCCCATGGTGGAATCCAGCTCAAGACTCACCAGTTCATATTGACTGATAACAGTCATATTGGGAAATTCTAATGATGCCGAATTATTTAGTTCTAAATAGATATGTGACTCTTAGTGATTAATCTTCAGCAAATTGTTGTGAAATTCAGGGAGGTGGATAAAATGAACATTTTGGAAGGCAGAAAGTGCATTATGTTAATGAACTGCAATCATAAATGGGAGGAGAATGTTCTCCGAGAGCTGCACTCCTTTGATTTACAAAGATTTCAGCTGATTTTGCTGAAGCTGATTTTAGACTCGATGATCTTAAAGGTCCTTTCCAACCTACAAGAGCCTAAGTTTTAAGGATGAAATTACTATTAAAAACTCATATTGAAGCGTGACGTGTTTGCATAACTGTGATATTGCTGGTAATGAAGAGAATAATGAGACCTCTTCTGGTGGCTAAAGCAATTTTTCCCCCTACATTTTATGATGATTTGGAAGCTGGATGCCACAGGATTGCAGCACTGACCTCTACAAAGTAGCACACAAGCAACTCCTTTTGACTATTCAAGCCTGAGAGTCTGTGGTCACGTTAAGAGCTTCCAGGCTCAAAGATTCAAAGAACCTGGAGAATTATTTTTTCAATCTCTGTTTAAACTGATATTGCTTTTAATGCTTTTCTAAGCACCACACCAAAAATTCAGACTTTGTAATGAGGATTCTGAAATCAGATGGATTCTTTTCTTCATGGGAAGCTCTTTACAGGGATGCACGTTCAGTCCTTGTATTAAGTCAAGGCCAAAAAACATCTTGTGTGTTGCTTAAACCACTCAAGCCATAGGGGAGGCTCTTAGCTTTGAATTTATGAACCCCATTAACTTCCCAAGGAAAGGAAAAGTCCTCTCTCTTATTAAATCATTCTCTGGGAAGAGACAACCACACAAAGCATCCTTGGAGGAGTGAGAATACAGCATTGCTTTAGAGGGTTCCAGATAAAAATTAATTAGCAAAACTTACTGTGTAAATTTAGCAATATGCAAATGAAAACAAATCCAAAGGCACATGTGCAGACAGAGCTGATGCTGAATGAATGCTATAATATGCATAAAAAGTCTAAATACTTTACCTGTTTCATGAAATATTAAAAGATTTCTGATGTAATTGAGTATAATAATGGTGCCATTAAATATACATACAAAGATACAAAATATTTTGTATAATTTATAGCTTCTATGGATTCTACATTTACAGTTTTATATATATATATATCCCTTTTAATTAAGGTCTAACAGTTTGCTATCACTTTTAATAGTCTCAATAACGGTGAGATAAACTGTTTGAAAGGAAGTGAATTGGGGGGGGGGGGGGGGGAGAGAAAAATGAACAATATANNNGGGGGGGGGGGGGGGAACAATATTGAACATAGTTTCATGCTCTTGAACAAAAATTGGCTACATGTGGGTCACAGGCAGCATTTTTCCCACAGTGGAGCCAAGCATAGACACTTTTCCATGGCTGGCAGCTGCTGATTTGTGGATGCCCCAGGGACAGCAGCTACAAGGTGTGTGCATATTTACTCTTGTTAAGCCCAGACATGATTTGTTGCTTATAACGTGGACCTCCATTTGTGTGCAAATGTGTTAAGATAACAACTTCATCTATTGCCAGCAAGAGAGAAAAGAGCAGGAAAACTTTTGGAAAGAGTCCTGGACATTTATCCACAACCTGTTTGGGAGGGTTGGGCAGGAGATCCAGTGTTGAGTGTGGCTGAGGCTGGATGTGACCCAGAGTGGTTATTACAGCTGGAATTGATTTTGTCTAAACCTGGACATCACCTGGTCACTAAATAGAGCTCCCAGTATCTATTTCCAGTATATAAAGTATAATCCACTGTTTCCTCTGGAGGCAGTGGCTGCAGGTGAGGTGCCAGGTGTCTGGAAGTGCTCCTTTGTCCCATTGCTTACAAGGTTTGTCCAACTAATTGGGCAAGATTTGGGGAGTTTGGGGAGTCATCTAAACCAGGACTGAAGGGTAAACAGAAGCTTCCCAAGCAGCTCAGAAGGAAAAGCTCAAGGGGGACCCTACAGAACCTTCTAGTACCTAAAAGGGCTACAAGAAACCTGGAGTTGAACAGTTTACAAGGGCATGCAGGGACTGAAAAAGGGAGAATGCTTCAAACAGAGAGAGGGCAAGGTTAGATTGGATATTAGGAAGAAATTCTTCCCTGTGAGGGTGGTGAGGCCCTGGCACAGGTTTCCCAGAGAAGCTGTGGCTGCCCCATCCCTGGAAGTGTTCAAGGTCAGGCTGGACAGGACTTTGATCAACCTGAGATAGTGGAAGGTGTCCCTGCCCACAACAGTGGTTTGGAACTGGATGATCTTTAAGGTCCCTCCCAGGCCAAGCCGTTCCATGATTGTGTGATTAGACAGTACATTATGAACTCCCATAACTTACACCCTGGTCCCATTCCAGCACCTCACACACTGGGTACAGGTAAAGCCCTCCCATCTGGAACAGGAGGATCACAAGATGTCATTGCTTCTCAGCCAGGAAAATTGTCCCAACGATTTTCCAGTTCTTTGTGTTGTGTTCCTATTACAAGCTGTGCAGCAATTGCTTTGCATAAAGGACACGAATTTGAGTTGTGGATACTGTCATTAGACATCTGAAATGGAGGAAGAGGAATCTTATCACTATTCCACTCGGACAAGTGAGCAATTAACCTTTTTTTACTCCTTTCAACATCGAGTTATGGATTTATGTGGTAAAGGGGGTAACAAAGAAGTGTTTCAGCGTGAATTATTTAGCTCAAAGAATTACCATCTGCCTTTCCATCATCTGACTGGTGGCATAGATTTGATTAACAAAATGCATCATGTACCAGTCTGCCCTCAGGCACCTTCATGGGAGCAATGTGGACTCTTTTCATGGATACTAGGGAAAAGAGAGGAAAGTCTGGGGTTAGGTTGCAACAAGGGAGATTTAGCCCATGAGGAAAGAATTGTCTGGATCAGGGTGCTGGAACAGGCAAATGCACCTTGATCACCAGGAAGAAGTTGGACCATCAATGGTTAAGAGCATGGTTCAAGTCAAGAGGGGTAAAGGACCTTGTGGGTGTCTGCCCAACATTATTCTCAATAATTCCTTGAATTTTGTGCATGTTGCCAATGTCTGGCTTTGTTTCATGAACAAGATGCTTCCTGCTGAAACTCGAGGCTTAATGACTCTCTCTGATCTGAGGTCACTGGCTCAGTTTCTTTGGAGCAACGTGGATTTTCCTACCTGCCTGTCCGTGCACTATCCTGCCTCCAATGGCCATGCAGATTCCTACCTTTAGAGCACAAAAAAGGAAAGCAAGGTGGACATCACTGTCAGAGAAAGTGGCTTAAATTTGAGGGTTTATTCGTCCTACAGGGACGTGACAGTGCTGTTGCCAGATCAATAGGTAGGAACAAGCAGGAAGAGGAATGGAACAGAGAGAAAAACAGGTATCTTGTTTATTTTCCTCTTTCATAAGGGGAAAAAAATGAAACTTATAAAAATTGCATGAGCTGGGTCACATAGGAATTCTGCAACAGGACTAGAAGCTGCATCCAAGTCTTCAGAGAGCCTAAAGGAGTTGTAATAGCTCAGTTGCCAAAACTTTCTTCTTTTTCAGCAGCTGCAAATGACAAGCACAGAGCCAGATAAACCAAACTTTTGCAAAAAAATACAAAAGTCCAAAAAATTCCCTTCCTTGGTCAGAAAGGATGGCAACCTGAGATCTGCTCAAAACCCAGGGACAGCAAATACAAATCTACAGGCAGGAGTGTTTAGGATGTGGTCTAGTGGTGGACTTGACAGTGTTGGGTTAGGAATTGGACAGAGTGATCTTAGAGGTCTTTTCCAACCTAAATGATTCTGGGATTCTTTGTCAGAGGCACACCAGGGATCTTGCATGAGAGGTGGTTACCTGGTTGGTTTCTAGTTAGCCTGGATCACTTCAGTGGTTTTTTATGTTTTCTAGGTGCTGCTTCAATGCATAATTCCAGCCTGTCCTAGCTGATGCTGGAAAATGAAGGATACAGTGCATTTCCCTCCTTTGTTGCCCACCAGCACAGCAGACGGTGCCCATAGGATTTGATTCCTGTCCAGGACCAGAGAGCAACTCTGGCGCATTTTCCACACACTCCACTAACAGGGATAGGCCTTGATAGGTAGAAAAAGTCTGGAAAAGCCAAGACACAAGTTTTAACATGGTGGGGACAAAGGTAAATCAACCAACTTCTCTCCTCAGCCCAGGGAAGAGCTGAGCTCTCATTAGAACATCACAGCCTGCATCCTCTTTCTCCCAGGCCTTGCCTTGGAGCCATCCTGTGTTCACATCTCCCCTCACATCTCCTGATAGGAAAAGCCAAAACAGTGGGTCTCCAGGGGTGGAGAACTTGCTTGGGGTCCTCTATTTTCAGAGAGAAAGTAGGAAAAAAGATAAAGTTCATATTGCCATCCCAAGACGTTTTATCAAAGAAAAGGGGATTAGCAAGTAAGAGATGGAAAGTCTCCACTGCATGAGCCATCTGGCAATTCCACTTGATGTAGACATAATCAGGAAGCCCTTCCTGGTCTGCCAGCCTGTGAGTGAGTGGGCTGGGATACAGGATCACCAAGGATGGGTGTTGTGACCCTGAGCCCTACGAAGCCCCTCGGCGCCTTTCCAAACCCCTCTCTCAAGAACAGAAGCTGAGAAAAGAAAACAACCCAACCCAAACTCCCCCTGAGAGACTGATTTATTCTGAGCCGCCAGGAAAAAGAGGAAACAATGTGAACTAGAGACAACAAATGCAATTAAAAGGAGAGGGGAGAGAGGCATTCCTTGTATCCGCTGTTTCCGGGAGGCAATATGTTGTGGATTAGAACGTCTCAGGCCTGGAGTGGCACCATATGGCAGAACTCCATTCATTGGACATTAAATCCTGGCATTTTGCAGCTGTCAAGACAAAGCTGTTTATATGAGTAACATTGTAGTTTGCTTATAGGGAAATAATATGTAGCGAGTTATGATTAATCAAGGTGTCCAAAATCTGCTGCGGGCGCCTGAAAGAGATTGGGTTCCGCGGCAGGAGCTTTGTCGCTTAAATTATTGACATCTTTTTTCTTTCTCTTTTTTTCCCCCCACTTTTTCATCTTCTTCTGCGTGTCTCTGTGTGCTGCTGTTTCTCCCTGCTCCCCAGGGCACATGTGGGGTGGCAAATCTCATCCCCAGGCAGCTCCGTGGTCCTCCCTGCTCTGCATCCAGGAAGAAGCCAAGGGGGAAGGCTGGTTCCAGCCTTCAGCTGAGGAAAGAGGCTTTTTCTGCACTGACCTGAGTGGGAATAAGGCTGCTCCTTCCAGAGCAAAATATGACCCTTTTCCCTCCAGAAAATCCCTCTCTTCTGTCCAGAGAAGTTGTGGATGCCTCATCCCTGGAAGTGTCCAAGGCCAGGTTGGACAGGGCTTGGAGCAACCTGGGTTAGTGGAAGGTGTCCCTGCCCATGGCAGGGGGTGGAATGAGATGAGCTTTAAGGTCCCCTGAACTTCACTCACCTCAATACCAAGTGTTCATTTATGAGCAAACACTGGAAATGGGAATAGCTCCACAAAAAGCCCAGGTGGTTGGTATGCCCCTAGCCAGAATCCTTTAGACAGGTGTCTATGTGTTCTACCTGCTGGATTGTCCATTTGGGAGGACATGTTGGGAGCAAGCATTTGCACAGTTTTGTCTAAATCTTGTTCTTCAAATTGCACATAAGGCAGCCAGTGGTTCCTGATGGGAAGACAAAGAGCAAGCTCTATTCCTGGCCATCCCTCTTCACAGGGAGGCTATAAAACTCGATTATTTAAGGGCAGAAAACAGATGATTTATGGCAGAACAGCTCCACAGAAATCAATGGGAAGTTACACTAGAAGATGTTGCATATTGTTCTGAGATCCTCCTGGGAAATGTTTTACAACCAGCCCATCCTCCCTCTGCGAGTTTCCTCTGATCCAACCCCCTGTATGGACATTTTAATGACTGACCATTTCAACAGGGCTCCCAAATCTCCCTCTGTTGTTTTAAGCAAGGTTTTTAACCAGGCTTTGGACCTGGCCTAAAATACACACATAAACACATTATATCCTTTCTTGATGGTAGTGCAACAGCCTTTTAATCTGCAGATTCATCACTGTTATCCTCCCCCCACAAGCCCCAGAGGAGATTTATACCTCCTCCTCTGCCCCTATCAAGGCTTGTTGCTGATTAGTCAATATTTTCAGGCTGATCCTTTGGAATAAGATGCCTGGCAAACCCAGCCACCTCATCTTCCTGGATGAGCCACTTATAGGAAACAATCCTCTTCATAGGAGGCTGCTAACAGGGGCTGCAGAGAGAGTTATAGGTAATCAATCCCGAAATCACATTTGTAAATGGCCCCTGTAGCTGCTTAATTAAGCACAGCATTCTGGCATTAGGCATTAGGGTGTTTTAAGGCCTGTTTGTCTTCACAGAAAGTATCCCAATAATACATTTACAATTCTGTGCCAACCCATCCTAATCTCACCTGCTTTTTGTGGATTAACAGGATCAAATGATTTAAATAAAAGTAAGTAACTTCTAGGGAAGGTGTGGAATCAATGACGGCGTTGAAGGAACATTTGCTTTTGATGCTTTGCTAAGCAAATTGTTTCTCTCTTTTAACTTTCTTCTTACATCTGTCACCTTGGTTGTGTTCTGCAAACCTCTGAGCCATCAGGAATCTTCCTCTTCCTTACAGGGAGCTTGGGATGTGGCAGGGAGCAGGTCAGCCAAGATCTTCCTGACAGAGGGATAAGGGAGAAAAAAGGGATTCAGAGGCTGGCAGGAGAGCAAGGAGAAAAGTTATTTATATTTATATTACTATTACTACTCCTATTATTATTATTATTACTAATAATGATAAATAAAATTATATTATTATTATATATAATAAAGATAGAATTAATTTCATACACACACTTCCTTCTGATAGGTTTTCATTTTGCAAACGTCTTTGGGGATTATTTTTTACCTTGCTTCTCCTGCTCTAATCTCTTTTGCAATTCCTCAGGTTCAGTCCTTGTATTGCTTCCATCTCCAGTGAAAATTCAATCTCTGAGTGTGGGATCAGCTGCTCCTGGGAGACTGTGCTGTATCTCAGGAGCACCTTAGTCAAGGCAACGTCCTTTCCAAAATCCACCTGCTCCCCAGGTGCAAGACATCCAAATTCCCCTCGCAGGTTTTCAGACAACTAACAGCTGGAACAGAGATAATAAACTGCATACTTCCAAGGGAAAGTCAAACATACATTATTTGACTAAAGCAAATCCCCAAATGTTAAGCTTTTCCTTCCTTTCTCTCCACTTTTCCAGTAAATCACAGTACAAACTGATTTTTATTTTTTTGAGTGGTAAATTTTGGTTGAGTTTAAAAATGCCATGACAAGGTGCAGGCAGTGTCACAGACATGAGGGTTGGGATCCTGAACAAGTGTTGTGATTTCGTCCCCTGTCATAATATCCATTTGCATGTCAGTAAAGCCTCAGTTATTTGGAATAACTTCTTGCTCCATGACACTTCTATTTGCCCACTGCCAGAAAAGTTTTGAAGAAACCCCTGGCAGTGGCAGTCTTGGAGGGAATAAACCTGTCATGACTTTTGGGGGTGATTTCAGATCTCCCTCCTGCCAGGAACTATGAAATTTGGAAGAATATAGTGCAAATCAATTTGTGGGGATGTTTCCAGCATGGGGAAGAATTTCCACGGCTGCTGTTGAGCCTGGGGGAAGCCTTGGGCTGCCTGCAAATAAGTGCTGGGCACTGTTTAAAACATACTCTTCCCTACCTGGCCCCAGCACAATTTCCAAAGGGATTGGGACTCTCAGTCTGTGTCCCATCTGACAGCCTAGAGCATCTCAGATTGCACAAGGAAAGGAAATGTATAATACTGGGCTTATTAGAAACTAAGATGTATTTTAGCCAGGCCATGCTAGACTGAACAATTAGGTTTGGAAAGCCCCAAATCATATCCAGGTTCCTCAGCACCACAACCCCATCACAGGTTAAAAACACGAGTCCACCTTATGACAGGCCTGTGTTTAATGAACAGGGTTCTCTTTATCACCAGTGCTCACCATTTGTTGTGTACCCTGTCAGGGGCAGAGATTGAGCCAGAAATCATGGCTGTGGTGGTGGGATCTGGTCACAGTTCATTGTGCTGTGACCCCCCTCTATCCCTCCAGCTTTCATTAATCTGCTGGTGACAAGGGCACATAAAGCACTCGTTGCTGCTCCCCCCTCCAAGGGAAGGAGGTGGTAGAGATGTGGGAAGCTCTGCTGGAGGCAGAGAGCTCTGGCAGGAGATAAATCCTTGGGTTAGAACAAGGCTGGTGTGTCCTGCTGAGTGTCCACATATCCATGGGACAGGTAAGAGGGACAGGGAGAAGATGGGTATGATGGTGGAAAAATAGGAAGGAAAGGAGGGAGGAAAGAAGGAAAGAAAGAAGGAGAAAAGGAGGAAGAAAACGAGGAAAAAAAGGAAGAAAGGAGCAAGCTAGCTCCCAGTTCACTGAGTTTGGTTTCTACAGTTCTGGATGCCTGTGAAAGGAAATGCCTATACTGGAAAGCTGTCTCCATGTATAAATTGAATTATAGCTTCTGAATGTGTGGCAGAAATGTGGAAAAGCCCTTCCAGACTCCCTGGGGCCCCAGGCTGTTCCCACGGTGTTTCCTCCTCATCTGACCGTAACGTCATCCTGTGCCATGTGGGATCCATGCCTTCTCCCTGTCCCCTCCCATACCTCCTCAGGACTGGAGCCATGCACGTGGGTGATGCTGCTGCACCAGCTGCTGATGGG
>VXBA01004800.1:626146-655802 GCA_013399895.1 Serilophus lunatus | reverse complement strand
GGGGGGGGAATGCAAGTTGGATTCTCAGGTTGGGAATTTTAACGCTGCTTCAGTGGAAAGAGAAGAAGAGAAGAGCAATCACCTGAACGGGTCTGAAGCTTTTGTGCCCTCAGCAGGGTTCTGTCCATTGTGGGATACAAACAGCCTTTGGAGAGGTGGGAGAAGATGGGCACCACAGGGAGACATCTCCATCTCACCCTTCTCTTCTTCCTGTGAAATTCCTCCTCTGCAGGAGACCCAGGCAGCCTCCAGCACTCCAGGAATGTCTGGCACCAGAATTGCTCTTCCCCAGGCTGGGGTGTCTGTCCCACAGAGCCTGAGGGTTCAAATTTCTCAAGAAAAAAAAAAAAAAGTATTTTTTCCTTTACTAAGTGGTCTTGAAAACAAAGAGACTGACTACAAAAGCCCCATTAAGTATTCATTGTTCATATTCTCCCTTGGGAACATCTGATTTCTTTCCCCTCTACTCCTTCCTCATTATCACCTTCTTTTATAATTGTTACCTATTTCTGAATTTCTCCCTGCCAATTGTTCTTGACAAGTCAGATAAATTAAAAAAAACAACAACCACAACAATAACAACTATAATAATGACAGCAATAATGATGACAATAATAATAATACCAATACTGACAATAGGAAGAGGAAGAAAACGAAGAAGAGGAAGGAAAAATAAAAAGGACTTCTCCCATATACAGGTGGCTCACTGGAACAAGAAGAGAAAAAGAACAGTACACATTTTGGCCTGGAAAGCACTCTCATGTTACTGGAAATCCTGTGCTTGAGTGATTTTGGTGACTAGGTCCCAAGGCTGCTACTGGGGCTGACCCTGGCACAGCCAGACCTTCTGTGCCCTGGCCCAGTCCAATGTGTCTCACATCCCTCTCTAGCGCTTGAGCTGCCCAGAGTGATAAATGTACCATAAAAACATCATTTCTGCTCCAGTAGAGTTCTGAATCCTAAAAGCACGTGTGAAATCAAGTGAAGAGCTTTCCTTTGCCATGCTCTCTGCTCAGGCTCCCTCTCACTCCTAGAGCTGTGCCCAGGATAGATCCCACTTGGACAGAGAAAAGCCTCTGATGATCTTCCCGAGACCCTGCTGCTTGTCAGGCTGCAAAGGAAGAACTCCAAGGAGATACAGCCCAGGTACCACAACTGCCAGGTGGACTCCATTTCACGAGGGATCATGTGCTGATGATGGGGTTTTGGAGCTGCACAGGCAAAGCCAATGGTGAGGAGAAGCTGCTCTGAAGTTGTATGGAGTGCTAGGAAGCACTTTGGGGTTTATGAGTGCAGCTTTGGAGAGCAGTGCTTCAAAAGGTGTCTGTGCAAAATGGGGCACTACTCCCTGCCTTTAATCCATCAGTTCTTTCACGTCACCAAACCATTCAAACCCAAAAACCACATTGTTGAATCTCCTGGCCAGGGGTAGGAACCATTCCATGGTCTCAGAGAAGCCACAAAGGCATGATCTTCCCAGAGCTGGCCTAAACAATGGGCATCAGGTGAGACCTTGCAGCTTAACAGTATCACGTGTAGCCATGGCTTAACTACCACAAGTACCAGGGCAGAGGTGGTGGCTGAAGTTGAATCCCAACCTAGAGCATCCCAAATACTTACCTTACCTAGGTGTCATTTCCCATCTCTGGTATTTGGCATCAGCAGCAGATGATGTTTAGAAAATTCCTTTGGCTTTTGTGGCAGAGGATGGAGTGAATAAAACCGTGGTCATGGCATTTCTGGGTGATACCTCAAGCCAGGGATAACTATTATTTATCTTCTACTGCTCCATCTCTCATCTTTCAGCCCCAGGTTTGCCCCCACTGGAGGCTGAAAAGTTGCCTTATAGTTACTAAACAATGCAGGTCACAAAGGGTTTGCAGTGAGGAGGGATTTGGTTTCTTCCGTGTATTTTACTCAACATTTTTTTCTCCACAAAGCAACAGATGAGCACAGCTGTTTCCTGCTGAGATCCATTACCGGTCCCTGGCTGAGCCATACCCTCCTTGAGGCCAGCAAATGGAACAGATTACCATATCCACTGCAGAGGAGCAGGGAGGCTGAGTCAGGTGGACAATCAGTACCCAAATTAACCCCTCAATAACTGCAAACCTCGCTGCAGTGTCATTGATGGAGAGGGAAGCCAGTCAGATCCCACCTACCTTCTTTTTTCCCCTTTTTCCCTCAAGATTTAGCATTGCACACACCAGGTCTCGCTTGTTCTGGAAGAAGTTTGCTCCCATTTGGTAAAAAGAATCCAGAAACTAAATATCTTCCTCTGCTTCCACAAAAGCCATCTCCTTCCCTGGTGTCATGTGGAAGGCTCTGAATAAAAGTCAGATCTACTTTGCTCTCTCATATTTATGGCTGAATGGGAAAATCTTTAAATTTGCCCCCATCACACACTTTGTGACCCTGCTTCTTGAACTAATGATTATTAGTCTACTAGGAGACAGTGGACTCCTAAGGTCATAATAATTCTAAAGAACTTAAAGCTGAGGTGTTTCAGAACTGCCTGAACACCTTGAAAATACCCCTAAGTGATCATCTTTCCTTTTATCTATTGAAATATGCTCATGAATAAGATTCAAAACACTGGAAAATGAGACTTTGTTAGTTTGCAACTTGTGTCTTTTCCACATCTCATCTAAGAAGTGCAGTATCCAATGATCCACAGTCAAGATACAGGTTTGACTTGAAGGTAGATGATCACACTGGTTCTATTCTATTCTATTCTATTCTATTCTATTCTATTCTATTCTATTCTATTCTATTCTATTCTATTCTATTCTATTCTATTCTATTCTATTCTATTCTATTCTATCCCTTATTCCAGTGCCACAACAACTGATTACTTCATGAGGGAATAGGAGACTCCCACAGATATTCACAGGCTGGAGACCTCTCATGCTAAATCCTGGACACAGGAGATGTCCCAGGAGATGGGACAACACCTCAACATCTCTCTTCAGTGCTGGGAAATTTCTTCCTGGCCTTTCTTCCCTGGGCCTCAGCTGCTCTGTGTGGAGAGACAAATTTTTGTTACTTGTTTTCAAATTTCTATGAGACCTTATCATCCCTCTGTGATGAAAACTGTTTATTTATCAGCAGACATGTCAAAGAAGTCCATCCTTTGCTAAATGACAGGCCTATTGCTTCTTCCAGTCCCAATACTGCAGAGGTACAAGTTACAGGACTGATTTTCCCAGGACTGATTTTCCCAGGACTGATTTTCCCAGGAACGATTTTCCCAGGAATGATTTTCACCAAAGGTTGACAAAGCTCTGCATAAACAATGCCACAATTTTTCTGGAGCTGCCAAGGGACTAATTAACAGCACAGTTTGATTTTTCTGAACATTTTAAAAAAAATCACTGAAAAAAATCAATTAAAAATATTTTGGGAGTATAATATAAATACTTTTGAAGTCCTTGGAATAAGAGCTGTGGGTTCCACGTTTGGACTTCCTGCAGAGATTGTTTTTTAGGAGGACATTTATACAGTCTCAGCTCAGAACTGCTGTTTACCTTAGGATGTTTCAGATGCCAGGGTGTTTATCAGCAGGACACACTGGATGCTCACATATCTCTGTGAATTAATTTCCTCCTCCATTCATCACATCCCTACTACCAACATTTCCACAACCTGGGATCTGCAGTTCACTGGACTCTAACCCTGCTCTGTGCTCTGTCTTGCACAGTGAGCCCTGGGATCATCTCAGATGACTCTTTCCATCTAAAATATAACATCTCCTGTGGCTGGGCTTTGTCTCGCTTACCTTTAGGGGTGGATCAGCTTCAGATGCCAACACCCAAATTTTGGGGTCTGTGAGATGTGGGTTTCCATGTGCTTTGGGTGTCCATTCTCCCACCAAATCCAACAAAAACCTAAAGCCACTGTAAAAGTGCTTTTTCTCACCTAAAGCAGAGGATTTTGTGAGCTCTGGGTATCACTGACATTAATAATGAGAACTTCATGAACATCCATGGGGGTTGTCTCCTGAAAATATGTGAGGAACACTGGAGACGCCAGAAATGGATTTGAAATGGATTTGAAAAGCACCTGGCTGTGGAGGCAGATTTCACTTGCTCTGGAGAATTTTGTTCAGAGACATAAAATCATGGTATCATAGAATTAGAGAAAGGCTTGAGATAGAGTGGACCCTAAAGACCATCCAGTTCCAATCCCTTGTCTTGAGCAAGGGCACCTGCTAGACCAGATTGCTCAGAACTGCATCCAACCTGGCCTTGGACACTTCCAGGGATGGGACATTAAAGACCAAATCTTGATGCCATCTATGGTTGTCCATGAAGGTTTGGGTGGGTATGAGGCAGCTGGATCCTATGCTGCACATGTCAACATCCTTCCACCAACAGACACACCATCATTCAGTACAGGCTGATTACCTATGACAGGAGAGAAAATTAAAGATATATTGATGGAAGAACTGGTTTGATTCATGTCAGAGGCAGATTGGCCCTACTCCAGGCTGCACATGCCCATAGAAGCAGAAGATGAAGCATCTATTGTGAAAGGTTCAGTAAAGGAATATAAATGCACATTTTTTATTAAGAGTTCCCATTGGCTTTGCCACTGAGTCCCTCTACAAAAAAAGTTGTTCTCCTCAGAGATATTTTTTCTTTATCCTCTTCTTCACCAAAAGTTGAGAAATATGTTGTGTGAAATATCGAGACTAATTAGACCAAATGGTGCTGAGATCTGTTGCTGGTTTTCTGGAGGATTGCTGACAGCTTAGGAGACTTTATTTTTCTTTCTTGTTAACTAATTACGAACAATTCTTCACACAGTGGAAAATTCCTATGGAGAACTTAATGAATATGGGAAGTCTGTGGGAATGGAGAAAGTTTGGGACTCTTTGTGTGTGTGTGTGTGTGTGTGATGTGTGGATGGGTGTGGAATTGAGAAAGGGCCATGTTTTCATGGTGAGCATATTTTTGAGTGCACAGCACATGTGGGGAAGGAAGAACATTTGGAAACAAAGGGTGATAGTAAAAAAGGGAAGGAGTGTCTTCTCTTTAAAGGGTGAGTTCATGTTGCATTCGTGGTTTTCTGATGCCAGAAGAGGTTAGAGCAGCATTTTTGAGGACGGGGAGGCTGATGTGTTTCTCTTGTGGTGGGAGAGAGGGTTTGTATGAGGAACTGCTGATCTGTGGGGGGTGGGATGCAGATGATGCTGCAGATGTGGAGCAACATGAGGAATTGGGAGGCAAAGCTGGCTGCAAGGAGATCAAGTGGGATGGCCAAGGCAGTGCAAGCCTGAGGAGCTCAGCCAGAGCTGATTCACTTGTCCTGAGGATGGCAACAAAAAAGCCAGGACTGGCTGCAAAAGGCTCCACAGTTGTGCCAGGGTGGGTTAAAGCTGGATATTAGGAAAAGATTCTTCCCCCAGAGAGTGGTTGGGCACTGAACAGGCTCCCCAGGGTTTGGCCACAGCCCCAAGGCTGCCAGAGCCCAAGGAGTGTTTGGACAACACTCTTCAGGCTCATGGTGTGATTTGTGGTGTTGCCCTGTGCACGGCCCAGGAGTTGGACTGGATGGTCCTTGTCGGTCCCTTTCAACTCACATGATTCTATATTTCTATGATAAGGCTGAAATCATGGATAGCACAGATCCTGGGAGGGCTCCTGAGCTCAGCAAGCACCTCAAGGTGAGTGATGATTCCTCCCTTTCCATGGTTTCTGTCCTGTGAGTAAATGTCTGTCCTGCAGTGGGTCCATACAGGTATGTTAACCCCAGATGGGTGCCCCAAAGAGAAGGTTGTAAGACTGAGTGCCCAGAGTGGCCCAGCTATGGAGGGGTGCTTCAAAACATCAAAAGCAAATACTAAATACAAAATACCTCTGCAGTGCCCCATTTCCATCCTGCCAGACCTTCTACAGTGCAAAACTCTACTATTCCTCTGACCAGAGATGGGTTTGTGGGAATCTGTAGTATGAGATGTGAAGATCTAAACCTTGTCTCCAGTTCACAGAGGTCCCACAGCAGCAGAATCTGAGGAGCAGCCCTGGCAAGTCTGGACTACACCACTTCCAACTCCCATCCCAAATTTGGCTGAGTCCTGGACCTTCTCTTCTGGTCTACCAGGCTTTTATTTGTGTATTTCCTCTCCTTTCCCTCTTTTTTTTTTTTTTCTTTGTATTCTGTGAGTTTTTTTGGCTGGTGTTATTTCCCTGCACGCTGAGCTGACAGCTACATTAAGAGACCTGCAAACACCGTAGCAGAACTAAAGCAATTATTGTAATGTAGCTCTATCAGAGGCTGTAATGAGAGAGAATTAAAAATGTGCCAGTCTCATCACAGTTTGATGTTCCTTTGACCTTCCAGGGGTATTGTCAGATGAGGAATTGAGCAACCCCTCTGCCGTTCCCTTCTTTTGCTTGTCACAATACGGAACAAGAAAGGAAAAATTAACCAAATCCACCAGTCCTTTCTCCAGGCTGCCTCTTGGTCACAATTACTCTGATTGTGAAGGGTAGAGAAGTGTTCATCAATCATGGGATAAAGTCCATCAGTCCCTAATCCATTCACATCAAAACTGCCTTTTAGACCCCACCACTGTTAAGGTGCAATCTAGGATAGAATGAGTGATACGGGTCTGGAAGAGGCCCCAAAATGAGAGGGAATACATGATGGAGCAGCCAGAATCATCAGCAGGAGGATAAAGCAGACTGGAAGCAATACCCTGGAAGTGAAAAGAAGGAAAGAAGGAAAGATTTCTGCAAGTTTCAAGATGAGATAAAACAGGTGTTAAAAGTGGTGCTTTTTGTTCCTAAAACATTGCTCTGCCAAGCCTGCAGTGATCTCACATCTCCTCAGGTCTGAAAGAGCCACCTGAGGTCACACAACCCCCATCCCTTAGCACCAGTTTGCTCCTCATTCTTTGCACTACAGGCTGTTCCCATTCCCTGCAGCCCCTACTGACCTTCCAGCTGCTGTTCACCCTGCTGAGGTGTGAATCATTCAGGAAAGGTCTCACCAGGGTGTCACAACCCTTCCCATGCACATCCACGCCCTTCCCTGCCTGATGGAGACCAAACCTCTCAACACCTTCACACCTGAATTAGAGAAACCAGCAGTGCAGAGGGTTTACCTGTAAATAAGGGTTAGTGGGACTTTATCTCCACTTGCCCCCTCTTGTCAACTTCTCCACTAAGTATTCAAGTGCCCTGACCAGTAACACCATCAGCTTATCCCCCTATCCAGGTGATGGGCTTTGAGTTGTAAAACACATTATAATGAAACTTCTCTAATCCAGTTAAAATAGAAGCTTTGTAAGTATAGGAAGGGTTGCCCATTTCGTAGACTGTTGTGGGAAGACAGGTGAGTATTTCAGCAGCAACCAGGGCAGCACATGCCACCAGCACCAACAGATGCAGGAGGGCTCAGTCCTGTGTTTGCAAGGCACAGAAATATTTGTGGACTCAGAAAAGCTGGAATTCACTCTGGGGACAGATACAGAAGGTCTGTCGAGGCCTGTGCTCTGGGGACAGCATGGTTCATGGCATAATGTCACTTTTAACACAAAGCTTATCCCAGATGCTTGGAACAAGATGAGCTTTCCCATTTCCCTTACATGCAGCTGAGGGAAGCTGTGACTCTGGCAAGGGCAAAATCAGGACCAAAAAAAAGCCAACATCTGAAAATGAGAACAGCCTGGCAACTACTTAGAGAAGTCAAACTTCTTCAAAACACCAAGTAAAATGGTACCAGTCCCCTGGATCAGGAAAGGGATGACATGGAAAGTGTGATACCATCCACCAGCTCAGAAACGAGAGGTGGAGGCCAATACTGAGATGATGTATCTGCAGGTTGTGCTTTGGTAGCAGACCTCAACTATACCTGCTAGATAGACTTCTCATTGACTATAGACCTCCACAGGGCATCATCTGGCCTTTATAGCAGGAAAGAAGTGCTGATCCTCTGTACTGTTCTTCTCCAACATATCTGAAGGTGAAAGGAGACTTAAGGAATTGATAAACTGAGGAAGAGACCAGGAGGAGGCTGTCACCACGTAGCAAAACCTGATGTGTTTGTTATATACTCCTCTGAGACTTCTCTCTTCAAGATTAAGACCAAAACCACAGGAAAAGATGTTCTTTGAAAAGCAGGCTTTTGTGCTCCTCATTAAAAAAGTCTGTGGAAGTTGTGGCTGAAGGGATGAACCCAAACACAAAATGAAGTGAAAAACAACCTGGCTTTCAATTATGTTCTCATGAAACCCAGATAAACAGGGCTCTGAGCCCAACAGTAATCAAGAAATGTTCTATCTTTTTTTTTTTATTATTTTATTTCTGACTTTGGAACAGTTTGGAGACAACAGCCCCAGTGGAGTTCTGATATCTCCTCTGGTTACTGCCTATTTTTATAAAACCAGTGGATGTCAGACAATCCACCTGACCTGGAGGTCAGAGAAGTGATGAAGCACTTCTCTAAATGTATCACCAAGTGCCATCTGAGATGCACTGAGGTGTCTGAGGATGGAAGATATGGCACAGGACCAACTGCAGAGCTGTGCCCTTCTGGGCTGGAAGTGGAGGCCCGGTAGGACACCCTGGGGCATCTCAAATGGCCTTTGATGTCTGTGTAGGCAACTGGATTCCACTACCTGCATTACAGCCCTGATGAAGTGCAGCTGGTTGTCCCCATAGAAACCTTCATATGTTTTCTGCATTCTTCAGTCCCATTGATGGGAAGGCTGAACTTCCCTCGAACACACTGTGGGACATGGAAGGAGCAGTGATGAAGAACTTGGGGCCCTGCTGGTGACAAGAGAAGACTCTATGCTGACATGGTTTTGCTTTCCTTCATCATCAAACCAAGTACATTGATTAGCATCTTACGCACAGCCCTAAGGCAGAAAAAGCCCATATCTCATTTCTGGACTTGCTGGTGGCCTCAGAAGCCTGTATTTCCCATCTTGAACTCTTGTTGTCTCTGTGGGATTGGCTCAAGTGGAGCTTCAGCTGGTTGTGGCCCTTGGCTGCCATGCTCAGGTGTCGAAGGCAATGCCTTGTGATGGTGCTAAAGACATAAAGAGACATAAATCTGTTTGTTCATAAATCCACTGCTTTTCCCCATCAGGTCTCCATATTTCTCTCCAGATTCCTCCACTGGTTCTTACGGGGATGTCCAGTTTCCACTCTCTCCAGGCAAGCACATGTTCCTTTCCAGATGCTTTTGTCATCCATATGAAAGTGTTTCATTCATGGAATAATAAAATAATTTAGGCTGTAAGGGACTTCTAGAGCCCCTGCTCAAAGTGGGAGAGGATATTTCCAGAAAAACACATGTTGCTTTTGAGACCCTTCTATGTTCAGTTTTAGTGCCATGATTGGTCCAGCACAGACACTTGATTGTAGGGTAGTGTCCTTTGTCTTGCTGGAATTAATGGTATGGATATTAGGAATCAGCGCATCCTTATAACACCAGCACCTATGGAATAGTCTCCTTGGTTAACTTGGGTTAACAGACCTCTTAATTTGATATCTTGCAAAGTACAGCCAAGGTCCTAATCCCACTTCCTCCCAGAAGCCATGGGTGACTTGCAGCCCACCCAGTATGATGTTGGCCACCACTAGCAGAAGGTCATGGACTTCATACTCTTGCTGGAGAAGACCTTGAGGTGCTGAACACTGCAGTGACAGGTATTTTGCACAGTGGCTTTGCCTTTATTATTAATTATGCTTTTCTGTGCTACTTTGGACTGTGAATGTTAGTTCGATTACACTAGCAGTATATTTTGATCCAATTGTTGATACTGTCATTAAGCTAAAAATAAAGGAGTTTTTTTGTACTACAGACATAGTGTATTTAGTTGGTAAAAAGATTTTGAGGGTCATGAAATAGATGGGTATTGCACCTGCAGTGCTGCCTCTCTGTGATCAGCTATATTCTCTTTTTTATCTTAATAACATGCAAATACAAACCACAGGCCCAGGCTTTTTGCCATTTCCTCATTGCAATCCTCTCCCAAACTGGCTTATTATTTTCCAGAAAGCTCAAACAAAGTTGGGTACAATGTTTGCAGGATTGTGTCCTTTAAAATAAAAATCCTGTGATTAGGGGAGAAAAATGCCGTGGAAAATATTGGATCAAGATACCCTGCTCATTAAAGTCAGGAAATAGTTCTATCTGAACAGACTTAGCTCTCAGTCCAAAAATAAAAAGTGCTTTTTCCTTTCCCTTTTATTCCTTCACAAGCCATTTCAACAGTGTCTCTTGCTGCAGGAGTCATCTTGAAAAATTTTCAAAATGCTGCAGGTCCCTCAACTTTATTGGAGTTCCCTGTTCCAAAAATACCTGAGTTGAGGACTAAGTGTTCTGGGCACTGGAACTGCTCAGCTGTGTGCTGTAGCTCTCACACAGACAGAACAGATTTGCTTTCAGGTCTTGGTTTGTGAAAGCAGAAGGACTTTTCTTAAGGCAGAGGACTGACAGCTGGTTGATGGGGATTTAAAGGAAGAAAAAAATAAGCATTTTTCTTTTGAAGGTGGTTGAACACTAGAGCAGGTTAGTCTGAGAAGTTGTGGAGTCTTCGTTTCTGTTCAAAACCCAGCCAGCCAAAGGGCTGATCAGCTTGTTCTAACTGCTTTGAGTGAAACGGTAGGACAAGGCTTTAAAGTGAAAGAGAGAAGGTTTAGATTGGATATTAGGAAAAGATTCTTGCCTGTGAGGGTGGTGAGGCCCTGGCACAGATTGTTCAGAGAAGCTGTGGCTGCCCCATCTCTGGAAGTGTTCAAGGCCAGGTTGGACAGGGCTTGGACCAACCTGGGATAGTGGAAGGTGTCCTTGCCCACAGCAGGAGGGAGGAACAAGATAAGCATTAATGTGCTCTCCAGCCTAAACCCTTCTGTGATTTTATGTTTCTACAGAAAACTAGAACTATATCCCAAACTGTAGCCTAAAGGCTGAATCATCCATAGAGCCAGATGGGTGACAGCAGGAAAGTAGCCATGCAGAAATTATTAGGCCATTGGTATTCTTGTGGTATCCAGAAATCAGAGTTATCCAACAGAATCTCACAAAGTAGCTTCTGAAGAAGGAGGGATCTCTCTGTGAGGGAGTTGCTTTGATGTTAACTAGTTCTTTGACACATTTCCATCTTCCTACCCACTGAGACCCACACGGCCATACTTCAAACACCTTTCCAGCTGGAAATAGGCTGAAAAACAGTAGATCTTTTCCATGTATAGAATACACTTTTCTAAATACACCTGGGGTGAGGACCAGGGAGGAAGAAGAAGTATTTAAGATAAACAACAGTGCCAACATCAGTAAGAATGATGATAAATAGACCAGGAATAGTTTTAGGATGGGAATTAGAAGAAAAGCACTCACCATCTCCTGTAGATCAGTCTCCATCTAGGACCAATATGGACAAGAAACAGGAGTACTAAGCTATATCCTAATACTTGATATGATGGAGTAAACGTGACAGGGAAAGAATGACCTGATACCATAGTCTATCCTAGATCTGATTAAAGAATTGTTTTTGAAAAGAAATCTAGAAATTATCTCATTTCTGCAAGAGAAGTGCCAACTCTCCGGTTGATAAAAGCTGTGACTTCACCTCCAAGTACTCCTGAAGCTGTAGATAGATTTTTCCTGGGAGAAGGTCACTTCATCTGGTGGAACAAAGGCAGAACTGCTTTTACAGAGGCTGTAAAACCAAGGTTCTGCAGACCGTGCCCCTGCTTGTTGTCCATGTGGCTGTGAAGGCTGATATGGCAACTCAGACTTCGTGTTCTTAGAAATGTGCTTTGCCCTTTACAAAAATCTATAACATCAGGAATTTAACACTCTCGAGAGCAAACAGATGGAAGGAACCTCCCTTAAATGCCATCTGCAACAACTCTGAAATTTTGTAACTCTTGTTGTCATGAAAGATAATTCCTTTTTCGAGTCAAAAGAAGCCTGATCTGGAGGAGAAAAAGGGAAATCTGAGCTTTTTTTCCTAGTTTCCCTATATTGGCATACAAAGAGGAGCTAAATACCATGAATTTTATTTTAGAAGACTGGTGGGTGCCCTAAGTAAGGACAGATATTTATGATGACATGTAAGAACGTGATGGCTGGGAAGGCACTTGGATTCTTCCCTCACACCTCCAGTGACCACTCCATGCCACCTGATTTGCACTTCTTTTGGGAAGGGGCCATTTTCTCCTTGGAAATTCCAATCTCTCTCTTTCTCCACTGACACTAGAAAGCCCTTAGAAGACCAACTTAGACCAGACTCCTGTTAATGTGGCTAAAGCTGCACGTTGATTCCAAGCCCACACAACTCACCCAGGACCATGGGAAGTGGAGAACTGAGCTTCATCTCAGCTGGCTGCTCCCATCTCAGACCCCCCAGCCACAGGGCTCAGCTTCCTCAAGGATGCCTAAAACTTGTCTGTCACCATGGATGAGAACACATGAGCTCACAGCTGCCTCTTCGGGCTAAATCCTGAGATTTTCAGGAATTACTTAGCAGGCTTTAGCAGGGAGGTGCCCAAGCAGTGCTGTTGTGCAGCTTCCTCCTGTGCCTGGCAGCAGTAATGTGGCTGAGTTTATTTTGCCTCCTCTAGGCATGAAGTTTTGGAATGTCCTAGGAGACCCCACTGCTACTTTAGCACCCAACAGTCTGAGGGATACCAGCCAGGCTGCTGTCATCACCTCACTGAATTACTGGGGCACTCAGCTGGCCCCTGGGAATAACTACGGACATTCCGGATCCCAAATATCTCCTCTTGGAGATGCAGACAGAAAAGCCAAGATCCTTCATCATAATGCTCATCACCCAAGGCAGTGCAAGATGGTTCAGCCTATTCTTCTTGGCTCACTGGGAAATGCACACCAGTAATATTTCTACAACTGGAGGCTTCTGGTCTCTACAGACCACACAATTCCAGACTAGAGAAAATGTATTAATAAAAATGGCAGGAAGGAAAGATGTGTCTATGTGTGTGTGTATGGTGAACCTACATCTAAATTTCAATCTCCTTCATCTAATACAAAGAAAACAAGTTTTAAAGGAAGGTGGGAGGCAGGAGGGGGGGAGGGGAAAGGTGTTGCTAGACCAGTTTCTCAGCAGACAGTAGGTTTCTCTGCTTCTGCTTAATTGATTAATTCCTTCTTAGCAGAGTCATCTGTTTGATGTGCTTTTCCATGAAAGCAGTTCAGAAAGTTCATGGGAGTTAATCCATGAAGATGGCTGGAGCTGCAAAGCCAAGCATCTGATTAAAGGACGAGGAGATCACTTACAGCTTAGCTGCTTTCAAAGTTGTTCCCAAAGTCTTTGCTAACCTTCATATTTCAAAGTTCCTTTCTTGGCATTGGGGAATTTAAAGGGGAAGGCTTCTTTGTAGCAGTAGTATTATTATTGCAATCAAAAAGCAAAGGAAATAAATTCCAAGGAAGGCCACACACAAAGTCACGTGCGCAGTGGTAAAAAGAAGCAGATGAAAAGATCCAGAGGCAAATGCAGACACAGAGGCTTGTGTTTCACAGCCTATTCAAAGCAGCTTGCTCTGAATTCAGCACATGCACTCCCCACTCAGAGATAAAGGCAAAGCCATTACTTGTGTCAGTTCTACCTGCCTGTACCAAGGACTTAGACTAACAAATAGCACGAGAGTGTTTTCTCTGCAGGGGTTTCCATTACTGCTGCTTACAGCAGAGCCTGGCCATCAGCGTGGAAAAGTGGGCAAGTGCTCCAAGGGAGACATAACTCAGGTGTGTTGGTGCTGAGAGATGTAATGAGGTGACTGAAATCCTCTGCTGATGCTGTGCAAGGTAGTAATGATGAGGGATGATGTGGGAGAAGTGCAGAGGGACGTCACAGTGCTGAATGATTCGATGACTAAATAGCAGCTGAAATTCGGAGGAAATAAGTGTAGGGTGGCACACGTGGGGAGAAAAAAAAAGCAATCCTAACTTTACATAAAGTGATGAGCTTTGAATGGACTATTACTTACTCAGGAATGAGCTGGTGTTTATAATAAGTAGGTCTATGAATATGTCACCTCAGTGCTCAATGGTGGTGACAAAAAGCAAATTGAATGTTAAGAATTAATAGGAAAGGAATAGAGATCAAAATAGAAATCATTATTACAGCCCTCAGTAAATTCAATGTGTGTCTGCTTCTAGAATATTTTGAGTGGCTCTGGTGTTCCACCCACAGAATGGATGCAGCAGAACTGGAAAAGATGTGTAGAAGGGCAATAAAGTGATCAAAGGTAGAGAACAATGAAGTACTTCAGGAATATTTCATCTGAATAAGAGATGACAGAAGCAGAGTATGATAATAGTATATCAGATTATGAATGGCATGAAGAGGATGAAAGGGAGCAACTATTTTTTGTTTCTTTGAAAAGACAAAAAAAAGGTGCTTGAGATGATAGCAGGTCAGAACAAAGGATTTACTTCACACAATGTGCAGTTAATCTGCAGCTAATCCCCCCTTGCCAAGGGATACTGCAAGTGCTAAAAGTTTACTTGATCTAAAAATGTTAAACAAAGTATTGGGAAAATATTCGTGGAATTCCTAGTAAATACAAAGATACCTTAGGAATATTTATGAATCTGTGCTCTAGAGCTGTAAAAATATATGCATTACTCCATGCTTGATCTTACACTCTTCCCTAGAACGTGACCCACTCTGGATGTCACCAGTGCTTGATTCCCTATCTTCTCCAAAGGATAAAACCTTTATCCCCACCTGGGCAAAATCATCTCCACTCTCCCAACCATGCTCATCTTGGAGTCATTGGAATCAGCCTCCGGAGATGTCCGTCCTCCTTCCAGCACACATGTCTTGGGATGCTCCAGCATGTCCACAAGACATCTTGTCCAGTTCTCTTTTTTTCCATTACCTTGGAGTTGTGTCTCTTGTGTTCCTGAAGGCACCTCAAAGCTTACGGAAAAATGAAAAATTTCATCACTTAAAGGCTGGTCAGGCATGGGTACAAGCTTCCCAGGGCAGGGATGGAATCACCATCCCTGGAAGTGTTCAAAAAAAGTGTAGCTGTGATGTTTAGGGACATGGTTTAATGGCGGGCTTGGTAGTAATAGGTTAATTAGTTAATAGGTTAATTTGTTGGACTCAATGATCTCAGAAGGCTTTGCCAACCCAAACTATTCCATGAATCAGTGGTTAAGGACTTGGGAATTTGTAGTGGCCTTTAGCAGGGAAACTCTGCAGAATATTTTCTGGATTGACTTCAAGGCTTCTGAAGAGATTTTTCCAGACTCATTCTCCGTATTTCCTGAATCATATTATCCAGGATTTGAACTCCTAGAAATTTTCTCAAGCTCTTGGAAGTTTGATGAGAAATCAAACCCCACTGCTCTGCGGTTGTGCTGTGCAGATGATATTGCCTTTCAGAATTCGAGTCAGATCAGGAGAGGAGAAGGACTGAGCACTGCAAAAGAATATTGGCCATGCCAGAATTCACCTCTACAAGGGACAACACAAGGGGAAGGTGTTTCTCTTTCAGAAGAACTGAGATAAAAGATGGCCAAAACCTATAATGCCATTACCATTTTTGCTTGAGAATGGCTCATATCCACACACATCAAATGGAAAATTAATAATACCCAGATGGCAGTCATTAAAGTCTCTCAGTTTCAGTCCAGACTACTTGAAAAACTTTGCACCTTGTTCCTACTAGGAGATGAGTGGAGATCAAAGTTTTTTGACAATCCACAGCACCAGCATCTGGTGGGTGATGGGTCTAAAAAGGAATTTATTTGGTCTCTGTGGGGTAGGGTCACAATGGGTGGGATCTGGATTACAGAAGGAGAAACCCTGAGACACAGAGAGGAGCAGAACACATCACAGATGGCACTGGGAGGATGTGTGAAGTCTGGTTATGCAGCGGGAGGAAGCTTCTGGACCAGGCATCCACATGAAAGTGAGCACTCAGGAGTTGACCTTGTTTATGCCCTGAGGTTTAAAGTCCATATGTTATTGGGTGACACACCAGAGCTGTGATTTCCAACACCAAATGGATATTCTTGGTGGGCTGGAAACAGCTGGAGACTGGTTTGTGTACTGGTGTAAAAGGTGTTGGGAACCCTTCTGAAACCCGCTAGTAGAAGTGCAGACGTAGACCAGGTTTGCTGGGGATTTGTAAATCCTTCAGAACAAAAACAATACAAGAGAAGACAAATTTCGGGCACTTTGAATGAAACCAGGCAAGAGTGGACTAAAAGGACATAGTATATCTGGCCTATTGCATCGATTTTAGGAGAAAGAATCCAAGATAAATGTCCTAAAAGTATTAACATTTCTCTACCGTCTTCAAATGAAGTGTAGCTCGATCTCTTCACATGGACACTCACAAATAGGATAAGCTGGGAGAAAGCATCTAAAATCATGGATGCAGCAGCTGTTTATGACAATAGCTGACACAGAAAATGAACCATAGGAAGTAACTGGGTTTATAAATGTGACCCTAACTGGCTTCTTAGATGTCCACTGAGGTAAATAGTCAGGCAAGCTGGTCCATCAGCCTGACCTCACACAGGTTTCTAATGTCCTTGCAGAGAAGACATCTGCATTTGTTCTGAATATTCCCATGAAAGATAGAACATCATCCACTGGAAGCTTGTCCTTCAAAGACTTGTCCCTACTCACTGAAAATGTCTTTAAAATGCCACTCAAACCAGTAGAGATGACTTAGCCCAAAGTTACCAGACAAAAACCTAGTGGAGAAACACTCCTCTCCTTCTCTCCCCTTTCCCTTTCCCTTTCCCCTTTCCCTTTCTCTTCCCTTCCTTTCCCAAATACCACTCTGTTGTGGGATATTAGTGAGCTAATCTCAGGAAATGTACGTAAGCAGATGATTCAGGAATATGTCACTGTCCTCCAGCAGCAAAAAAATCAGTGAGAATGTTGTCTGCTATGGACAGAGCTGATCATTTTCATTGGTAAGACAGCAAACAGCTTGGAGAAGGCAGAACCCTTTTGAAAGAATAGAAATGCCAGAGCTCGAGACCCTGAGAGCAGCTGGGTCATGGAGTTGCTGTGGACAGCTCCTTGTCTTACTGTGCTACAAGTTCCCTGACTTGTTCCAGCTCTCTCTGTCTCACACGAAGCTCTAGCTGAGGTACAGCTTAGTTTTTACGATAGATTCCTGTTGTCCATTTGCAAGCCAGGATGCCTACACTGGAAGCATTTTATCTTCAGCCCTGCAGGAGTGATGAGGGACCACTGAGAGCCTGCACCACCCAGGCTTGTGCCAAAACATCTCAGGAACATGTGGGTTGGGTGTGAAGGCAGAACAGATGGTTGTCAATGCTGTGTTTAGAAACATGGCACAAGGAGGTGCAGGATGATTCAATACCTTTAAGGTCATGCACCCAGTGGAAATTCAATGCAAGTGTCCTGCAAGACAGTCCACTAGACCTGTCACTTCTTCTTACAGCCCTTGGCTGGAGAGCAGCACAAGCTGGGGCTGGACACAGGAATTTGGAAGCAATAGCCTGAGTTTAATACAGTGGACAGGTGGACTAGTCAAACACTGTTATCATCTGTGAGGAAAATAACGCTGCCCAAAGGGATAAGGATGAGTCAGACTAAGGATGCTGTAATTGAATAAAAATACCCATGCTTTCTTGCAGTTCAGCTAATCCACATTAACAGTTCAGTCGGATTTGCTTCCCTATGACAACAACAGCACAGACTCATGGGATTTCAGGGCAAAAATGCACCAGGTACATCTTCAACAAAAGATGATTTAAGTGAAAGCTGTTGGCCACCTTTCTCCTCTCCTCCACTCAGACTGACCTTCACCCAGTTCAGCTTTAGAGAAGAATTAACTTGGAGAGTGAATATGCAGCAACTTGCTCTGCTCTGGACAGACACCTGTCTCCAAGCACGCAGCAGGGGGACTGAGGTCAGCAGAGGTACCCGAATTTTCATTAGGAACACATACTTTTATCGTGGTTTGCACTTCTGGACACAGAAATCAGGAAGGACATCAGACTGCCTGCTTTTACCTTTATCATGTCTTTCTTTCAGTGTGTGACATCATCCTATTGATGAAGGTCAAGCTGATCTTGGCTCCTTTCTGACTCATTGAATATTAGCGATGGCTGGAGGCAGGAGGAGGCAGTGATTTGATCTGGCAGGTCAGGAGGTAGCACACCAGCAGTTCAGCAGGACATGGGCTGCAGAAATGGATGATGCCATGATCCATTGTGACAAGAGGAGAGCTGCGGATGGATGGACCAACAGCCTGAAATGACCCAGCAAGGGCAGGATAGAAAGAGGTAAAAACTCTAAAACTCCTTTGGTTTGTGTCCACTCCCACCTCCATGAGACAAATCCGAAGTGGCCTTCCTTAGCTAATGATAGGATCACAGATTTATTGTATGAGGTCTTGTGACTTCATGAACCAAATCCATGCCTTAAAGACCACCTCGTTCCAACCCTTGAGGACACCTGCCACTATCCCAGGTTGCTCCAATCCCCATACAACCTGCCCTTGAGCATTTCCAGGGATGGCACATCCACAACTTCTCTGGGCAACCTGTACCACTAGATATTCTTCCTGACATCTCATCTAAACCTACCAGCTTTTAATTCAAAGGCATTAATAAAAATGCAGGACACTTGTGGACTGCAGTCCAGGCTGGATGCAGGCTGTGGCCATCAGAGCAGGACAGAAGCAATGTCAAGGACTCTGCTCTGCAGATCTGTGGCCATGGAAAAGAGGCAGGAGCCTGAGATATCCACCAGTCCACATGTACTGCTTGGCTAACCTTTTGCATTTGGCAAAAGATGCATTTAAAGATACCAGGTTTACTCCCAGGGTATTTTTCCTGTCCCTTCCTCCAAAGGGTTGTTTTTCATGCATTCAGCATCCAAGTATTTGGAGGAAAGGGTTCTCTGTTCCTCCAGGAAGGCAGGGACAGCTGGTAGCTATTTCCTTCCAACCCTCTTGCATTCTCATCCTGTTAAATTTTGTGCCAGCTGTGGTCACCTGTTTGATTTCTCTTTGAATGGCTGCCTTCCTCCACAAATTAATTTTGATAATTTAAGCTTGTCTTGCCTGGCAGGGAGGGGGTCTTTTAGTGGTGTGAGTTTGAAGAACTCACTCTCTTTATATCTTTCTCTTTTTTCCCTGCACTGAGTCTAATTTTGTGGTTCTGTGCCTTCCCCAAAAATAACCTTCAGCCCCAATTCTGAACTGTCATATTCATTACATCACAGCTGTCTGCAGACAGGGCTTATCACTTGCAATCCCCTCAGTTACACTTGTGATTAAAACTGATTGCAACTATGATCCTGACTGCTCAGCCTGGAAATTGGGAACATCTTTATAATTTCTGACAGCAGATCATGAGGCCTTGGATAAGCCTAGCAGGGCTGCAGAGGTAAGACAAGATCTTTGCAGACCAGTGGGAGTGGGAGAAGAAAGAGAGAGGAGATGGTGATTTGGGAGAAAAAAAACATGGAAGAGCCCAGGCTAAAAACACTCAAGTTGAGATCTGGGAAAGGCAGAGAGTAGAGAGTGAAGACTAAGCTCAGCTCTTGACTGCCAGTATCATCCTTAGGAACAGGTGATAGAAGCGGTTTTGTAGCAGAGAAAACCAAACCACTGCCCAAACCATCACTCAGTTTTGGGCACCAGTAACTCATGGAATCATTGTAGATGTTCTTGGGAAAACAACTGTTGTACTTCTTCCCAATAGCAGTAGCAGCATATCATAGCCTCCAGGACTATTCTGCATCCCTTAACCCTACCCTGGAACCACTGAGTCGCTGTTTGATCAAAGAAGGGCTGCAAAATTAAACTTTGCAGGCTGAGAGAAACTTAAATATGCTCAGAGAGTTTGTGTCTTACTCCAAACTCGAAATAGTTCCCCCATCCTTCTGTCAGCCTGAACTGGGGCTTGATTTCACAGATTTATGTACTTAAAGTTAACTACAGACTTTACATTTATTTAATCTTATTTTTATATCAGAACCCTCTTGTATTTCCCCACCTGCTCTTGTTGAGGGTCCAGTGCCTTGTGTTGAACTAAAGCCCTGTTTCACCTCAGTTTTTATTTCAACCTTTACTTCTTTTCCTTTCTGAAGGGAGTCTCATGAACATCTCCATAAGGAAATGCCTTTCCATGTTCATTCTTATGAACTGAACAGGATGAGTGTTTTTTGACAGGTTTGCTGGTCAGAGATTGTTGTCCAGAATTCTGAGTCATTTTTACTGCTCTCCTCTGATATCTCTCTAAGCATTCGATGTTCCCTTGCAGGCACAGATATCAGAACTGGGTGTCCCCATTTCCTCCATACCCAGAGATAAAATGACTTTTCTCATCTAACTCAACATGCTCCTGCTTGTGCATCCAAGAACTGAATTAGTTCTTCTGATGGATTTAGGGCATTGCACTAAGACCTTGTTTTCAGTCATTGGACTGTCTTGGAGTTGATGCTTTCCAGCACTGGCTCTCCCCCTTCTGCCCATGCTCCAAGGGTTTTTGTTCATTTGTTTAAAAAAGCAAACCTTTGCAGAGGTTTATGTCTATGCCCTGGGATCATCTAACTCTAGGCATGGATCTGATGCACCTCTGGCAGGAGCCCAGTCAAAAAGATTGTCCTGTTTTCAGAAAAGACACACAAAATAGTCTGATTTTCTGATGGAAATCCCCTTTTTCTCTGTACCAGCAGCCCTGGAAGTGTTCAAGGCCAGGTTGGACAGGGCTTGGAGCAACCTGGAATAGTGGAAGATGTCCCTGCCCACGGCTGGGGAGTGGAGCTGGATGATTTTTAAGGTCCCTCCCAACTCACACCATTCCGTGATTCTGTGTTGGCTACAAATCAGAGCTTAGCTGAGCCAGCCCGTGTCATTCATCTATAGAAACGCATCTTTCTGATGTTCAGGCAGAGCTCATTTTGAAACCTCATTAGTATTCCTGTTAATTTGCATACCCAGGGTGCACCGCGGGGCGACAGCTCAGCCCTGGTAAGAAATGTTCACCTCTCCCTTGGGAAAACTGGGGTGGAGATATGGACTTGTGTGGTGTCACTGCGGGGGGGTCCTGCTGGAATGTCAGATGGTGGATGGGAGGGTATTGAGAGTCGCCATGTCCTACAGAGGGACAGCCTTGGGCTGCGCTCTGTGTGAAGTGGTTCACCAGCATGCTCTGGTTTCTCTTCAGATCGTAAAAATCTTTCGCCTTTTACTAAAGATTTCCGTGGAGAGGAACAATTATGAGTACTGGATGAATTTTTTGAGGCTCCACGCGTGTGGAGCTGTCTTTTTCTGGTGGAAAAAATAGATTTGTTGGTTGAAAGGGATGCTGGTTATTCGAGATGTGTTTTTCTTTGTAGCTGCTCAGCTCGGGAAAGAGGAGGATGTCTCAGAGCAGAAATGCTACAAGTATCCTGAAAGGGCTGGAGCATCCTTGCTATGCACGCAGGGGGGGGTAGCTGGAGGTGTCCAGGGAGGCGTTATGGAGGGAGGCCTTCTGGTACTTGTCCTATAAAAAAGAGGAAGGTGACCTTCCTTATGGTCAGATGGTTATAAGGCAAGGGGGAAGGGTCTTAAACTAAAGGACAGATTTAGATAAGATGTTAGGAAGAAATTCTTCCCTGTGAAGGTGGGGAGGACCTTGCGCAGGTTTTCCAAAAAAGCTGTGGCTGCCCCATCCCTGGAAGTGTCCAAGGCCAGGTGGGATGGGGCTTGGAGCAGCTTGGGATACTGGAAGGTGTCTCTGCCCAGGAACAAGATGATCTTTAAGGTCGTTCCCCACCCAAACCATCCTGTGATTCTGTTCTTAGCTCTGAAGCAGATCCTGGTGCTGGGGAAAAGAAGTAGAGAGATGTACCTCCAAAATTGTGGGTGGGATTTGCCAGGTTAAAGTTGTGTGCTTGCCAAAGTGGCACCTTTATGAATTAGGTATTTTTAATGCTTGGGAGCATCTTCATCATGGTTAATTTTTAAGGTTTGAAAAGGAAGATTTTGCACCGTTCACACCCCTCCCCTTCAAGACACTAGTTTCCTGCCTTTATTCTTTTGCCTGCCTTAAATTCCCACCTTCGTTTCCCTTGCTTCACAAAGAAGCAAAATTTTCTCTTTATGCAAGTGAGACCCAGGATGACAAGGTTTCACTCCCAGAAAACACCTCTGTCTCTGGGTGAAATGGCATCTGTCTGACAACACAGGGAAATATTATTTGTCCAGAACAGCCCAGAGTCAGCCCCTGCTTCGGAGCAGGCTGCATTAAGTGGGACACTAAGCAGAGCACTGCATTTCTTTGGATTAATGAGGAACCAGAGGGAAGTGTCCCAGATGGGGTGTGTCCAGGGCACAATATAGACCCTGCCACAAGATGCCTGGCCCTGAAGTCTGTGGCTGCCAACAAATCATTGCTGTCATCTTGGCAGTGGTACAAATACCACAGACATCCGATCTTTTCCTTTGGCTCCTGCCCTGGAAGGCCCTCCTGTCATCATGCCCCTGTGAGTACAGGCACTCTCTAGCTCATTCTCCACAGACACAATTTGGATGCACTTGTGGCTGTTGTTGAGGTGATCTGGAGGCTGTAAACTCTCCCTAAAGAACTGTGTGGACCTCCTTGGTAGGTGGAAAAGGGTGGGGGGAATATGCTTGGCTTTCCAGACTGTTGGAAATGAAAATAAACTGTGTTGCATTGAATCTGTGGGAGGCAGATGATTGTTCTCTGCAAAGGCACAGTTTGGGGAAAGAGAACATTTCCACATCTGCTGTGGGACCTGCAAACAGTCCCTCTATGGCAGACACTCATAGCCACTCATCCTTCATACGAGTGTGCTGAGATGGAACAAAAAATGAGAGGAGTTTGCACCATCAGGCTCACATGTCCCTTACAGCCTTTTATGATTTAGGCTGCCCAAAGCAGACCCCTGTTTTGAAACAGCACAAAAAATCAGGGGCAGAGATTACACCACGGGATGCCTGGGACATCCAATGCCTCAGCCAAAATTAACATGCAACTTGCAACCAAGAGGCTGCAAGTGGCAAGCAGCAGCTTTGAAGGTCACCTCCAAGTAAATAAATAAATAGTATATAAGAAAGCAGGCAGCAATGAACAAACCAGGCAAAGCCAGAGGCATTCCACTGGCTTGGACTTGATTTTTTTTTTTTTTATTTCTTCTCTTCTCTCTTCACTTTCATTTCCCAAAGGTCGGAGCTAATAGGAGACCCCTCTTATTGCTCATGCACACTGCACACTCTCGTCAACCTGCCTGTTCCATAGCCCCTGATACCAATTCCAAGCCTAAGCTGGGAGCACAAATGGTGTTATCTCCACAGCTGATTACTTTAATGAGACTTTCCAGTGGTACCAGGGCATGACAGGTGGGAGGAGCAGTTGCAAATACTATGTTTGCCTCTTAGACCAGAATCTCTGCCCTTCTTGCTGAAGAGAAATTGTGGTGCCAGGTGTTTGTTTTCCATGCTCCTCTCGGCCATGCCTAATGAGATCCTGGCTCTGCAAACTCAGAGTTGTCTTTTTCCAACAGTTTTTCCAGCTTGTCCACATGGCCAGAGAAGACACAGTCTGAAATCACACGGGGAGCTGCGCCAAAGCTGTTTCTGATTGTATTTGTGCTGTGCTGGACCCATCTGCTAGATCTGGAGAGATGTTCGCAGGAGGAGATGTGGGGGATAGGGCTCTTTCTTCTTGAGCAGAGCCAAGAGGGGAGTCTGCCTCAACCTCACCTCACAAACTGCCTGGTATCTTGGGTATCCATCCTACACGTGTGCTCCCAGGCTCCCTTCCAGAGTGAGCCAGTGGCTCTCTGCTGGCAGAAATCTGGGCAAGCTGACAGGACAAGTTCCCAGCAATGCTCTCCAGAGAGACACAATGCACATGCTGCACTAATTGAGCCCCAAACTGTCCCAACAGGCCATACTCACTCAGACAAGTTTCTGTCACACTCCAAGTCATAAAACACATATTCTGGCATCAAACTTTGAAAATAACACACTGATGGGCAGGACACACCCTGCTGCCAAAGAGTGTAGCTTTACCAGGACCAAATAATTTGTCAGTGTCACTGGCTACTTGCACAGATAGCCCAGCAGAAGTCAGAGCTGGATCACGGGAAAGTTTTTGTCTTCCTAAAGGAATGTGTCCTTGGAACATACTCATATTCCCTGAACATACAGAGCTTGTCCTTCTTGGGCTGCTCACTCACTCACACTGTCACTTTTGAGATGAGACCAAACAATCCATCTGCGGTGGAAAAGGCTGAGGACACTCACAGCATCTCCCCCTGCTGACATCCACCTCACCCCTTTGTGCTGGATAGATTTTCTATCTGTATAAATATACTGTCCCATATATTGTGAATCCCAGGCCTAGGAGGGTTTTCTTTCCTCTTTTAGCTCTCCTAAGCAGACTGGGTGCTGTATGGTTGTGCTGTAGCTGGACTGGAACCAACAATGTGAAGAGGAGCTTTCAGACAACTCCATGTGTACCTGTGGGCTTGAGACCATGGAGTTCATCTTCCAGTGTAGAGAAAACCAGGATTCCTGCTTAGGGAAAACTGGGGTAACAAGGAACTCCATCATAAGACTCTATAACTTCAAAAAGCAATGAATCCTCTGGAAAAAAAAATAAAAAAATAAGGTATCTCTAAGGGAATGAGGAACAGTGGAGGTGGGCAAAAGAACTCACAGATATTCTAAGAATAACCAGACCTGGGCTCTGGTGAAGAATCTGTGGCTGCTCCATCCCTGGAAACGTGCAAGGCCATGTTGGACAGAGATTGGAGCAACCTGGGGCAGTGGAAGGTGTCCCTGTCCATGGCAGGGGGGCTGGAAATGGATGGTGTTTAAAGTCCCTTTCAACCCAAACCATCCTGTGATTCTGTGATAACAAACCCTTATCCTGTGATTCAATGTGCATGATATCAAATATTGGGAGCAAGGAAGCTGAAAAATCTCTTAACATTTCACCTCAAGGTTCCAGACTGACCCATCCCCTCAGCTCCTGTCAAGCACTGCAGTGAGATGTTCCAACCAGGAGCATTTTCACTTCCAGCTTTTCCAACAGCCCATGAGGGACAAGGTGGGCCCCAACATGAATCACAACCCCCTGAAGCTCTCCATTCCCTCACCTGCAAGTCTGATGGGGTGGCTCCAGTCCTGACTCTCCCTCCATGGGTGGCACACGTGTCTCTCCCCAAAATTGGCAAGAGCTTTCTCCACAGAAGGTGCAAACTGGTTGGCAGGAAACCAGGTGATGGTCTCCTTATTTCCTCACTATTGACTCTTCCCCAATTAACATGATGATAATTGTTACCCTGTGGGCCAGACATGATTAATCAGCTATTTTCTTCTTCCTTCCTTATTTTTTTTTTTTTTTAAAGTGCAGCTGGGAAATTTCATTCTCTCCTTCAATAGAGTTTGAAAGCTCCTCCATCTGGACAATCTAATTCCCGACTTAAATACAGAGAAAGGAGGGAAAAGAAGAATGGAGTCCCAAGGGAGCCCCACCACATCCACCCTGCCTTTGCCTGAGGTGACTTTCTGTCCCTTCCCTCATTGTCCTGGCCTTTAGGAACAGAGCCAGCCCCTCCACTGAAGGGGAACTGAATAGGTGACTGTAAATTGAAATTAACATTTAGCAGCAAGGAGTACAAAGCAATGATTAATGGCTTTTTAATGCTCCACTGTTCTACACTCAGAGCACTTTGTTTTAATGGCACATGCAGGGGATGGAGAATAAAAAGTGTGTGTGTGGGAACAGAGCTTTGCACACACGGATCTTTCTCACTCTCTCAGTAATTTTCACCATTAAGGAAAGACTTCCTTATACTTTTCAGTTTAGAATTACGTAGAAAAGCCTGATATCTAACTCATCTCATCTAAAAATGGAACAGAACAAAGTCATTAAAAGAAATGTCCTCCAACCAGCAGTTACTCAGATAATTGTTTTTCTGCTTTGGGTTTAATTATAATGTGGACCAATTGATTAATTAAATAAGTTTCTATAACCTCCTCCACCCTTGCCCCAAGGAAGGTTCCAGTTAGACTTAGTGAAGGATAATTATTTGTCTTTCAGCCTCTTTAAGGATTATGGCTTTTTCAGGGCCATCTCCACTATCAGCTGTTCATCATCTCGTGTGTTGACATGTGCCAATATTGATCCACGTCACTTGGCCTCATGAACACTTAGAGAAGCCATGCATCCATGAGTCATTCTTAGCACTTTTCCTCTTATTTTTTTTAATTAAAAATGATCTTCTTCAAGCATTTTCAAATCATTTCTACCCAAGACTACAGTCATGCCAGGTTAGAGATGAAGTTCTAGTGTGGCTGCAGCCAATGTCTGATGAGATGTTGTCATTTGCAGCAGAGATGGTCAAGGTCAAATTAGCTGAAACTGGGATGAAGTGAGATAGTTATTAATAAGTGAGATAGTTATTAATGATCCCTTCAGCTCTCAGAATCAGCTCCACCTGCTCTTGGATGTTTACAGAGTAGACCTTTCCTCATGATCTAGTCTGGATTATTTTATAGTCTGTGGAAAACAAACCAGGTGCTTCAGGCATGACCTTGTCATCTAAAACAGGTATCTGGAATAACTCAGATTAATGTTTGCCTTGAAGCAGCTTTTTCCCCTTGGGAGAAAAGAATTGGATGACAAGTTGAGATGGAGGTGTCCATCTGTAGATCCCAGCAATTAGTTGGAATGAGCCTCATCTTTCTTGTCAGGCTGGTCACACAACCCTTGTCTTTAGGGATGTAGTTAAAAGTATTTCTGCTCAATCTCTTCAAAAGGTCTCTAGTAAACTAAGTCCCTACATTTGCCTATGAATAAATTCCTACTGAGAGAATAATCTGCATCAAACAACAGGCTCTTAGAAAGAGAGCAGAAATGCAACGGCATCAAACTTGGCAAGGGGCTCCTCCAGGAAACCAAAGCATTTTGTGCTTTAGAGCTCACCACCACACTGACCCTACTGAGGTTTCTTTTTTATTCTGCAGGAACAAATGCAGGGAGATTTGTACCTGAGACTATCACTTGACACAAATTGAATAGTGGGTATAATTATGTATAAAAGCTCCCCTGTTACAGAAAAAAAAAATAAAATAATCTGGTTTGTGGATTAAAGAAAGGAAAACAAAGGCATATATATTCCATAGTCAGCAAGAGAAGAATTTTTTCTCATATTGCTATTGATTAGTAACTATGGCAAAGCCCTAAGAAGCAGTACTATGAGTTTAATAGGAGGAGTAGTTGCATGCTGCATGATCCAGGGCAGGATTTATGATGCTGATCTTCATATCTTTGATCCCCTCTGAATTCCTTATAAACATCTACTGGCAAAAGCTCCTTCCCAAGCCCTCACTGCAGCTGGTAACCTTGGAGCAGTGCAGAGGTCCAGCTGGTCCTTCTGGAAATGAGGTTCTTCTGGAGCAGCTCATGTTGTTCTGGATGGCAGAATATCTGCAGCACTGCTTCCATCTCAGCCGGGAAAGCTGACAACACTGGGAACTCGACCAAGCATGAGGATAGCAAACATGATGCTGTGATGGCTAACAAATGCAGGGAAACATCCAGGGGAGGTAAATCACCAGCTCATATATCTCATAAAACTGAAGGGGTGTTTTTTTCCAGAATTTTTGGATCAACACTTTGCTACCAAAGACTATTTCCCCGTTATATTTTCTATTTCCCTACAAAAGCAGAGAATATTTGGGATCTACCTGTGGCCTTTTCAGGGCTTAATGCCCTGACAAACATTTTAAGAGATCTTGAGCTTCTCCTTGGGAAAACTGGCAAAGGAATAAGACACATTTCATGAGTGATGTTTTCATGGCTGTGTTGCTGCTGATACCAGAAATGGTTTGCAAACAACAGGAGAACTTGTTGCAGGCTAAGAGGCTCATCACTGCTTTGATGAAGCCTGAAAACACATCCCATTTCCCAACATGATGCTGTTGTGCTGGAGTGTGAGCTCAGGAATCCAAGACAAGCACAAAGGACAGTTTATCTGTACCTGTGCTTTTACCAAAGCTTTGGGTCTTTGGAGAAAGTTTATAAGTCTCCCACTTTCTAACTGACAGAGAGATAGAGAAGGCACATGTGCCAACTCCCTGGTGCTTTCCCTCCATCTCATCCCATAAATACACACACACACACTTATACATGACCCTCACAACTGGAGAAGATTTTCTCCTGTTAAAATTGGAAGTACTCCAGAGAGACCTGGGAGGCACAGGGGGGATTATGAGTCCACCACATCAGATCCTTGTGACTGCAAAATGAAGAATTCGTAAATGCCAGATTTCTCTTCCCTGAACCTTTTTCCATGCTGTGTTGCTGCAGAGCTCTGGATGCTTTGGAAGAGGGACCACTTGTCAAGGTGGATTAGTTTTCATTTCCATGTAAGCTGAATTTGTCCCAAGTGCTCTTCTTCCTCTAATTTTCCTATAACTGTTGACTGTTCTACCCACATTTCTTATGCACAGAGGGGACCCCTATGTCAGCACATCAGCATTGCTGGAGAGGTGGAGGGTGCTGAGATCATAGAACCATAGAATCATGGAATGGTTTGAGTTGGGAGAGACCTTAGAAATCTTTTGTTTCCAGACCCTCAGGGACACCTTCTGCTACCCCAGGTTGCTCCAAGTCATGTCCTACCACAGCTTCTCTGGGCAGCCTGTGCCAGGGCCTCACCATCCTCACAGTAAAGGATTTCTCCTCATATCTAATCTAACCCTGCCCTTTTTAAGCATAAAGCCATTCCCTGTTGTCCTGTCACTACAAGCTCTCGTAAACAACCCCCTGTTCTCTGTCTCTCTGTCCCTGTAGGAAACACACAATCCAACATGGCATAAACCTTCATTCTGCTGCTCAGAGACTGTTTATCATCCTTTGCTTCCACTTGCCTTTTTATTCAAGTCCCCCTCTGTTAACAAGGGGTCTTTATGGCTTCACTTGCAAAGGGATCTGCTCTCCCAGATATGATGTATTACAAGCTCAATTTATTACAGCCAATGAGCAGATCTGCAAATTGCATGACCAGATCTGCAAACAGCCTGACAAACTGCACTCCAGTGCAGGCTCCTTCCCTTCAGTATTAATCTTCTCCTCTTCAGTTCCCTGACTCTCCCCATTAGCTCTATTGCTGTTACAATTCTCACTCCCACTTTTACCTCCCCACTGCTCTCGTTTTTCCTTATCTGTGGCTCCAGTATCAGATTTGCTCAGATGACAATCTGAGATTCATAGCTCAGTCCCCTCCCTCTTAGCACGGAGCTTCAGGACCTGAGAGCAACAGGCAAATAGATCATCTCCTAATGAAGGGAAGGTTTCTCTTCCATTCAGGACCAACAGCACATTTACCAGTTCTTTATCCAAAGCACTGGGCACATTCATACATCCCATCAAAGATATTACAGTAAAGGGTTATTTGAACATAAGTGGTGGCAATGATCAGTCCCTTGTACCAAAAATAATGATAATATTACTATTACTAACAAAACAAATCCACTCACATGGTTGGTGGTGAGTAGGCTGAGTTCCCATGGAAACAGTCAGCAGCGAAGCCTGTAGGAAGAAAGTAAGTATTCTGTTTGAAATGGTTCACACTTCTGCCACAAAGTTCATACAGCATAGAAACAGACACCACATTCCTTTGTTAGCTACA
>VXBA01004800.1:541225-626098 GCA_013399895.1 Serilophus lunatus | reverse complement strand
CCCATCCTCTCAGCAGCCCCCCCAAGATTAAATCATCCGTTTTCAGTCTTCCTTTGAGGTCTGAAATTTGTACAAGAAGTGAAGGGGTTCCCAGATGCTGGATGCTTTCAGTACACCTGTCTGTCTTCAACCCCTATTCAGTCCTCATTGCTGTTGGCACTCAGTTTCCACTCAAGGCTGGAGCAAGAGCTGACCTCGGTATATGTGATGCTCGATTAGGATGTGACACAGACAGCCCTGACCCTCTCTGAGCATCCCTGCCCAGCCTGAGGAGCCTTTGCCTTTAGGCACAGTGCTTCACGCATCTGGGTTTCAGAACTGGCTTGGATTTATATAGAATTATAGAATCGTTAAGGTTGGAAAAGACATCCAAGATCATTTGAAATCGAACCTCCTATGAACTCTTCAAGAAAATCCTGACCTGATCAAAATGAGAAGTGGAGGAATGTCGTTTTACACCTGAGCTGACAAGTCACTCAGAGTGCAGTGAGAGTGCAGGGCATATACCAGAATCTGTCTGTGTGCCCTCTGCCTCTCACACAGCTCCTTCCAGGAGACAGAGGAGTTGGAATGTTGATTTAACTGAGTGAGAAAGAAACCCAGAGCATTACAATGCAAAGGACTCTGACTTAGGTCACATGGAAATATGTGTAGTCAATAAACACTGTAAGGACAATACAAAAAGGATTTTGCTCTGGGATTACCTTTCAGCTGGAGCTAATGGTGCTTATCCTCAGAAGAAACTCAAAATTGCAGCCTATACATGCACCTGCCTCTGTGCAGATCCACCCAAGCCCTTTAGAGGAACAGGGACGTTCTGGTGATGGCAGCTCATGGACTGGGACAAAGCCAGTTGCCTCCAGCAATTTAGATTGGGAAAAAAATTTATAAAACTGTGGTTCTCTGTAGTTCCTCATTCCTATATATCACTCCCTCCCCAATCCACCTCCATCCCTCCCCCCCTTTGATACCATTTTCCACAAGGCTGGTTCTGCAATAATCCTTGACACTCAGAATAAGCATTCGTACATTGGATTATTAAGTGATCTACATATGAAAGGCAGCACCTACCACAACCCCAAAACACAGCCACTGAAGTGAAATAATGTTAATGCTCTCCACTGTGGCTAAAAGGAGGTTGGGAAGATTCTTCTCTTGCTCTCCACAACATGTAGGGTCAATCCCACGTGGTTGCCATGTGTGTTCAAGGTGTGTGTCCCTGCAGTGGTGAGGGGGAGGATGGTGGAAAGGAGTGTGCTTGTGATGGAGAGAGCCCACAGATCTCCCAAACCTAGCAGGGAAAGGGAAATAAAGGTCTGTTTGCAGAATGCAGCCACTCACCGGTCCACCCATGGTATCTTCAGGAGGGAAGGTGTTTTCACATGCAAAGTGCATGGAGAGGTGAAGGACATCAGCTTTTCTGCTTTGGAGTGTGACTAGATCCCTGTGTGTCTGGCCATGAAAACTCTTCTGGCTTCACACTTGGCTCACTGGGTTGAGTGCTCTACTCCTTCTCTGTCTGTGCCATATTCTTTGCTGTCTTGAGGAGATGGAAAAAGAAAAATGCTTCATTTCTCTCCTGAGAAACAGAGACATAGTGACTTGTCCAGAGTAACCAAGGAAAAGGAAGATTCACACATTTCATTAAAAGCTGGTGCCTGCAGCTCCTTCTCTGCTCTGCACCCTATATCCTACTGAAAAATCACCACTTTTAGGGAGAGCTTCTCTCAGAAGGGGCCAGATTAATCAGAACTTCCCATTACCTGTCCCTTACTGTGAACTAGACCTGCACATGCCTAGTTCTGACAGGCAAATAAACTCAATTTATTCCAGCCAGGAAAACTGTGGTTAGATCCAGACTTGAATCTCTATCCACCAAGCACAGCCCGACTGCTATTTGCCACCCTGCAGGTTCTTTTACATGGAAAATCACCAGTGCAGGAATGTTCCTGGGAATTGGAACATAAGTCCTTGCAGTATTTTGGTGTTGGGATGGCACCTGAAATAGTTTCTGTCCATAGCAGTTTGAATGGTCCCATGCTATTTCCAGGAATGATTTGAGGATAAGCATTGGCCATGAATATGGCCAACAGGCACTTGGTGTGCAGCCACCTCAGGCAGCAGCTTTGCCAACAGTCCAAAGAAATGGGCTTTGTTTGTTTAACTAATTTGTGTGGATGTCAATTGTGGAGAGATCTGAATGAAATATGGCAAAAATATGGAAGAAACAGTTTTTATTGAGCCTGAAGACTTCAGAGTCTGAGGGAACAGGCAACAAAAGGATGGTGAGGGCAAAAAGAGAGGAAATGACTGTGCTGGTGGGTCACTTGGTGCCTTAGCACACCTATAGCTTAAATCCTGAGTCCTCTGAACATGCAGCTTTTACCTGAACTCACACAAAGGAAAGCACCTTCCCTGTGGTGAGAAAGAAATGTGTCCAGGAGAAGCAAAAGGCAGGTGGTTCCCAGGCTCCTGCTGTTGCCAACATTACCCTGTAAAACCCAGGTAAGGTGACATCAGTCCCTTGTTCCCAAATTGTCCTCATGAGAACAACACTACCACCTCCCTGCAGCCCATTTCTGGCTGGTGTCAATGGCACATTTATGGAGGGTCTCAGAAGTTCTTTTTCTCTACAAGCAAGAAGTCTGCAGGCTAATGACTTCAGAACCAGCCTCTGGTGACACCAGAACTGCAGAAGGTTGGGAAAAGAGACTTCAGAAAGTACTCTTTCCCCTCCCCCCCCCCTCCTTAAAGAAATGGATGAGTCTTGACTTGTGTTATGATGACTCTGACTTGTGAGATTCTGGTGAGAGGGAAGTGTGGTGGCTACTGTGTGATGTTAGGGAGGAAATCAGGCCAGGGAATGGACAAGAAGGTGACCTGAAGATGTCTGGCAGCAGAGGGAAACTGGAGGCAATGACATGAACACGGGGGGTTGTAGGCAGAGCAACCCTTCAGCCTGAGGATATCAAAGTTCCCACTTAGCTCCTAAAATTCATGGAGGGGGATTAAAGGCAGCATTAATATGTATGTAGCAGTGCACTGCTCCTCCGTGATCTCCTGACTCCGATATTTTTGGAAAAATTGTGTTGCTGGAGAGAAAAACTCGTCTCTCAGGGTTTGTCTGCTTATTGGTATCATTGCCCTATCTTATAAAATCATGGCAGGGTGAGAGGGAAGGAGGACAGTGACAGTTAGGGAGAAAAACTGGAGGAGTAACTGGCTGGGAGCAAGGGGTCCCTCCTTTTGGCAGAGGCTCTCAGCCCAGCCATTGAGCTGTGTGTTTTTTCCCCCCATTGGGAGGGGTAAGACAGCTCAGGGAGGTCTAAATCAGAAAAAAAGAAGTCCAAAAGGTGTGGAGACCACAGCTAAAGGTGTATGTGATGAGGCTTCTCTGGAGGGAAGAAGCCAAATTAATTCAGTTGCTCACTCTGCCTCACTCTGTCAGTGCTGATCCAGCCTTGATCTGCAGACCAGTCAGCCTGAGAGAGAGGAATGCCAGCATCATTTTGTCTCCTAAGTGCTCAGGAGTCTCTCTCTCCCACCCATTTTGGGGCAAGGGATAAATCCAGAGGCCTCCCATTTCCTCTGGCCACTGCTTTTGCATTTTACATACGGAGGCCTTTGGACAAGACCAGTACAGGGATGTGGAGTTAGCAATCCTGGATCACCAGGGATGCTGGAGTGGCCAGAAAGTCACATGCAAGAGAATCCTGAGTTAAGAGGACATTGGGATGAGTGACTTGCATGGGGAATCATGGAATCTCAGAGCTATTTGGGTTGGAAAGGACTTTAAACACTATCTTGTTCCAAACCCCTTTCAGGAGCAGGGACACATTTCACTATCCCAGGTTGCTCAGAGCCCCATCCAACCTGGCCTTGGGCACTTCCAGGGATGAGGCAGCCACAGCTTCTCTGGGAAACCTGTGCCAGAAGAGAGAGTGTCTTACAGAACTTCATAAAATCCCTCCAAGACATGAAGAGGATCATTCTAAGGCATGGATTGAATGAAGATGGACAGCAGATCATGTTTTCTGGATCTCCCCAAGCAAAACAGCAGGTTGAGAGAAATCTGCAGCTCTCTGATTATTGTGGGGATGAGGAGGGACCTGGGTGAGACTCACCTTCACAGGATCAGAGTCACAGAATGGTCCAGGCTGGAAGGGAACACAGAGGGTCTCTGATCCGACCTCCCTGCTCCAGCAGGGTCATCCCAGAGCACATGGCACAGGATAGGGTCCAGATGGTTCTGGAATATCTCCAGTTAGGGACACTCCACATCCTCTCTGGGCAATCTATTCCAGTGCTCAGGAAAGCACAGGAAAGTTCTTCTGCATGTTCAGGTGGATCTTCCTGGGCATCAGTTTGCCTGTTTCCTCTTGTCCTGTTGCTTGGGATTGTGGTCTTGTGCAGAGGAGGTCACATTCCCCTCTCTTATTCTCCCTTCCTTCCTTCCTTTGGTTACAAATCCCAACAGCTGGTCCAGCAGGGATATTTGTACATCCTGTTATCAGTGTGAAGCTTTGCATCAGCTCACCTTCCCCTGGGGAACTTGCTGGATTTCCTTGGGTTCAGTTAAGACCAGAATCTGCCCCAGAGTATTTGTCCTGCTCCCCCATCCTGGATTTCTCTAATTAATAAGATGTCTAGTGATGTAATCATCATTTGAAAGAGGCATAACGTGTGTTTCTTACTTTGATAGGGTTCAGACACCAACTCTGATTTTTGCCTCTCTTCATTATACTTTTTTTAAAGTGCTGTGAAAATGTGTCACCCCTTGTGATTATACTATGGAAAAAAAAAATTACAGAAGTGACACAAGTTACTAATTACTTTATTATTCAGTGATTAAAAAAAAAAAAAGGAAAAGAAAAGAATTAAAAGCTAGAAGTTGCTTCAGCAAAATCTATTTTTAAAGAAATAATTATTGGGTTTCAAATGTACTAAATTAAGTAATTCTCTGCCAGATTTCTTCCCCACTTTTAATCTCCTTTCTTGGCTGCGTGGCTGACTTTGCAGTCAATGCTCTGGTGGGGTGATGTTCTCAGCCCCATATTATTATTAATTTTTAGCAGTATGGGAGCTCTCCCTGCCAAGCACAGAGCCTGGATGCCTGTGTGAGGTGCTGAGTGAAGTGTGAGGCCAAAAGAGCTGCTGGGCTAAATAGACAAGGCAGCCATGGCTCATACATTTTGCAGAGATGCCTCGTGGCCAGTCTGAACTGGTACATACTGGGAACCCTATACGCAGTCAGGAGACAGCAGGAGGACCTGGGGGAAGCTCATGTCACAGAAAAATATCAGTTTTGTGCCCGGGATGTGTGTCTGAAGGGTCTGCAGAAAAGGAGGCAGGAGGTGCCCTGATGTCCCATGAGAATTGGCTGCTTTGGGTCTGGGAGGCTGTGGCTCCCTGAGCTGCCACAATTTCCCTGGGAAGGTTTTTTTCCTTCAGATTCACCATAGAGGTGGTATCTTTTGCCCTGCAGTGGTGTGGGGAAGCAGAATGGGATGTTCTCACCCACTCTAAGGGAGATACTCTGGGATCAGAGAAGGCAGAAGGGATGACAAGCTAATTTGTGCCCATGAAGGAGCTTCTAGGCCAGATTACTCTTGATCATGGTGAGTATACCAGGAGACATCTAAAGGAAGCCCTCCAAGCACAGTGATGAGTCCTGTGCTGGGATGACATTTAAGGATGAAGGAAGCTTGGAGGAAGTGGGAGGCACAGTGACTGGATTCTGCTTTGGGAAAGGAACAGCTTAAAAATTAGGAGGAGAGATCCTGGTTAGTGGCAGGGTGAGAAGGCAGGAGTGGGAAGTCTGCTTAGAGATGTCATTGCCCAGGCCAGGTTCCTCTAGGATATCACAGGGAATATTACCCTGAGCCAGGATTCAGGCAGGATTTGAGTCATGGTCTGGAGTGAAGGATGCTCATTTTCTTCTTCTTGATGAGGTCTCAAGTTCAGGGAGGACAACACCACTGCCTGAAGATAATGACAGTAACTTTAGGCAACACAATGGATGGGAAATCTCAGATTTCTGAGGATCTGCTCAGCACTGTAAATACTCCCTTCTCTCAAATCCCAGGCTGCAGGGAAATGTTTCGTGTCATCCTGGATCACAGAAATGCATGCTGACAGTTTAACAGCCTGCTTCTTTGCAGTGTTTAGGCAGCTCTGTGCCAGGATAACTATTGCCCAACTTTATGCCAAGTTCACTATGTCCTGTTTCTCTTATTTTTTCCTGTCATGCAGATTTTGGTGAGTTTGTGTACACTAAATTCTCCCAGGACCTCCCCTCTCCCTCTTCCCTGTAATTAAACGAGAACTGTTGACAGATGCTGTTGAAGCCAGTTCCAGCTCTCCAGAAATTTTCAGCAAATAATAAGAGATGCTCAGAAATAAGAAGTCAGAAGAATTCAACAGACAAGAGGCAAATTCTCAGCAGTCCTAAAGGACTTGAAGATCAGAGAAGCACCACTGACACTGCACAAGAAAAAGGAAAAGCAATATTTAAAAATAATTATTAAAAATATTAATAAATAAAATAAAGCTTGCTTTTTTCGTCACTTTTTGCCTTCAGATCTATGTCACTTGCACTGCAAAATGTCTGAGTTAGAGAATCCCCTCTGACTCAAGAGATCCCATTACAGGAGGGTGCACCCAACATTTGCCAGAGCAAAGTCACCAGGGATACAAATGGGCTGTCTGAGGTGTGGAAAAAGATAATATTTGGAGTGAACTTTCCTTGCCAGGAGTTTGTAACACCATGGAGTCACAAGGGATTTGTGGTGGACCTTTCTTTAAGCAGGGAATTTGACAGATATTCCTGCTCTGCTGAACTTGCTTTGCTGACTGCTTTGTAAGTCCTTTAAACAATGGAATTGTGGTTAAAAATGTCACGTAACTGAAAACATCCTAATTTCTAAAAACATTCTCATTAACAAAAAAAAGTTCTCCTTTCAAATTCCCCTATTCAAGCAGCTCTCTAAGCTTTTAATCCTTCAAGCACCAGTAAATGACATCTTTGCTAAGAATGGCTAGTTTACATCAGCAAAGAGATTGGAGAGGGAATCTGGGTTCAGTGCAGATGGAGGGGGAATTGTTTGATGTCAGCACAGACTGAGGTTCTCAACTTCCAAAAGAAACTCCTCTTTGCTTTTCCAACTCATAGGTAGAAGGTGAGAGGCTCAAAAGCTCGAAGCCAAGATGTTGGGGTGGTGCTAAGAGGAAGTGACCTTACAGAATCATGGAATACCTGGGGTTGGAAAGGACCCACAAAGTTCATCAAAGTCCAACTCCTGACCTTTTTCAGGAGGATGTGACTTTTCACTTGTTCTAATGCATGGAGAGGTCACATCTCTGGGCTCAGAGCTGAGTAGGTTGGAAGAAGACACAAAAAATAATGGGCTTTGTGTTGAGGAGTGCTGGCAAACGAGATCCAGCTCTGACTTCAACCAAAATGAATCAAAAATCAGCTGAAATTCTCCCAGATCCACTTTGTACCAAGTTCCTACATGTTACCCTGTGTAGGCTCTCAATAGACAGCTGTACCTCTGCTCCAAATCTGGAAGGCAACACAACAGCCTTCCCAGGGTCCAGTGATACATTTGGGACCATCCCCTCAATTAGGTGGGATAGACAAACCAAACCCACCTATGTAGGTGTGGTATGAGCAGAGTTCTCTAAGGCTCATCCCAGCAGGGATGAGGAGGATTCTCTGCTATCAGTGTGGTGGGATGTGAGGTGTCCCCAGAGCTGAGCTCAGGCCCAGAAATATGAAAAAATTAAGACAATAGAGGAAAATAACTCTTTTGTTGACTCTGGAGATGGTAAGAAATTGATATATTTTACAACACAATAAAGAACCCATACATGAGAAGGCAAGTTGGTTGCTTTTGACCAGAATAATTAATTAAAAGGGGAAAAAAACCACAAAATATGAAGAAGTCATGTTTGTGACTCACTGACCTGGGAATGAGCGGTTTTGTTTGGATTTTGGGTTTTAAAATCAAAACATTTCAGTCAACATGGCAAAAAATTAATTTTCTTCCATATTCATGTGTTTTAGGTCCTTGTCCTTGTAGAAAATTTTGTCATTTCTTTCAATTGAAATGCTACTTTGAAACACCTGAAACATTCTTCTTGAAACTGTCCAAACACAAGTTTTCCTATTTTCCTGGAATTCCCCTTCCATCTCCTGTTTCTAAATTGCTCGTTAGATTCAGTGGGAATTAGACTCTTTTGCAAGCTCCTTTTCTTTTTATTTATTACTATTTATAACTCTCTGTTTATACATGTGTGTGACAGTGTATGGATTGTGATTAAATCCTCAGTTGTGCAGAAGGATTCACAGGGACACTGAGACATAAGAAATGGCCTGTTCAGGAAGGGGTAGAAGAGGCTCATGACAACTTACTTTTTGAAGCTACAAGGACATCCAAGCTTGAGCAAGGAGAAGTCATTTCAGACATCCTGTTGCCAGTTGCTGCCAGACTTTGGCTCCCTGGAGAGCTGAAGCAGAGTATCCCAAATAACAAGTGTCTGAATGTGTCCTGCAGTCCCCAAATCCTGCTTGTCCCAGCTGGCACTGGGGAATAGCCCTTTCTCCTCTGACTCAGCCAAGCCTACATGAGCTCTACATTTCCCACTCCCTCGCTGCTGAAAATCAAACAATCCATTAGGGCTTCTCTGACTGGATCTGACATTTCCCAGGTGCAGATTAACACACACACACACACCCCCCCAGGGTTTCAACACCGTGAAAATCAGCTCATCCTTTGCGCGTCACTTCCCATCACCGCTCCGAGTAACGAGTCCCAGCACCTGCCATCCCAGTGCTCAGTGCCCTCCAGAGTGGTTTTCCAAGGTGTTTGGCTTGGGATGGAAAGGATGAATGGGGGAATGGTGGCATGTCACTCATGGCATGAAGAGCTCGGGGATATTAGATCGGGGCATTGCCACCTTCCCCTGGTTATTGCTTTAGGTCGTGGATTGACGATGCCTTCAGAGGTGGAAGCAGCTCTAGGTATCCCTTCCTATTGCTGGACTTCCTTGTCTGACAAGTCATCATCATGGAAACCAGGCCATGGGTTGTTTTCCTGCACCCCATCCCTGGATAATGCTGAGCATCACCATGGTAGTTGTGTTCTGGATTCTCTTCCATTCTTGGTGCCTCCACCATCTGCTTACCAGGTACACACTGCTCCATGCAAGCCTCTCCAGTAGAGATCCATCCAGAAGTTTTCCCTGTGCTGTCAGTGACTGGTACCAATCCCAGGCCCACAGAAATTCCCAGGTGGGGAAACCTGCAGATCCCATGCTCTGCTCTGTGGGTGGTGGGTGTGGGTAGAAGGAAATTGTTGGATGAGCCACTGCTTATATTAATGAAGGAGCAATTACAGAGGAGGCAGGAGTTAAAGGGTAAAAGCAGCCAGAGCAGATCCATCAGCTAATTTCAGCTCAGTGTCCTGCTGCCAAGAGTGGCCATCAGTAGGTATTAAGAGATTATCTAAAAAAAACATGTAAATGTGGAGTGCTTCTCTTCAAAACACTGTTTCTTCCCCCAGTGTGCTAAATCATGAATGTTTTGAAAAAGAGCTTTTATATTTAACAGTCCTGGGTGGGCTTTTCTGCCCATAAATTTGCCCAGTCATTTAACATTTCCTTAATGGAGGCACTGAGATGGACCTTTCACGTGCCATGTTGGAGGACAATCTCAGTCAGGGTGTTCTGGGCTCCACCAGCTTCTGAACTACCAGTGTCAGTGTCACTGCAGACACTCAGGTTACCCAGGTGGTGGTAAAGGCAATACCAGCCCACATGGTCAGAAGATGGATCACAGCCACGATGGGCCAGGTCAGGGAAAGGGGTCCCTGGTTCCTCAGCTTCTTACCCCTCTTTCTTATTTCTTCCCTTCCAGCTCTGACCTGTTTTTTGCCACTCAAAGTGTCTGCTGCTCTCTTGCAGCCTGATCTCACCCCTCCATGTACGTGTAAAACCTGCTCTAGGGGCTGTCCCACTGAGGGGCTTTAACCCCTCCACCTTTCACTGGAGTCAAAGTCAGGCTGGAAGGTGGCAATTTTGGATCTCACACCTTAACCAGGGGCTACCTGACAGAGGTGAAAACTCTTTGGAAGCCACATCCCTCTGCGTTAGCACCAATAAAGACCTAATCCTGCCCTTTTCCCCCTTGCACTAAGATGCTGAGGGGGTTATCTCACCTTTTCCAAACAGGCTGAGCCTTTCTGTGAGGCACTTGCCAATACTGGAAATTAGCTCCTGGAGTCTGCAGAAGATGCGTTCATTACCTCATGCCCCTTGAGGCCCTCTGTGCTGGAAGGAAGCAGGAGGCTGCTGTGGCAACTCCCTGGGCTGGCAAACAGGGCTCAGCACCCTCAAGGGCAGAGGCACATCCCCATCCCTTCCCTTCCCACCCAAGCTGCCCTTGCCAAAGTCATCAGGCACTTCACAGCCCCGTCCCTCTTCCCGAGGCAGCTGCTGCCGTACATCCCACAGAGTTAACTCATTCCACTGGAACACAAACAAGCTCTCCCCTGCACTCCCTATTAGTGCCGTTTGAAAGTCGTGATTTGCCACCTCAGCTTCCCAGCATCCCGCTGCTCCTTCTGGCAGATTCAGGGTAGATTCTGTCATTTAAAACCATGGGGAGGCAAGGGCTTAAATAACCCAACAAACTCAAATTCAGGCACTTCGTGATGGGCGGAAAGATTTATTCCTTCCCTGCCTGTCCCCCACCAAAAAAGACTTTCCCCAAATCCTACAGGATTTGAAATACATTGGGTATGTCAGTGGTGCTTTCTCTGTTCTGACAAATCTCAGTGAAGGAGTGCTTTTTGTTTGTTTTTTTTGGTTGGGCTTCACCATATTTCTAATCATTATTTCAATATGATCATGATCTTAGGGGATGTCTCTAAACTTCAGAGTATCTGAGTGTCTGTACAATGTTTAACAAGCCACACAACCCTACAAAGGGTTTGCTGCTGGGTTTTTAATCATTAAGGTTGTAAAAGACCTCTAAGATCATTGAGTCCAACCATGAACCTAGCATTGCCAAACCCACCAGTAAATGATGTCTCCAAGCACCACATCTACACTTATTCAGAGACATAAAGTCAGTGACTGAGCCAGGAATTTGAACCAAGTGCCAAGCTGGTCCCCAACACTCTGTCCCAATAACTCAAGATGCTTCAATTCTCTTCAGCATCCATAGATAAAAGGGTTTGGAAACACCTGTATCCTATTCTCTCCCCACCTGTGAGCAAACTAATAGTTGTGCTTCATATTACACCTTTAAAAGGAGCAGTGCTTCCCTTCCTACATCCCATGCAGCAGCAGGGGAGAGAGCAAAGGCTCTAGAAGAGGATCCAGAGTGGGTTGCAAATGAGTGTTCACCTACAGGCATAAGGGGATCAGAATGGAGTGAACAAAACTGGATTAATTATCTGGTAATTAGCTCTAAATTAATGCACAGTCACGTGATACAATTGAGCTTGGAAGGGAGGGGTCATTGATCCATCTGAAGTCAAGAAGAACTTTGGAGACTGATCCCTGTACCCCCAGGATGTGTGGAACAGGTCTGTCCATCTTGTGTGTTTTCAGGACACTGAGAAACATTTTGACTCCAGTACTGTCCAGTGGGAGTTTTGGATAGGAAGGGCAGAACAGGGGTCTCCATTTTTGGGGGGATACATAGAGAGGCAAGACCAAGATGGACTATTCAGCTGCAATCTCAACATTTTAATAATTCATGTTACTTAATAATCCCAATGGTTTCCAGATCCCAGTTTCCCTAGAGGCCATCTCAGCCAATCTGCTGCCTCATCCCACCGTCAGGTCACTGCTCTCAGAATCCAAGTGCCTCCCAGCTCTGGTGGCACTGCCACCTCTGGTTCCTGCCAATGCAGCCTGGGCATCAAGGGTGGTATCCTCCCCTACCACACCTTCCTGCTCTCCAACTCCCATCATTCTGGTTTTGCCTGATCCCACTCACCCCAGAGTGGGTCCGAGGGTTTGTCTGAGCCTGGTACACGCTGGAGCATCCTGAGTGCAACTTTGAGCAGAGGGAGAGGAGAGGAAGCATCCTGTTTCCAGGTGCTGCATCTCCAGCCTGCCTCTTCTCCTTGTGTCTCCAGGACCAGAGAAGGGCTTTTCTTCTGAGCCAGTGCACATTCAGAGCATCTCAGAGCAATTTAGGAACCCCAGAAACCCATTTCCAGGCAAGCTTAGGTCCTCTTTCTCAGACTTCGAGGGGGAGATTCTCCTTCTGCCTTTTGCTGCCAAACCTTCCCCTCTCAAACCCCCTCGTCCTCTCCCACAGCTGAAAACAAGCACCCAGAACTCTCCTACTATGTGCCAAAGTCTTGGGCTCCCTCCCACCCAGAGCATATGTTGTTACAGAGCCCAGGTCCTACTTGTTCTCATGCTGGGGACAAACATACCTCGGTGCCAGCTTGTAACAAATCTCTGGCCATCTGGGACATCTCTGGTAGCTGCTGCAACCCACCAGTCCAACTAATTTTGCAGTAGTTCTTGGACCTGAAGACTTCCTCCCACCTCACAGCCCAGCTCAAAGAGGGTCTTCACCCAGAGAATGGCAAAGCAAGGCTGGGAACTTGCATAAGCACAAGGAGACCATGTGCTCCTCTGCTCTGGTGAGACCTCACCTGCAGAGCTGTCTCCAGCTCTGGGGTCCCGGCACAGGAAGGACATGGAATTGTTGGAAAGTCCAGAGGAGACACCAAGAGGATCAGAGGGATGGAGCAGCTCTGCTGTGAGGAAAGGCTGGATTGGGATTGTACAGCCTGGAAAAAAGAAGGCTTTGTGGAGACCTAACTCTGGCCTTCCAGGATTTGAAAGGAGCCTGCAAGAAAGATGGCAAGAGACTTTTTGCAAGGGCATGTGGTGACAGGACAAGGGGGAATGGCTTCAGACTGAAAGAGAGTAGGATTAGATTGAATATTAAGAAGAAATTCTTTACTGTGAGGTTGATGAGGCACTGGAACAGCTTGCTCAGAGAGGCTGTGGATGCCTCATCCCTGCAAGCGTTTAAAGCCAGGTTGGATGGAGCTCTGGGAAACTTGGTCTAGTGAAAAGCAGAATTAGATGATATTCAAGGTCCCTTCCAACCCGAGTCATTCTATGGTAAGATATTCTATTACAAGATGGTCTGTAAACACCTGCATGCCAGTGTTCACACTGGCCCTTCTCAGGCCTGAGGGCAAAGCTCTACTTGGCTCCCATGGGACAGTGGTATGTGGAGACACAGTCTGGGGATAACTGGACCACAGATACTGTGTGAGCCCCTTAGAAATCCCATCCCTAAACACCAGTCCTGCAAGCCGGGCTCACTGCCCCCTGCATACAGCTGAGATGGATATTCCTGGTGGTCAATCCATCCCAACGTGTCTTTCCCATTGTTTCTATCCCTCTAGGCCCTTGGTGACAGACTCTTGCCATTAGAGATGATGAAGAGGGCTGTTGCCTCTACACAGGCACACTCAAGGTGCTATAGAGGCTCTGGAAGTAATGAAAGCAATGAAATAAATCACCCCAAGAGCAAGTGGCCGTGATGAATTAGTAGGTGTTAAATGCACAGAGCAGGAGAGCTGGGCAGGGCACTGCCAGCTTTTTTTCCCTAGCAAAGACAGGAAGGCAACAGGCATTGGGGTTTGCAGTGCCTGTAATTCCCCTTTCATATTTTTGCAGGAGTGCTTTCAGAGTCACTTTGTTGATTGAATTTGTCAGCCACCATTCTGGAGACGCAAAGCCGCTTTCTCTGTCTTTATTGTGGTGCTCACATGAGGCAATTCCAAGGCATCTGTATTCATTCCAAGCAGCATTAGGTAGCTGATGATTCAGCCAGCTGCCAGCAGATAGCTGCTCTCTCCTTGAGATGACTGAGTAATGCAGGAATAACCCAGGGATTTTGCTCCCCTTTGGTGCCTCTGGGTTTATTTATTTATTTGTTTTGGGTGGATCCCATTTATCACACAAGTACAGGAGCTGAACTTCAAACGTGGTGTCCCCTTGGGCATGGAGAGCAGGACAAGTCTGCTTCTCATTTCCTTTGGACAGCTTTGTCTTACCAATTTAGGATGAAACCTCACTGTAGCCAGAGAGCAGGACTGGGGGATTAGAAGTTGTGTGTTAGGAGAGCAAAATACTGGCTGTGGACACGTGTGGATGTGCAAGAAGAGACTGGAAAAATCAGGTGGAAAGGAGAGGGAGCTCTGTTCTTCCTCAATAGGCTGGTGTGATATAATAGATCCTGAGGGTCCCTGGGTACATCTCTGCTGGCATAAAATCTTCTGGAGATAGGCAGGGGTGAACTGTGGCAGCCTCAGGGCTGAAAATTTAGGATTGTGTTTGCATTCAAAGAGCTGGGCTTGAATCTTCTCGGAGATCAGTGGGTCACAAAACCCCTGAGCGTGCTCTGGAGCCTGGAAGAGTCTGGAAGAGAGCAGACTGGAGGCATTTCTGCTAAATCTCCCTGCCTGCAAGTTCAGTTTCTTTTCTGAGCTGTTGGCCTCACCCCCATCTCCACACTGTGGAAAGAGATAGGGAAATTTCAGCCCTCCTGAGAGAGGTGTCTGAGATAAGTGGACGTGAATCACCCTAAAGCAGCTCTGATTTCTCTCCACTGATTACAGAGGGAATTTGATGACAGCCTTTAACCAGACATGAACTACAAAGCAGCCTTGAATCCAGTCTGGAGTCACAGTTCTTCTCCCTCCACTTTGGGCATTCAGGATTTTTCCTGCCTTTTCTCTGCGAGCCATAAACCAATTTTTGAAAGTCTGTGTGCCAGTTCCCTGTGCTCCCCCAGAGGCCTCAAGAACGAGACAAGCCTGCTCTGAACACAGGATATTTTTCCACTGGAATACACACAGTTGTCCTATATTCCCCCTGCTCCCTGAGTAGGAGATTGGTGACTTTCCAAACATCTCCATGGCTGCATGGCTGTGCAGGAGGGAAAGACACCTTTCTCTTGGAGCTTCAGCAAGGCCAACCTTCCCCCAGCAATTTTCAGGAGTTGTTCAACCTGCCAAGACTTGGACAGGGACACAGAGAAGCAGGAAAGGGAGGATCCTGTCAGCATGGCCATTTTGCTAGAGGAGGTGCAGATGCCACATCCCAGGGACTGTTGACAGGGTTGTTCTCTGCCTCTCCCAGAGGTGAAATCCATTTCTGCCTCTCCACAGGGTCAGTGCTCACAGCTCTGAGATACCCAGGACAGAAAGGCGTGTTCATCCAAAAGTAGTTGTTACCCTGTGGAGTGGAGTGATCTCATCTTCTAAAAGCACATGTTCTATCTTAGAACATTGTTGTGCCTCACTGGAGCACCAACCACCATATCTGGAGCTTTGGGAGATCATGTCCTTATCTCCATCACCACTTCAAGATAGCAAAACATGCTCTCATACCCTAAACCTCCTTTTCCCTGGAGGAAAATGTTCCTGTATGGAGACTTGAGGGTGTTGCTGTAGGTCTCAGAGGCAGAGCAAAGGGTTTAGTAACTTCCTCCTGAGACCACTTGCAGATGAGCAAATAAAGATCTCAGTCTCCTTCCACATCCATGTCCTTGCAGTGACTCTACCCCTGACCTTTCCCTATCAACACATCTAATTTCATTCCAGATGCAGTTCAGAGGGGAGAAATGAAGCTGTCCTTCAGGGTCAGGCAGTGATGCTGAGCTATCCTTGGAGATGGGTCACAGCCCAGCTCTTCTGTCCATCTCTGGCTTCACTGGAAGAAAAGCTCCTTCCTTCTGTAAGGCAGGAACAGAAGGGATAAGATGAAAGGGGGAGAGAGAGGGAGCATTTCAGGCTTGTAATTCAGTTACAGCACAGCAAATCAATTTGCTGCAGCTCAGAGGCCTGTTTGTTTTTGCAGGAACAGAGGAATGAGTCCAACATCAGTGGTGTGACAGCTCTGGAGCCACTGCCTGATCCCAGAGTTAGAGAGGGGCTGGGAAGGGAGGATGCCCTGCCAGAACTTTCCCAGGTGCTGGCTCAAATCCAACCTGCTGCATCCTGCACACAGGTGAGGTTTGGGTTAAGGAGGGGTGAGCACAACAGCTGGTCCATACAAGGTATCCTGTCACATTGGAGAAAAAAAAATCTGAATTTTTCAAAGTATTGTCTGGCTGAAAGGGTAGAAACAACCTTTTGGGGATCCAGCACTGAACCTGGGCACCTAAAACAGCCTTTTCGATGCTCTAGAAACAGGAGAAGCTGATTGGGATTGCTGGTGGCTAAGCTGAAGGGATGTGGCACTCTGGGATAATGACTTTTTGCTTCAGGCATCTGAGAAAAACAAGTGAATCCGGGCTCAAGCTTCATCCAGAAGTGTACAAGAGTATGGAGTGGGAGAAATGGAGGGGAAATATGTGGAGAGGGTGGATTGTTCCCCACAACAGTCCCTGGGCATCCACCAGGTCTTTTACATGTGACCAGACCTGGCCACCAAACTCCATCAGGAACAAATGCAATGGTCAGGACTGAATATCCAGAATGACATCTCATCCAAATTCCATTAACTGTCAAAATTTGTCCAAAACATTCCTAAGGAAATGTCCACCTGAAACTGGTGTGTCTGGCATTGCGAGAACAGCCATACAACAGTCGGGACTGTGGTGCTGTGTCAGTTGTGGGTTGTGCCCACCACTCTTGGCACTGACTTCAGGAGTGATAAAGCCCAAAAAGGATGGACAAGGAGCCAAAGTGACACCAGAGTTGAGGCATGAGGGCTAAAAGGTACTAGGTGTTTGGATCTGCCTGAATCCCCCTGCCTCCATGCACTGCTGTCACCCTTCCCATTAAACACTTCACTGGAAAGGGAAGCATGAAAGCCACTCTTTCCTAACCCTTCTTTAAGGCAGGTGGGACCATCCAAGCATCCTGATATGGTCTTCAACGGGATTTCACTTGGCTGGTGGCCCCATGAGGTCACACAGAGGAAAAGGAGAGGACATTCCGGAGCTCAAGAGCTCCCAAACTGCTCAAGACTCGCGACAAAAGGGCTCTGGAGGGACAGGGGTTGGAGCTGCCCTCCTGTAAGGAGCTGGAACCTGTCCAGAGCCTGGTGGTGTCTGGCATTACAGATCTATACAGGCTGAGCAGCAGAGAGGATTAAGTCAAAACACTGGGAGAATGTGTGTTCTGCAGGTGCAGATGAGGATTCACCAGCAAGGCAAAGATTCCCCTCTCTGAGTGTGTTTTTATCTTCAACTTGAACTCGCTTTTGAAAACAAAATAGTTTTAATGCCAGAAAAGTGCTAGAACAGGAAGCAGAAATGAACACTTTTTTTTTTTTAATTTTGCAGCCTTTATTATTCAAACATGGCTGTTAAGAATGGAAACTTCTGCTTTGCCAAGGGCATGTTGTTGACCATCCTGCTGTTTCCAGTTTAATCTTGCCTTATATCTAACATGGCCCTGAGGGTACTGGAGTCACTGATAAAAAGTGTTAAAGATGGAAAAATGCAGAGATACCCACTGGAGCTCTTAGAAAGCAAGGATACAAGAGAGTGAGCTGTTTGCTGCCCATCAGATTCAGTCTGTAGCCTGATATCACCTAGTCCCAGGCACAAAAAGGAAAGCTGTCTCCTGAAATGCTTTACACAAACCCTCTGGGGCATATGAAGCCACCTGCATCTCCAGGGTTGTCACAGAGGGAGGATCCCCCTGGACTTTAAGTGGAAATTGTGGGGAAAATTTCCCCAGAACAGGGCACTTTGGGAAGCAGAAAGTGAAAACAAAAGCTCTACCAAGCTCTTTCAGAGCTGTCCCCTTCCCCTGAACGCTCATGTTGGCCTTTGCCAAGGTGAGAGTCTTGATGAGAAGTTTCTGAGACCTCCTTGTAGTGACCTGGTGGGTTTTTACCAAATCCTGTCCTGTGCCTCCAACAGAGGACACACAGAGGGGCTGGAAAAATATATAGTGGAGGAGCAAAAGGTGATGCCCACACCAACCCCTTGGAAAGTATGTGATGTGGCCGTGCTGGATGTCCCCTCTGGCACATTCCTGTCCCTACAGTGTGAATCATTGTACCAGACTCCCTCAGCCAGAGGCTCACGGCTGAGAAAAGGGCTTTGACTGCCTGATTTCTGTTCATAATGGCTTTAGGGAAGGTCATCACCCCCTCTCTGGGTCAGATCAGGGCAGGGGGGGCTCTCAGTGTCCTGCTGCTGAGGTGCACAGGTCCTGTCCCACCGCTCTCTACAAGGGGGGTCGATGTCCACAAAGCATTTAGGAGATCTGTGGAGCTGCTGCCGTTTATGAAGTGGGATTCCTTCAACCTGGCATTGACAGCCTGGAGCAAAAGAGGAGATGAACCACTTTTCTCCTCCGCAAAGCCCTCGGAGCTCCCCATCCCCGCTGCTCCCTATTCCCTACGGGTGCGGGATTCGGGATAACTGCGGTGGAGGGTTCCCTCTACTGGCCTGAAAATCCGGAGGATTTCAGTGCAGGGAAATGTCTATTTAGGGGACTGAAAGAGGGGGGGGTTGGCTCCTGATCTCCCTCAGTGCAGCTTCCTATTCCCCCCAGCACGATCCTCTTCCCTGTGGCTTCCCAGAGCCGCCCGTTCCAAATAATTCCTGACCATTTCTTCCTGATTTAGCATTTCTCTCTGATTTTAGCCACTCTCATCCCCACACTGCACAAATGACACAGGTAACCAGTAACAGAACACAACACCCTCGCTATGTGGCCAAAATTCGGATCTGGACACCCCTGGCAGCAGTTTGGGATCCCAGAGGATGGCCAGGAGAGCCACAGGCTGCAGCTGTCCCAGACCTGAGCATCCTGCCTTGGAGATGGGACAACTCCTCACTGTCCTTCATGCCAGGATCCCTGGGTGGGTGTTCTAGGAAAGGAAAAGGTGATCTGACATTTCTCCGTCTCCTGGGACCACTAATAAAGGAAAGCAGGAGGGAAACTGAGATAAAAGTGGGTATTTAATTTTACTGAAAGGTATTTAACCAGCCTAAGCAGAAGCACCAGGTCTTAGAGGTGAGAACATGGAACAACCAACATAAATAAAAGGGAAACTCCAGCCCTGTGATTGCTCCCCACTGTATCAGCTCCATCCTCTTTCCCCCACATGAGCACCTATCTCTCTCCTCCCCTCTTCCAACCTCTGTCTCTATTATTATCAAAGTGAAATTTATGAGGAGCTCGAGGCATTGGCTATTTCCTGTATTTCAATATAACTTCTTGCAATCTTAAGTGAACAGCTTGGTTGCTTCTGCCTGTCAGAGAATTTAAATTGCAAATTGAATAGTGAAATGCAGCAGCCAAGGGTCTGTATCAGTGACTTTGGAGAGCAGAGATATCGCTTAGCAACTGGAGGGAAAGAGGGATGGAGGCCACAGTAAACACAGCAATGAGGAATCTGGAGTTTGGGATATCTCTTGCCCCTGCCTAGCTCTGGAACTCTGGGAAAGGTGCCTGCATGGAGGCTTGTGCTTGTGTCTTGCCTTTGATAGTGGCACCAACAGAACTTGCAAGAGCAGGTACTGTCACCTTCTGTCACAAGTCAGTGTAAGGACTGGGAGAGCTGCTGAAGCCCCTGCACCATCGCCTGGGATGCCAGGTGAAATAACCCATCTGTGAGCAGGGGAATGTGACTTACCAAGGAAATACTGAGGATCCTGGGTTTTCTCAGCCTAGAGAAGGCTAGCAGTGTGCAAGAGGATCTATTTTCTTTCTAACCAACACATAGAGCAAGTGACAGAAAAGGCAGAGCTGTCCTGTCCCTGGAGATGCAGAGTGAAATGGCCAAAGCTGGCAGCCACAGGCAGCAATGAGGGAAGTTCCAGCTGGAAATAAGGACAAAAACTTCACAGTTTGGCCACGTAGCAGCACTGGGGCCCACACAGGTAATGCAAAGTCCACATGGGAAATCTTCACAACTCATGTGAGCGAGGTCTTGAGCTGCCTGCATTAAGGATGGCCCTACTTTGAGCTGGAGGTTGAACCAGACACCTCTAGAGGTCCCTTTCAACCTGTGCTATTCCACAGTTCCATTCAAAGTCTCTTTTTTTGAATTAAAGATGTTAAAAACTGACTTCAAAACTGGCAGAAATTAGCACAGAGAAGAGTCCTGAGCAATCATTTAAGCTTCCCCCTGCTTCTGACAGGTTGAGTCAAAACTGTGCTGTCACTCTTTACTGGAGCTTTTCTTGCATGGAGGGATGTTCCACATCCCCCATGGACAGTCTGTTTCCTATCTATGCTGTTAGGAAATGTTTTCCAACATTAGTCTTGCCTAAATGAGCTTCAGCAAACTTTAAATCCACTGGCTTGAACTTATTGCTTCATAACACAAACCTTCAATGCAACCACTGTTTAAAGGCACAGTAAACTCCAATATCCTGCAGCAGTGAATCCATCAGTCTGTTGTGCTCTAATTAAAATTAGTAATAGGTCTTAATGGAGAATCAAACAAGCCAAGAGGGAAGCAATTCTCCTTGTCTGCTCCCCCTGATTACAACACCTGAAACTTGCATGGAAAAGCCATTCCTCAAGTCCATCTCATAGTAGACATCACAGAAACTCTGTGACTGGGTGAATTTTGTCCCATGCCTTGTGACCAAGTACTTCTTTCCTGAAGAGATGCTACGTGCAACAGGTGAGATTTGCCAGAGCTATTTTCCCATGTGACCTGTTAAAGGAGAGACATAGGCATTGTCCAGGAGCTGTTCATCCCATCTTTGCCATGTATTTATTTCCAGGTGAGGTGGATTTCTCCATAATATAGGTTTTTTCCTCCCTAAAAAGGGATGAAGATGGCTATCTTGGGAGAAGGCACCTGCAGTGTTGACTCCCAAGCTTTAGCAAAATGAGCCCCAGTCCATATATTCCACATGGAAAAGTGACCACAGCAGTGTGGGCCTGGAAGCTGTAGGAGCTCAAAAGAAAAAGCCTGATAACATACTTGGAGCCAATGGAAAGTATTTTAAGTGTCAACAGGGGGGATTTGTTTCCACTGAGGCTGTGCTGGAGGAATTCTTTGTGTGCACTTCAAGAGGCTACTCTTAGTGCAAGTACAATGTGTTTCTGACGAGAACAGGTCAAGGGAACCTTTGTAAAGAATTTTTTGGTTGGGATCTAAGGGCAAAAAACATTAAATCACAGAATCATAGTATGGTTTAGCTTGGAAAGGACCTTAGAGATTATCTAGCTCCAAGCCCCCAGCAATGACTAGGGATGCCATTCACTGCATGCACCATCCAAGGCTGTTCAGGGAGTATGTGTGTACCACACGTGTTTCTCCAGAGCTCCAGAATAGTTTCTGACCCCAAATCATCTCCTCTATCATTAAGAACCCTCAAAGGTTGTGGCTGTGAAGGAGCAGGTTGGTGATGTGTCCATCCCTCATTGTCATGGGTACACACTTATTTGCTGCCTGGCCTAAAACCTTGGCATTAGTTCAGCTGTTAGGAACCAGCGAGTCTCAGCCCCAAATCAACTGCAATTTCCTAGTCAGTGCTAAATTCCTTTAAATCCCACACTTCCTTTAGAAAGGTGTTGACATTTACTCAGCTGCTGTCAAATGTCTGGAGATGTTAACATCTCAAACAAGAGCTGTTGTCACTGAAGGAACACAGGCAATAGCAGAGACAGGTATTTAGCATGATTTTGGGAGAGGTGTCTGATGAGAGGGTGTTTTATGTGTGCCTGCATTTCCCTCCAGCTCCTGAAGAAACAGTTGGTGCCAGGGCAGCACATCACACATCAGATGGCAGAGGAGTTTTGTGGGATAAGCAGAGAGCATTCAGATGGGGAAGACCAACAGAGATGTGGAAAATTCCTTGTCTGTCATTCAAGAGATGTGTTTCTTTTATGAGAGAAGTACTTGACAGAAGGTTGGAGCCAGGTGGAATTGGTCTCTTTTCCCATGTGACAAGCTATAGGATGAGAAGAAATAGCCTCAAGTTGCACAAGAGGAAGTTGAGATTGGATATTAGGGAAGATTTCTTCAATGGAGGGGTGTCCTGCTCTGGGAGGTGGTGGAATCACCATCCCTGGAAGAGTTAAAAAAATATAGATGTAGCACCTGGGGACATGGTTTAGTGGTGGCCTTGGTAATGCTGGGTTAATGGTTGGATTTGATGATCTTAGAGGGCTTTTCCAACCTTAATAATTTTGTGATCCTGCGAAGTATCAGTGACAGCCAGGTCTGGCTGACCTAGTCAGCATTCAGGTGCCTAATCAGAGTTCCTAAAATGGGAGAGAAAGACAGGTAAGATACTCCCCAGGGGAGTGGTCACATCACCAAGCCTGTCTGAGTTCAAGAAGTGTTGGGAGAATGCTCTCGGGCACAGAGAGGGATTCTTGGGCTGTCCTGTGAAGGGTCAGGAGTTGGACTTGGTGATGCTGATGGGTCCCTTCCAACTCAGCATATTCTATGATTCTGTGTTTCCAGGAACTAAGAATCTTTGCTATTTCAGGATGAGCTGACTTGTCTCCTCATAGTATAACCCTGAGGAGCTAATTAGTCTTTGTGCCCTTCAGTTGCCATCGTGAGAACACAATTACTGGGATTTCGTTATTGAGCCTGGGCCTTGGGCTGTTTTTTATCATCCATGTACATCTCCAGTTGAGAGAGCTCTTGACACCATCCTTCACAAACTGCCTTAACATAAATCATATCCCTGTCCACAGAAATTCCAATCCTTAACCCTGACCCTTCAGCAGCCCAAGGGAAGTGGAACAACATCTGGGGAAGCTGCAGAGACCCTGGAATGGACCCCACCACCACAAGGGGTTTGACACATGCTGTGAGCATCTCCATCTCCACGTCTGTGGCATCGCTGTGGAGGTTCACACAGGTACGGGCAGTGCACTGTGCTTGGGCTGGAGTCTCAGAGCCTTGTGATTTTAAATCCCTTATGTCTCATTTTCCAAGCCCCAGTCGCTAACGGGGGGCTCTTTCCCTGCAGGCTGAGGTTAATTGGCTTGTGCTTTTAAAAGGATAAAGCTGCAGAGACTCGGAGTCAGGGCTGTTCTCCAGATTTCCATTATAATCTACATTGCAGGAAAATAGCTTTCCTGATCAAATCATCTGTCCTCCCGTTGCAGAGGATAAAGAGCTGGTGATGTGGGAAATCTGCAGAGTGGGAAATCTGCAGTGTCTCTGCATGACCTTGCTGGACAGAGGAGAAAAAAGAGGCAAAGACTTTTCCCTGCTGTAAGGAAACATGAGTGAGGAGCACAAAGGCACCCCGTCCTTGTCCAGCGTCCTGGGAGGGAAGGGAGGACATGCTTGGAGCACTGAGCCACAGCTGCAGTAAACAGTATTAGGGGGACTTCTGAACCTGGTCTTATGCACCTCTTGAAAAACAAATAAGAAAATAAGATGGTACCCAAGAGTGGGAATTCACTGGGGAATGGTTTGAGTCCTGGGAGCAAGCCCTAAAAATAAGTTATACTCCTAACCCTTGAAAAGTGGCTGAATCTTGTCCAAGTCAAAGACAGGTTTCAAACACCTGTGCTGTAGGAGAGGCTCCAGCAAGCAAGAGGTGGTGATAGTACCTCCTCAGGGCCAGAATTGCTGTCTCAAGCCTGTGGCTCACGCTCCAAAGGGCCTGGAGTATCACCGTTGCTTTTGGGACTGCAGGTTATTTCACAAAAGCAGCTGGAACCTGAAGGAATACAAACCAAGAGTGAGGAGAAGGACTGGGAAGAAGCACAAAAAGTGTTTCACCTCTTTATTCTCCACCTGTGAAAAGAGAACAGTAAGATTTACTTCCCAGATTTGTGTTTCAAACTGTTTTGCTCCCGGTGAACACCTAGTTCACTAGGAAACCTTCATCCCAGCAGAAACGTCAAAGGAAGATTTTTTTTCCCCAGCCAAATGCAACACTCCTGGTCCTTTTAGCTCCCATCTCTAGAAGTTCTCATTAATGCACTTGGCTTGCACACTTGGCACCTCAACGTCCATGTGGACTCTCACTCCAGATGCAGCTCTCACAAGCACTCAGCTCAGCTGTACCTTCTATTTTTCTTAGGCACAGGAAGAAAGTTCACTCAAAGAAGTTCCCCTCATCTCTTCAGCTCTCTTAGAAATTCCTTTTTCTAAAGTTCTAAAAATCATATAAAGAATATTTCTTTAGAAACAGCTGGGACCAAAACATACCAAAAGCCTGTGGTAAAGTTGTTCAACTAGTTGAACTTTTCCACGTCCAGTTGCGAAACAGGCTGCAACCTGTTTCCCACAGAAAAATATGAGTGACTGGAAATCTTCAAGTCCCTGTCAAGAAAACTACAGGACTCCATTCCCTGCTATGCCTTAGAAAACAGGAGGGTTCCTTGCTTTCACTGTGCTGAGGGCAGGAGCAGGGAGGAGCTGACTGTTGCTGCAAAGCTGAGAGAATCAAATTTGCCTGGAGCATTTTCCCTTGAAGTTTCTTTTCTGGAGCCACTAGTTCAGACTCACTAGAAAAGTGAACCTGTTAAATGTTAAGTGTTCAAGGTCAGATTGGACAACACTTGGAGCAACTTGGTCTGGTGGAAGGTGTCCCTACCCATGGCAGGGGGCTGGAATGAGATGACCTTTAAGGTCCTTTCCAACTCAAAATATTCCATGGTTCTATTCTATGAAAAGAGACTCAGTTTTCCTGGCACTCTTCAAACAGCTACTTAAATCAGCACCAAGACTGACACAGCCTGTGCCAGGTACTTTGGGCACAAAACCACTGAAGAGCCTCCCCGTGAGCACCCCATGTCACCTGCTGACACCCAGAACAGTCCCTGACCTCACCTCTGCAGCCCAGCACTTCATGGAACTGAACTCCAAATCCCAGCTCTGTCCTCCTCCCCGTCCATCCTATAAACAGTTGTTAGGATTGGGAGGAAATTGGAATGTTGAGATTCCTCCCTCTCACAGAGCCGTATATTCTCACTGCCAGGCTTCCACCCATAAAGATCACAAGATGTGTGTCATAGGGGTGGTTTGTAAGAGCAGAGAGGATGTTTACCTGCTGTAAATTACTGGCTGCTCCTTTGTGTTCTCCTGAAATTTCAATTACTGAAACTATTCTTTTATTTCTCACTTTCCCGTATCTTTTTCTCATTTAGACAACGAGCACCGCAGTTGAAGTTTGTTCCTGTGTGTTTTAAAGTTTTATGCTATCCTCATTTTGTCTCGGTGCTTTATACTCTGCATGGATGTGTTTCTCTCTCTGTATTCTCAATTTCTGCTTTAAGCTGTTAAAGCATTTTGCTCTCGATGAAGTTGCTGCTGCAGTTCCCACGGTGTGGATTGTATGGGTTCAGGGACAGGATTCTGAACTTTATGAAAGGTTACAGCTCTTCCCCTCTGTGATGCATCACTTTCTGACCTGAACTGACAACATTTTCTCTGGGAGAAGTGGCTGAAAAGGTGGATTTTAAGGGGGAACATTGACATGTAAATTTAAGGCTGGTGTGTGTTGCACAGGCAAGGAGGAATGGTGTGAAAATCTTGGTTACACTGTGGAGACTTGTCTGCAGAGACTGAAAAAGGACCGGTAAAGACCCGAATCCCAACAGGGAAAATCCTTCACTGGTTCATTAGGACTGATGTGGGATCTACAGCAAACAGAATAATCCTTTTATCATTTTCCTAATCTGCAAAACTGCCTCCTTCTCCTGACTAAGCAAGCTTAATAACCATCTCTGACCCTAGGTCAACTATAAAATCAAAGGTTTAATGTGCTTGACTAGTCCAGGCCCAACCTGGTTGGTATCTAAGTGCTAGTTCCTCTTCCTTAGTCCTTTTAGCATTTCACAAAGGACTATTTTTGCTGTCATATCCAGTTTTGCAGGTTTTCCATACAGATTTTAGACAAAAAAAAAAAAAAAAAAAAGAACACAAAGAAAAACTAAACCAGCATAATTTTGGCCAAGAAATCAATTTGTTCTGATTATTGTGGTGCTTAACAATCTCTACTCTGTCTGTTTTGGAGCATAACTCTGACCATACCACAACTTGGCCCCTTGCCTGGAGTTATTGTTGTTTGAGATAATGTTTATGATTGACTTCAGCGAGTTGTGCATTTCCTTATCTCTCCACATGTCTATGAATGCCAGTATTTGGAGTCAATCCAGCAGAGTCCCAGGGTGATTTGTTAGAGACAGGCCAAGAAGAGAATATGAAAAGGGAAAACATGATGGCAAAGGCAAGAATATGAAATTTCCTCTACAGATGCACCATGTTCGATAATTTCCAGGCATTGCAAGCTCTGAATTGTGGAGTCCAGAGAGGAACTAAATAGGGGACACAAAAATATGACCTATGTACACTGGGATATAGTGGGAATTCTCTTTACCCTGTTGTATCTTCTTCACAGGACCTGTAGGAGCACAGAAGATCAGAAATGAGCTCAGTAAAAGAAACTTAGTATTAATGAAACAAATTACTCTAATGCAGTTGAATTTCTCATTGACAACAGACTATTGAAGTCATTTTGGAGGCAGGAACACGAGTGATTTTTGATTCTCTGAAATGTGGTGCCAACTTCAGGACATCCATAAATGATGTTTCCTTTTTTATCAGTAAAGTGGGAATGGCAGTACAGACTGAGCAGAAATATTTGCTATTACCACGTGGAAAGTGCTTTGAGATCCTGGTGTGAAAGAAATGGGAGATGAGCAAAGCATCTTCCTCACTAAACTCCTTAGCCATGGTAATTCTACACGGTCATCATTCACAGGAAGAATGTTTTATTTGGAAAGGAATAATCACATCTTGCTGCCAAAACATGAAATCCAATTATGCTGTGAACTAAAGGCTGTTTTAAAGGGTTTATAATTTCGCAGCTTTATCCTCATCAGCTGCAAAAGTGGGTTTTCTTCCCTTCTTTCCTTCACTTTTGAAAGGTCTTAGCCTCTTCTTTTCCCATTTTCATCTTCCCTGAGTGCCAAATTTCCATTCTCTATGACAGTTAACAGAGTGTGCTTGGATTTTGCTTCACACCTTCAATATTCCCCTCCAAAAATCAAGGCAACCTTATTAGTCTTGCTGTGGTTTTATTGTTTTCCATTGACTATGAGATGCAAAACCATGGGAATGTTGAAACTGGGGCTTTCTGCCTGTTTCCTCCTCTTGAACAGACTTTGTGGCTCAACTTTGGGTCTGGTCCCTGTAAAATGTCCATCCATGGGGAAATACTTCCTTAAAGCAGTCATTTAAAGATGCTTCCTTTTATTTCCCTTCTTTCCTTTCTCCTTTCCCTTCCCTTTTTCTTCCTCTCTTGAACAAAACATAATGTATCTGCAGAAGTACAGAATTACAAAGAGTGTTTATGTTGTCTCAGGGATTTAGAGGCAGAAGAATTTGATTCTTGGAAGATGGAAGAATCTTTCCAAAGACTTTTTAATACAAACTTCGCTGAGGAGAAGTTCTCCTAAAAATGAGACAAGAAGGGAGGTGGGGTTAGGGTGGGATCTGGTAAAAGTCTTCTGCTCTAGAGAAGGATATTTCATATTTGAAGGGAAAAAGCCTCTCTCTTCGATGCCATCAGTGGATAAGGCAAGAAACAGTTGTTTTAAAGAACAGCAAAGATGGTTCAAAATAAGAAACTGTCTCCTAGGGCGTTGATGTGTTTAGAGAGACTGGGGAGGAGATGATGGCAGTGGATAGAGCTGCCATCCTTGAAAGACTGAAGACATGCACTTGTCAGGAATTAATTAGGTGGAAATGACCCTGCTTTGTTATCTTTCAACCTCTTTACAGCCCTAATTTCAGTGACTGAGGACGCCCCTTTATCGGTTAAGTCTCTCTATGTTAAACCTTGTCTATGTCTCCTGTGCAAGTCCTTGTGCAAAACCTGGAATCGTAGGGTCTTTTTACCTGTTTAGAGACACATCATTGCCAAATAAAAACAGTTGAGTCTGTGCTGAATCAATGATTCCTCCTTCTCTTTATGGCTTCACAAACAGTACTGCTCTCAACAATGCTGAGGTTCTGGTCAGGACTGGAAATGAATGTCACAAGAGCATCCAGTGACTGTCACAGTCAGAGGCAGCAGTAGGAGATCCTGGGAAACAGCCCTATCAGTATGGACAGTTGAGCCCTGGGCTGGACGTTTAATCACAGAATTACATCAATGCTGTGCCTTGTGGAGTCCACCTTTCTTTTCACTTAGAAGAAAATGGAAAGTTCCCGAAATCCAGACTGGATTCAGAACACAGTCTTCAAATATCCCAGGACTGTTTAAGGCTCTTCTCTGCCTTCAGCTACAAAAGCTTGTGGCTTTTCCTACTCCTGTAGTTGCAGTAGCCCAGTCTGAATCCCATGACAGTTGGAAAGCTCAAGACAGATGAGCTACATGCCTTTCCTCCCTGAATCCTTGATTCATTAGTTAATGTCTGAAAAGCACTTTGGAGCTCAAGAGTATTAAGTGCTATTATTATTAGAGACCTTTCATACGAATGCTGATTGAAAAAGATAATTGTTACCTTTCTACCTTTCATTCTTTTTTTTTTTCCTTTTATTAAAGAGAAAGGTAATAAGCTTCCCCAAGAAGTAGAAAGGAAGAGCTGGGTGTGCTACTGACACAGGAGATGATGGTGTAGTCTTGATGGATAACACTAAGAATGGAAAGAAATGGAAAAACAGGATGAGGCCTTCATCTGCCAATGTCTTAAGGATGTGACAGCATTTATGGAGCAGGGCTTCTACGGTATGTACATTCCAGGCCATTTCATTTCCTCTGACATGAAAGAAAAGAGATTATTTGGTCGTGTTTTGGCAATTGGTTCAGCTGTCTTCTCGCAGGTATTGTGTTCCAGGGTCACTGGGTTATCCTATCTGACACTCAGAAGGGAATGTTTATGTGGGATGCCTTGTTCCCTAACAGCCAGCCCTTCGTGGATGTTTCTCATGCCTCAGGACTCCTCACATGGCACTGGACACTCTTGTGCAGGCAACTCTATCAGTCCCAGGATGCTTCCATAGCATGGACGGGATTCAACTGGGTAAACATAGATTTTAGATACGAGGCATGGATGAGGACCTTCAAGTCCTGCTCCAGATCTGCCAGCTCCATCTTAGTGTGTTGGACATCTTGGGGTATGAAAAAAATGGTCAGAGATTGAGGACCTATCCACCCTAGTGCAGAGTAGGTGCCTGTTTTGGTCCGTGAAGCTGCAGTGACTGTGTTGGCTACACCTTCACTGGCTGTAAAGAGAGCTTGGCTCACATGGGGACATCTGAACTGGGGTCAGTCTTGGCATCTGAATCCGAACTGATTCCCAGCTCCATAGAACAAGACATCTCTGACTGTGCCAATTCAAGTCACCAAAGGCTGATGGTTCAACTACTTCAAAGACAAGTCAGCATCAAACACAGTTCCTTTGGTCTTAGGGCTGACAGTTAAAATCGGGGCAGGGTCCAAAAGACTCTGCAGGCTCTACATCCATGGATGTAGAACTTGCCTGGGTGAGACCTTAGGGAACCAAATCAGACTGGCACTGAACTCGAGAGGGTGGACAGCAGTGGACTACAGACCTCTTAAGGTCTTTTACGTCCTTAATTATTTTGTGATTCTTAGAGTGAGAAGACAAACTGGACCTCTGGGTATCCATCTCTTCCTTTTGTCTGTAAAGGGAGACAAATGAGAGGCTAATTCATATGGAGGGATCTACACCAGAGACAAATGAGGTGGAGTGGGTTCAATACCATACAACTAACTTCAGTGTCCTTCACAGCTGTAAATTGAAGCAGGTTCATGAGTGGGGGAAAGCAGGGCTTGCTACTATTGATGGATGAATGACCCTCAGGGGGTCTTTCTCCATCAAGAGTAGGTAGAGTTTGGATAGGAAGAATAAAGTCTTATTTTTGTATGGAGAAAAGTAAGGAAAATAATCCATGCACCATCTTTTGCCTCTAGGAAGTTTTGTCATGATGGGTTTGAAGGATTTTCTGTGCTTGTGGCAGAAAATCCTGAATTTGCATGAACTGTACGTGTTCAGTGCTCCCCTGACTTTCCTGTATGTGCAAATAACTTTTAAGCCACTTGAACATAGAAATGTGAAATCTAAGACCTAAAACACACTCAGGCATGGAGGATAAACAGATACCCACTGGAGATCTGCAGCTGGAGATTGCCAGTCCATATAAAGTAAAGATGAAGATTCCTACATGAAACCTCTCAATTCCCATTTGGCACACTGAGGAACAAGCCTGACTGCTCAGATTGTTGCATCCATGTCTTGTCTGACTTCACACCATGGTCTTTTTCACCCCAACAGAATTTTCATGGAAAGGAAGCAAAAGAAAGTGACCCAAACAGGAGCCAAATGCTCTTTGCACTGATCCTCATTCCATGGGGATCAACACTTCTGGCAATCCACTTTCTCTCAAAGTCATGTAGCCTGTTCTGGGACTATGGAAACAGCCATGCCCTGGCTGGTCCAAAGACACTGTGCAAAACAGCCAAACACTGTGCAAAATTTATGTTGAAGCACATAGGCAAGAGCCCTGCTTTCCCCATGAAGCCTTGTAGTCACTTTTATCCTATATCCCCAACAGCAACATTGCCCTCTCTGTTTCCAGCTTCGTTTGCCCTGTGATGGTTTCACCAGGTAGGAACTTGCCTTTCAGTCTTCCCCATGGAAGCAAAAACAAAGGAAGAAACCTGTTTCATCTCCCACTGATCAGCTGTGCCCAGATCCTTTCACTTAGGGTTAATGGAGCCCAGAGATGCTCATTTTGTTCAGCTGTCCTCTCAGAATGAATATAATTTGCAGAGACCAAAGATATTCCTCTCGCAAAATAAATTTGCCAAACTGCTATTGCCCTATCTTCCCATTTTTATCGAGCTGGGGTTGCATTAACATTAATGAGATGTTAAAGGGAGAAAGAGAAAAAAAAAAAGAAGAAAGAAAAAAAGTCTTTCTAAGCAAATAATAACTATTCAGTCACAATTCAGAGGAAAATTACGGCTCTTTTACACATTTGAAACTTTCCACTGTATTTCACTCTTGGTTTTCCTAAATTATGTGCAAATGATGGAAGTCCATACATATATATGAATGTGCATTGCAAAGTTGATACGTTTTCTTTGCCTGAAAATTATTTCCTCTTTCAGTGAGTCTGGATCTTTGTTCTTTTTCCTGCACCCTTTCTGTCTGTGCAAGGCCCCTGAGGAGATATTCTTCTTTCTTCCAACAACCAGCCCTGGCTACCTGGGACAAAGAAAATGTTTCATGACTCATTGGACTGTGTGTAGGGACACCAACAGAGATTCTTGGTCTGTAGAAGAAAACTCCCCAATAACCCAGGTCTAACTGCATTGAGATTTTTATTGAGATTGGAAAATCGTAATACCTGCCAAAATCTACTCTAGATTTTGGTTGGATATTAGGAAATATTTCTCTATGGAAAGGGGTGTCCAACCCTGGCACAGGCTGCCCAGGGAAGTGATAGAGTCCCCATCCTTGAAGGGATTTAAAAGCCACGTCATTCAGGGGAGCACTTCCACCTTTCAGTTGAACTCTCTCAGTTTTTGTTATCCTCAACATGAGGTTTGTCATTCTGGTCTAGAAAAGCTTTGATTTGTTTTCAGTTTACATGGATATTTTCCTGTTGCCTTCCTCCCCTGTTCCTCCAGGTTCTCAATCACCTGCAAAATACACAGGTCAAAATCTACAGGTGTAAAGAGAAAATTGTGCATTGCTTAGATTTCCTTGATAAACCATGTTAGGGGGAGTTATTCCTGTGTTATGGACGGGCTCTGCTTGTGCATATCATGCTGGGGACCTGACAAGCTGTTGTGAGAGTGGGCAGCCAATGCTCTAAAGCTCACCCTTCTCTCTTCAGAAAAACACAGACAGCACTTGATCTAAAGCAGAACTGCTGAGACAGACACCTCAGTGAGATGTCTGTGCTTGTTTCTGTAAAACATGAGTACATGTCAGGTTGTTCAAAAATATACAGCATTTTGTAGAAATAAAATAAAAGAGTCCAAGCTGGGATTTCCCTTCTCCTAAGAAAAACAAAGCAAAAAAAAAAAAAACACCCCAAAACACCAAGATCTCATGGCAAAGCCTTTCTCAGGGAAATCAACTGATTCTATTCTTTTGGGACAAGAAAGTGTTTCTCTCAACACATCTCCCTTGACTCTGGCTTGTGGTCTTTAGTTGTCTTTTCCTGGCACAGTTTCCACGTGTTTTTAGAGGCCAGGTGATGTGGCAGTACCTGAGGAACACACATTGTTTGCTGAAAGCAAAACAGAGCAGCCCAGTATGAGAGATGTGCACTGCATTTATCCCCAGGAGCTGAAACACTTTCTCTTCTTCCCAGACTCACTTGCAGCCCATACAATCCACTGCTCCCCAGGAGGCAGACACACAGCTTTGTTTGGGAAAGTCACACACTGACCATGTTCCACAGTAATAATTTCCTTATTTGTTCTACAAACTGCAGAACCCATCTCTAAATGTGAATTACCACTAACTCAGTGTGCTACATGAAATTCATGATGCTCTGGACCCACTGAAATCTTGCTTAAGGTGTAAAAAAAATCTTGGCTTCTTTGTGAAAATTAGGATCCTTTGAAATTTACCCCATAATGTCTTCCTGGACCATGGCCAGAGATGTGCTCTGTTCTGAGCCTCAGGACTCCTCAGAAAGTCTGGAATTTGCCCCCATCACTGCTGCAAATGCAATCTACCGAAAAAATGATCCCATTCTACCTCATTTTATACAAACTATCTTTTTTTCCAAATTATCCAAAACCTCCATTTGAAATCCCTGGCCAGATCCACTCCAGACCGGAGGGCACAGGTTCATTCTCAACTTCTTCATTTTTTAATAAACTTCCCAGTAAGCCTCACCTCTGTTTCGAAGCTGGCTACACGATCTCTGCACCCCAGGGCTTTGCACAGCTTTGGGTTTCCAAGTGAAAGCCGAGTGCTGGTTCATTGTTCCATAGCCCCTGTTCCAGTCTGACCTAAGCTCCAAAGCCTGGGATGCACGGCAGTGTCAGGATTACTCCTGCATTTGGCAGGAAAAGCGCATCTGAAAAGAACAATTAACACTTTGTTAATGTGCCAAGGAACAGACTGATCTGCCTGTTGGCCAAAGGCAACGAGGAACTGCTGTTTACCTTGATGTGCCTGTGCTTGCGTGGGGCAGTTCTGATAGCAGAGCTTATTCGAAGCCTTAGAGCACAGTGACAGATGAGAGGTCCTCCTCCAGTTTCCCCATCCTCTCCATTGGCAGGGAACGCAGATAAAACCAGCAGCAGAACCCTGCAGTCCGACTCCTACCTGGCAGATAATGATGCAAATTGCAGCAACAAAAGTGGTGAAAATTCATGGCAGGAAAATAGATGAATAGGGTTGATCTCAGCTCTGTGGGACACCATCAAATGCCACTCCCAAGGGAGACTCCGGTTCTGTTCAGATCTCTGCTGCTTTTTCCAGTCATTAACATTCATCCCCATCTGGGACTGCAGGCTGCCATCAGTGCCCTGTGATGTTGCTGCCACCAAATGTGACACAATACCTCATCAAAGAATAAAGGAGTTTTTGCAAGTCTCTCAAAAGTATTACTGCCTGCACATCCTGCATCCTTTTCTAGGACTAGGGAAGTTCAAAGAAGTCTGACACTTTGGGCAGATCCCACAGATGTCTCTACACAAACATCCTGCTCCCCTCCACCAAAACTTTCCTTCATTTAGACCCTTTAATACTCAGTGGTGCTGGTGGATATTTGATCAGTCCAATTCCCCTGCTGCCTCCTTGTTACCCCTGGACAGGTTGTTGCTCCCTTCTTGCTTCAGGATTTTTCCCTCCAAGGGATGGGCCCACTGTGCCCCTGGCTCACTGAAAGACGCACAGAGAGAGGGGACAATCCTCTGCTGATGACTCCACGGTGGGATTGCACTGCCCACAGCAGAAATTGCTGCCCTCCCTCATTTATCTTTTCATTTAGTCTCAGGCCTCCCTGCAAAACCTTGGAGTTGAGGAGAGGCAGTGATTGATAAGGGGAAATTTCACCAGCAAAGATGCAGTTCTACAACATTCATTCAGGATGGAATAGAAGTCACCAGGATAATAAAGATGGATAGGTGGATAGACAGACAGACAGATATGTAGATAGACAGATAGATAGATGATAGCCTGTCTCCTCTATATTAAAATTGTAGGCAATCCATCATCCAGCCTCTCTCTTCCCTTTTTTTATCCCTCCCCTTTTTTAAATTACGCCTATTGCTCCAGTGAAATTTATTACAAAGTAAGAAATAATGACTTTTTAAAGATATTTTTTTTACTTTTTATGCAGAGGTGTGAGGGCTCCCTGAAAACAAATGGATGAAGATGTGAAAGCTTATTGGATTGTCACGTCGGATACATTATCCCCAGGGCTCTGAATGAAGAATTAGACCATGGAGATCTTATTTGACATTAGATGTTTCAATTTCTCCAAGAACATTAGGCATGTTGGATTCAGCACTGAATTCAATAATAAACAACAAGTGTTGACCCTCCCTCCCCCCTTTGCCTTTTACCCCTTAGCATTTTAAGTCAGAGACACGCTATTAAGATTTATTTTACATTTTTATTATTGCGCTCACAAGAAAAGGGAAATCATATTTGCATAATTCATTTTTATACAAACCTTTCTGTATTACTTACAGCTGCCGATTCTCCCCCCCCCTCTAATGTGTGTGTTTATGTGGCAGGAAAACAATGACATTGGAACAACACAGAGAAAATTATTTACTTCAACCCTGAAGGTATTGCTGTATATTTATTAACCCCTGGGAATTATTTTGATTGAAATCCTTTTGGATAATGCTCATCAAGAGATGAGGCTCTGTGCTTTCCAGTGTCGTCCCAGACAGAAGGCAAGAGTTTGGCATCAGCCCCTCTTGGGGTGATCAGTGAGAGGCCACTTGGCCATGGAGGTAGTTGGGGCATTTTGGTTGCTGTATCTAGTTGGGTGCAGGATGAGTGCTGAGACACATTCCCAGGGGTGATGGACATGGAGATGAGCACTGGACCACTCGGAATAATGCAGAATTAGGAGCACTGCTTGGGGAGCTCTCCAGATTCTTTGGAGAAGACCAACACAACCATATTCACAGCTCCTCACTGCCTTGCTGAGCCCCATGGATGCTCATCCCGTGCCTCCCTGGACACAAGTCCACCTCCTCCACCTCACCCCAGCTCCCAGAAGCTTCTGAGACCTGGCCATGTCAGATTATTTAGTTCTCTGGCAGCTCTCCTGGCCCTTCCTCTAGGTAGATGGCCTCACTCCAGACACACACAGAGGTGTGTACTCCAAACTACCCCTTTTCCTGCTTTTTTCTCACACTGCAGTCAGTGGTGGTGCTGCTGCTGGTGGTGAAGGTGGTTGTCATGGTAACTCCCTTTTCTCTTTCTGCTAATTCTGCAGGATTTCTTTCTACAGAATCAATTTGTGAACGTGCTTCTTTTTCTTGCTCACCCTTTAAAATAACAGCTATGGGGAATATCTGGGGAATGTAACATTTGCCAGGCTAAGTAAAGGCTTCTCTGAGTGGCTGACATTGAAACAAAACCTGTTTCTGATAGCTACGCCCTCCAGGTGCTTTCAAAGGGACCACAAGAGGTTTCGAGTAGGAGGAATTTCCCACCCAAAAAGTTTTTCCCTCAGTCCAGTTGGAGTAGTGATGGGTTCTGCCCCTTACACCTGTCCAACCTACAGGAACTCCCACTCTTTTTCTGTTTGATAGTCTACTCCTTCTCTGAGACTTAACTTCATGGCATTTTGGGCATCCTGGGACAGCATCTCCCACAATTTAATTATGGATAAGCCAAACTTGACACTCGGTTCCTTACTTGACCATTGCTGCCCTCATTTGGGAAGAGGTTTGGCCAACTCTGCACACTGAGAATAAGATCTATGCCCATTTCCTTTATTACCTGATATTTTAGATACCTTTTTCTACTTTCCAAAGACACCTTTCCTGATAGTTTTAGGGTCTTTTTCTGGTTATTTCATCACAGGCTGCCTGCCACATTGGCTCTGTGGTGTCATTACAAACCACCATAGTCTTTTATATGTCTTTCCCACATCAGTCCTCTGTTGTACAGCATTGCTGGAAGCATGAGCTGGAGCTCTGGGGCTGAGATGCAGTTGGGCATTCATCATTTTAGCTAAAAAAAAATAAATAAAAAAGGTGTATAGCTTAAGGAAGTCATCAAAATCTCCATTGCAGGATGTGCAGATGGACAGACACCGTCTCGCCTGGGCAGTTCAACCCTTGTTGTTGGTGACCTCTCTTAGGATGGGAAAACCATAGAGTGGTTTGAGTTGGAAAGGACCTTAAAGAACATCGAGTTCTAACCCCCTGCCATGGGCAGGGACATCTTCCACTGGACCTGGTTGATCAAAGTCCCATCCAGCCCGTCCTTCAACGCTTCCAGAACATCCTGTCTCTGCCTCCATTGACCAGGGGAAGGGCTTTGATGTGGAGTCAAGTGCAGAGGTTTGCCCCATATCACAAAACAGCTCAAGGATGGAGACAGAATAATGTTGCCCACCACAGGGCTCCTCTTAAAATAAAAATCCCAACAAACCAAAGCAGCTTCTCCCTTAGTAAAATCGTCCTTACATGGACTTCTGTGCCTGGCCTGGCATTTTATCAAAGACTGTATTCTCCATCAGCTGAGTGTGATGGTGTGGTGTGTCTGCTGAGGAGAAACTGATCTTTTTGATAAACAATACAATCATTTCCCCAAAACATCAGGAAAATGGGAAAAAAAAAAAAAAAAGGTTCCCACTTAAAAGACTCAGAGATGAGGGATTTCCAAAGAAGCAGGAAAATCATGCTATTAAGTTATTCCATCAGGGACATGGCAGATGGATCTGGATTTATTTCTTCATTAGAGCAAACTTAATCTTAAAATCTCTCTCCAACTTATTTCTCTTTACCAGAAACATGGGTGGCCATTTTTAGGCTGCCATCAGAGTCTCCTAAGTTGGACATAGATATTTCCTACGATGCTTGAGGTCAAGAGAACAATAAGGTATAGGGACTATCTGCACTCCAACATGCTGGATTTTAATGACACTTCCATCAGGAAAGGTTCCCCAGAGAGTTCTTCACATCTCTCTTGAAGTCAAATTGAAAATTCATTCACCCAGCTAGGGATTTATCTCACCTACCCTCCCCTATTTGAGTGCAAACATCACCCCCTGAGCCAGCTGTCTTGATGCTCTTTGTAATCAGAGCAGAGATGGGGATTCTAGAGTGAGATTTGTCTGCCCTGTTTTGTGACAGCTCTGTCTTAAGATGAGATGCACTGAACACTAGCAAGGCATGTTTCTCTCCAGTCCTGATAGAAGAGCTTAGCAATGCTGTCAAAATCCTGTTATGGGACAAAGGGAAGGCTGTACATACGAGCTAAAAATTTATTCTTAGACCAGTAAGTGCTTTAACAGGCTAATGGTTCAAGTTATCCAATTAGTACAATAAAGTTTCATTAACAATGCAGATAAAACTGCTGTACAGAGACACCCCTGCCTTCTCAGTGTCCATCCCTACCTCTGGTGTGCTTCTTACTCTCCTCATGCCAGGGTTGACAGCTCCAGTATTCCCCCAGTAACACGGAAAAGGATGGGGAGGGATTAAAATTCGTCACCACCCTGAGCTCCTCCCTGGCAGGAGTGTGATGGTCATGGTTATGTTTCTTCTGCTCACACTTGGGGGTTCCCAGGGATATCTTCATCCCAGGGCTGGTGTTTGCTGGACCTGGAGGCAGAAGCAGCAACCCTTGGCCATGTGGGGTGTCTCCAGAGCTGAGCTCAGACAGGTTGGCCACAAGGCCTTTGGCCATGGGACACTTGTGGTCACAGGGACACAACAGCTCCAGTTACTCCCTGATACTCTCCAGTGCCAGATCAGCTCAAGGCCTTTGTTTTTTTCCCTATCAGGGCCTAAAATCCCATTAGTTGGGGTGCAAACACCAGCACACAGAGATGTCTCCAGAGTGTGTATCTAAAGTTATTCCCAGTGACATGAACCACAGGGCACTGACCTCTTCTGTGCATGGTTGCTCTTCTGTTCTCTCCATGGCACTCTCTGATCTCCAGCCTAAAATGTGTCCTAGCCATTTCTTCTCAGCATTTTTTTTTCCACTGAGTCATGGAATAATTTATGTTGCAAGTGACCTATGTTCTCCAACACACCATCAGGGTCAAGAGATTGCTCTCATGTCAGAGCTGGATGAAGTTGGTCTGGAACAGAAACGCTTTAGTTAAAAATCTCTGGTTGATACTAGTGCTGAAATAAGAAATATCTGCTCTATTTCCCAAGTTGTTTCTCCACCCTTTACACTCAGCACATCTTACAAGCAGAAGTTTCAAATGCCATGAACATTTATCTCCTGACACAAAAGAGAGGTCACAATCCAGCATTGGTTTCACTTACCTGTCATGAAAGTTGATGGGAAGCCTCCTATTCCCCTGGCACACGGAATTGCATTTCATGGACAAGGTACTTTAGAAAGTATTATGCTACAGTTTGATCCTACCTTGTTTCAGACCGTGTAGAGATGTGCCTTCAGCTTTGAAGGGAAAAGGAGAAGGCACTTAATCAATAGCCATGTGAGTGATAAGCACATAAAGCAGATGAGCGTGGTCAGTCTGTGTGATCATCAGCAAGACCATGTGGGTAATATTTTATTCAGGAATTAAAATGACCATGGTGGGGGTGGGTTTTTTTGAGGGTCAGCACTGTTTAAGGTGTAGTTAATTATTTCATGTAGGCTCTTACCTGCAGTAAGTTGTTGACACGAGGAGGGAAATTGCCATGAATATTTTTGGCTGTGTCTCAAAGAGGTGAGAAACAGGATATTCTGACTTCCAAAATCTCCTGTCCAGAGCATAAACACATGCAAAGGACTTAAAGATGATGCAATAAGAAATTTTTTTTTCTTTTTTTTAAATAATGAATACTTTTAAACTGAAGCAGAGTTGTCATAGAACTGGAATCACACAGGCTGAAACCCATAGACAGAACCTACTCTCAAAGAACCTCTTCTTCACCCACCATCACCATCAATCCCAAGAGATCCATGTTAGGCTGAAACCTGCCTGATTTTAGCCTTGTCACTCCAGCTGTGAAATGGCAAATGGAGGTGAGTGCTCAGGATCCACTTCTAGCTCCAGCTGTGCTTCTTGAAGTGGTTACTGCTCCCAAATGCACCTGCAGCTCTTAATCCCCTTCCTGGTGCTTCCTTCTCCCCTGGATCAGTTGAAGTGCTCCTGCAACTGCTTCCAAACTCACTGTACTTGGAATGAGCAGGATTAGCAGAAATGTATTTTTGAAGCTGTTTAAAGCAAGCTGGCTCTCTTTGGCTGTGACACTTTAGGGAACAAGATCACAGAAGGCTGGATGCAGCAAATGCCTTTACCACACCTATGAGGTGATGACAACCTCCAGCTGAGACTGTGGCAGAGCAGGACTCTTTTCAGAGCACTCAGAGGGGTTTTCATTTGATACAGAGAGAATCAAATAGTGCAGAGCTACTTCACCAACTCCCTTCTGTAGCAAACCCATGGTTTCATTTGTAATTGTTGGTTTTTAAAAAAACCTAAGGTACATAATCACTCCAGTAACCATAGTAAGAATTGGAGAATCATAAAATCATAGAGTGGTATGTGTTGGAAGGGACCTTAAAGGCCATCTAGTTCCAACCTTTTGCCATAGGCAGGGATACCTTCCACTAGATCAGCTTGCTCAAAGCCCCATCTAACCTGTTCCATGAATATTTCCAGGAATGAAGCAGAATAAGAGCCAAGGATACTGATTTTCCTTCAGTATTAATTGACTGAGATGACTCTGCTCTTACAAGACAACAATTCTTTTCTAGCACATGTGTCACAGCTGGTACATCACAAGAAAAGATGATGTTCCAGAACTTCATCTGGACCAGGCTGAGCAAATCAACCCATTAGAGATCACAGGCTTTAAACCCTGGAGTGGACAAAGGCTGTGTGATAAAGCCATCAAAGTGCCCTCTCAAATTTAGGGTGTTGTGTGCCTGATGTCACTGAAGGCCCAGAAAAGCCAGCCATTTAAATTGCCATTCTCATGGTTGCTCTCCTTCCACACTGTAGTTAGTGGTGACAGAATTAATGTGATTCTAAAGGTAATTTGAAAGCATCAAGAGAGGCAAATTATCACATGAAAATGCAAATTATGCCTTATCTGGGCTGTTCCGTGGCTGCTATGATTCATCATTATTTCTTCATCTTTTTTTTTTTTTCTTTTCCAGGTGAGATCTCAATAAAAAAAAAATAAAAAATAGGGTGTGAGGGAGAGGTAGAGCAGAGCTTCAATTGCCAGAAAAGATTTATGGCTCTTTTTATCCAAATGTAAAACACCTTTCAACAGGAAAGGAATATTAAATATTTAAAATCACCATCTATCATTCAGCCCTTATCTGATGGTGACCACAAATTCCTCACACATATAGCACAGGTAGCTCTGCCTTGTCTCCCACCTTATCCCCTGGCTCGCAGGATCAGCATCCTCCAACCAGCTCTCCACACCAGGCAATTCCAGTGGTGTACCAGCAGCATTTACACCTCCAGCTTCACTGGAGCTGCACAAACTCTTCCCAGCAGAAGTTCCACGATGTTGTTCTCCACATTTCTCCTATATAAGCACCTTCAGTAGTGCAAACAATGTGTTGGGTTCACAGCTCTCCAGCAAACATCCTTCCCTGTTCACCTTTAAATTGGTTGCCTGGTTGTTGACAAGTGGGAAACACTAGAAAAGGGGAGCAAGGTTTGAATGCTCACCCTCCCATGAAAATGTAATTTCTGACTCAGTGAGTCCCAGGTCTTTTATTCCCAGAAGGCAAGAAGATGTAAAAATGCCACCACATACCAGCCTTACTTTTCTTCTATTGGCCACCAGTCACTTTTGGAGACAAGACACAATTCCATGGATTACAGCTCCAATTGGGAACATCCTATCTACAGTCTCGGATATTCTGTGGTGACCTCCCAGTCCAGCATGTCTGTGAATGGGAAACAAGACTGAAAAACTCCTCACTCCCAAAGTCCTGCATCTCAGCAGTCCAGACCAGGAGTTGTCCAGGCAGAAAACACCCTGTGGATGCTGTGCCATTTCCCCCCAAGTTATTCTGACACATTTTTACATCAATTTTCTAAAGGACAAAGACAGCACATCAGACAGACTCCAATGCTCCCAGCACTGCCCCTCTGAGCAGACACAGCAGTGACCCAGCAGCAAAGACACTTTGGGGAGGATCCTCCCAGGCACCACATCTCAGGGAGTCATGAAAATGGGAATGGTCAGCAGACTGAACAGTAGATTTCCCCTCAAGCTGGTAACACACTGAGTTCATTCCCTGCCTGTGCTGGAATTGTGGATCCTGACAGCATGAAATCTGCCCCAAGCAGTGCTGGATTTTACTTCTCTCACATTTTTGATCAAATTAGGGAAACCGGGATAAAAAATAAAGAACAAGACTCCCACAGACTTCTGAGTTGTCACTTAAGGAGTTGGGCTCAGTGATCCTCAGGGGTCCCTTCTAACTCAGGATATTCTATGATTCCATGACTAATATTTCTGCAAAACATATTGGGATCAGAAGACACTGCAGCATAAAGGCTTTCAGTTTTCATTTGGAAGTGTGTATTGGTTTTTCTGTGGCCGGGTTTTGGTGGCAGCGGGGGGGGCTGAGGGAGAGGCTTCTTCGAGAAGCTCCTGGAAGTTTCCCCATGTCCAGGCTGGCCCCGCTGCTGGCCAAGGCCAGGCCAATGAGTAGTTGACAGAACACCTCTGTGAGAACATATTTAAGAAGGAAGAAAAAAAAAAGTAGTAGGGAAATGAAGATGGCTGCTGGAGAGGAGCAGGGTGAGAGCCTGTGAGCAACAACGCAGACACCAAGGGCAGTGGAGAAGGTGGGGGAGGAGATGCTCCTGGCGCCGGAGCTGAGATCCAGCTGCAGCCCATGGTGCAGACCATGGTGAAGCAGCTGTGCCCCTGCAGCCCATGGAGGAGCACAGGAGTGCAGAGATCCACCTGTAGCCCGTGGAGGAGCCACGCCGGAGCAGGTGGATGCTGGGGAAGGCTGCAGCCCGTGGGAGACCCAAGGTGGAGCCGGGTCCTGGCAGGGGACTGTAGCCTGTGGGAAGAGGAGCCCACTTGGAGTAGGATTCTCCTGTTAGGATGCGTGGCTCGTGGGGCCCACGCTGGAGCAGCCTGTGCCTGAGGGACTGCACCCTGTGGAATGTCAGCCATGCGGCAGCTGTGGGTGAAGGGCTGCTGCCCATGGGATGGACTCTCACCGGAGCAGTTTGTGAGAGGAACTGTATCCTGTGAGGGATGGGACCCCATGGAATGTGGCTGGAAGGACTCCTCTCCCCAAGCAGCGGCTGAGAACAGCAGCTGACCACAGCAACACGTTCCTCCCCCACCTCGCCTTTTCCCTTGGCCGCTGCGGGAGAATAGGTTGGATGTAAGAAGGAGGGGGTGGGGGGTAAAAGGTGTCTTTTAGTCTCTTCCTCTTAGCTCTGATCTTGTTAATAATAAATTTGATTATTATTCCCACATGGAGTCTTGTTTTGCCTGTGACGGTGATTAAGAAAGAATTTGCTGTAGTCCTTATCATGAATAACGAAACCTCTCGTTATATTCTCTCTCTCCTCTATAGTTGGGCAAGGGGGAGTGAAAAGGTGGCTGTAGTGGGCCCCTGGCACCCAGCCTGGGTTAAACCACTACAAAGTGGAATAGAATCATAGAATGATTTGAGTTGGGAGAGACCTTAAAGATCATCCAGTTCCAACCCCCCTGCCATGGGCAGGGGCATCTTCCACTATCCTACGTTGCTCAGAGCTGCATCCAACCTGGCCTCGGACACTTGCATGGTGTAACAGAGGCCAGCTGGAGTAACCATACTTGCTGAGGGAAATGCTCAGTTAGGTAAAGTATCCAATTCAAGGTGCACTACTTTTAAGAAACAACTGTTTCAAGCAGATTATGCAAAGAATGAAACCTCAGAATTATATAAAAAGATACCACAGCACTGTGGATTCATCTTGTGCAGTTCTGTGGGCACGTGTTTGTGCCATTTTATTAGCTGTCACATATCAACTACCAATACAAAATACAGATAAACAACATTATATCACACTGGTGCATCGTGACCGTAGATGTATCATTTATAGGCAGTTAATCTGGATCTGTCACCGGTGGTTGACACTGCAGATCATCTGTGATACGCACAGATAAATGGCAATTCAGCACCAATATCTTCAGATCACAGAGCTGGCTGGTTCCTGCACTGTGTGCCTTTCCAGGGGCAGCCTTGAGAGCACGACCAGAAAGGAAAGCTTTGCCATTATCTCTGTCCTGCACTGTGCATATCCATATCCAGGACCACTTAGGAACCACTCCAACAAGTGATCATCTTAACAGGGTCAGCACCTTTCCTCCCCAGGACCCTGTAACAAACTTAGCATCAGCTCCTGACTAATTGAATTGGAGCGTGATCAACAGTCTAATTGAAGACTATCTCACATCCATTTCAAGATCGTATTATTTCCCAATTTGCTTTCTGAGCTTCTGTTCAGATTTAGGAAAAAGGCAAAGAGTAAAAAAAAAAAACCATAAAAGAAGAAGGAAGGGGGAAAGAAACAGAGGGGAAAAAGCAGCTTTACTTAACAGTTGCTATTTTGGTATCAAAAGGAGTCTGCATTGTTGATTAGAGCTAGAGATCATTATCCCTCTTAGGAGCCCGATGAAGGTCGTTGTGTTAACCTTCAAATCACTCTGTAACTGGAGGATGCTTTTTTTCTCCTGCTGAGCCACACTGGGAGTGAAAAAAAAATAAGCAACTCAAAAGAAACAAGTCCAGCTCAGCTTCTGTGGACTGGAAAAGCAGAGTGACAGGGTGGGATTAACTTTGGATCTTGGATATTGTTCATGTGTCCTCGAAGAAGGGAGGAAGGATGTAGGGAGATGAAAATAAACAGATTTAAATATTTCATCTGTCATGATGCTGTCATGACAGGACAGCAGCAGGCAGGCACCCTGAGTAACTACACAGAGTTGGAAACCAGCGTGCTAGGTACAATAGTTTTTTAAGGCATGGGGAGACATTTATATATTTGATCAAATAGAAAGGCAGTTCTTTTTTGGCCAAAAAAATTACCCACAACAAGATAATTCAGGTCAAAATATAGGAAGATTCTTGTCTGCTCCAAGCTGAATTATTCTGCTGCTCCTTCTTAATTTTTATCCTGTTTCCTTCTTTTTTTTCTAGTTCTTGTACAGCAGGTCCCAGGTTTACATGTAGGAATCACTACAGGATTATCAGTGTTCCAGGCTCCCAGGCAGCTGGTTAAGAGTTGGACAAAGCTGCCTCTCTTGATGCTGAATACATGAAGATCTTCCCACTGGTGTATTTCTTTGACTCACAAACCACGATCCTGAAAATCATGGAGTTGCTGGAAAGGACATTAAAATCAGAAGGGTCTTTTAGTTATGGAAGATGCTAAATTTAATACCTCTTCTTGAGACCCTATGGTCAGCAGAGGTGAGGTCCATGATGGGAGAGAGATTCTGCCTTCCCCACTGCACAGTCTGGTCTAGAAAGGTTGTCAAAGCAGCCAGGGCAAGAAAAATCAAAATCTGAGGAGAAAATAAAAGGAAAAGAAACCCATGCCCCAGTGGCCTCTCCATCTGTAGCTTCTCTCCACCCTAGACCTCCTCTGGCTTCCTTGGATTCTTGACCCCATCTTCAGTCCAGCTCTAAAGCCTCCAGAATTAGAAGGATGTGGACCTTTGGGAACAAGTCCAGAGGAGGCCAAGAAGATCCTTAGAAGTCTGGAGCACCTCTGCTATGGAGTCAGGCTGAGAGAGCTGGGGTTACTCTGCCTGGAGAAGGGAAGGCTACAAGGAGAATTTGTATTACCCTCCAGTGCCTAAAGGGGCTCCAAGAGAGCCAGAGAGGGACTTGGGACAAGTGCCTGAAGTGACAGGGCAAGGGGGAATGGCTTCCCACTGAGAGAGGGCAGCTGTAGATAGGATATTAGGAAGGAATTCCTGGCTGTGAGGGTGGTGAGGCCCTGGCACAGGTTGCCCAGAGAAGTTGTGGATCCCCCATCCCTGGAAGTGTCCAAGGCCAGATTGGACACGACTTGGAGCAACCTGGGATAGTGGAAGGCGTCCCTGCCCATGGCAGGTGTTGGAATTGAATGATCCCTTCCAACCCAAACCCCACTAGGATTCTGACATATCAAAAAGACAGATTCAGACCTTACACTCTTCTTGTATCTCACAGGCCATGGCTCTCTCTTCCCCCGACCCCTTGGCACGTATTTCCCATGCAGATTCCCCCATGCAAAGCCCTTGGTTCATGCTCGTGATCCATCCTGTCCCCAGGGTAAAGATGGATCTCCATTAGCTGTTAGAAGTGACCTGTTTCTGTTGAAGGATGAAGCTGCTTTGCAAGACACTGGATCGACCTGTTGCCACCCCTTTCCCTTCCCTGTGGTGCCGGTGCCCTTGCATTGCTAATCCTCCTCAGATAAGTTCTGTTCTAAACCAACCATGTGTCAATTTAGCATTCACCTTTTGTTGAATCTCAAATCCTTTTAATCCCTGTCCTTGCTTCTACCTGTTAAACAAATAAAGCTCACATTTTCTCCTGTCTCTCCCTGCTCTCTGTGCCTGGTGAGGAGCAGGCTCTGAGGTGACATCTGCCAGGCAAGACACACAGATGCAAATCACTGGGACAGGCAATGTGTGCAGGGGAGTCACCTCAGCCTGATGAGCAGGTGAAAAATATCCCTGCAAACAAGGACAAGAGGCTATTCCTGTCTCTACCCTCACCTCCTATGACCACCTTGGTTAAGAGCTAAAACATTTCAGTGTGAGGGATTCTTTTCAGGGGCAAAACTGCATTTGCTGCCATTCCAGATAAAGGCATTTGAAAAGGTCTGCAATGGGTGGGGCAAATTTGAGTATGTCCTGCTAGGTTTTAATAAAAGAAGGGCTATTTCCATATTTATGTGGGTTCCCCTTTCTTCTGTACATAGTTTCTTTCTCCATGGTATTCCTAATCTGTAGGCTGTGGGATGCTACACCAAAGACGAATTTAACCAGGTTTTGTCCTGGTTTTTATTTGAAGACAAGACATCTTCCCCAGGCAGTGCTGTAGACAAGGACAAATGCAGGGAATTACACTTGCTCACTTCTAGTATGGGCAAGAAAATGTTCATCCACAGGCGGATGAGAAAGGCACTGGTTTATTTGCTCCACAATTGCTGCTTTCTTGGCAATAGCACTTAAACATGACAACACGTTTGTGACATGACTCAATAATTTGCATTTTTCCACCGTAATTCTGCATGAGCAAAATTTCTCCTTTCTGGTGCTGTTAGGGAATGTTTTTGACCAAGGAAGGGAGAGTACAACTTATTTTACACCTTCAGCAAAATCTTCCATGCCCAGCCGCTTGAAATTGTGAAAATATCTGCCCCATCAAAGAGAGGATGAGGCTGTGGAGAAGGTGAGAGCTCAGCATGAGGGATGACACCTGAACCCAGCTCACTTCACTGATGGTCTTCTCTCCTACACACTCTGGGTTTCTGCTCTTTGTAGAAGCTTAGTGCTCCCTGGATGACCTCTGACTCCCACCAAAAATCCCATTGGAAAACTGCCCCTGGCCATGCCTTCACTGGACTGTCTCACAATCAGAATTTCTGCCCCCAAATCTCGAGTCCCTGCTGCATAAAACCACTGCTGGTCTATTTGTCAGCCGAGGCCTTCACTTTAATTTCTCCTTGATGTTCTATAAAACTCAGAGATTTTTGGAAGAGTCCTGAAATGGGAAGAGTTAAATGAAGAAAATGGTATTTAATTGACCAGAGGAAATGAGTGGGCACTACCACAGATGTTTGAGGTCCATTTCAGCTATATGGGGAATAAAACATAAATCTCCACTGGCTCTTGACTCTTGGAAGTACGAGGGTATGGCTGTCTCCAGTCATGGCTTGGTGTTGGTGGATGTACATCCTGTGTATCATCAGAGGGCTTGAGGTTTACAGTGGAGTACAGCAGGATACTGTGGCCCAATAGAGGAGCAATAAAATTAAAATAATAAAATAATATAATAAAAAAAATATTTTTCTAGGTAGTTGAACACATCTCCACAGAAAGAATCAGCTTCTCTCATCAGATGCTGCATGTGGAGAGGGAATATTTTATTTAGACTGACAGAGCACAAAGAATCATGAGATCCTACTTTTTGACTTCAGATCTTCTGTGTTCCTTCAGCACAAATAACTGCCCCAAAAGTGCTGGAATTCCACAGTGAGATCACTTGCTCTGCACCCTCATTTTCCCATTGAACTCTGTGAATGTGGGCCTTGATGCCATTTCAGCCAATATCAAAATGGTATAAACCCTGAGCCAAGAGCTAAATAGCAGACAAGGAGGAGGATTTATTTGCCTTGTGGGAAGCAAGTCTTCTCAAGACTGCAGAGAAAGAATAGAACTACTTCACCCCCACCCCTCTGAGAAGGAGAATTATAGTGCTGAGACCTAAAACTCTGATTTTTGGGCTGGGCTGCCACCCTCTTTCTGCCACTGCCCGACATCCATCCCTCACCCCAGGGGCTTCAAGCAGCCAAACTTCTCACACTGACTCGGGAACACGGGCTTTTCCAATTAACCTGTCAGGAAGAGCAATGTATTATTTTCCAGCAGTTGAGTAATTTAAAAACCATCAGATTTCAGGGATCTGCCTGGCATGTTAAATTCTAAATCAGTGACAAGGAGGAACATGATGGTCTCAGCACAACCCTCAGAGCAGATGCAGCAGCAGAGGGACTCAAGGTCAGATGTTGTACCTGTGGAAAAGGAGGAAAACCTCACACAGCCAAGGTGCTGAAGCCCCATTTGGGAACTTTGCTATGGTATTATAAATTCACAATTCTGTCACTGGCAGAGCTCCAATTTGGACTGTCATGCCCTAATTCCCGTGGTCAAGAGAATTCCAAAATCTGAATGGGGCTGTGGTGGGGGCTACACCCGTTGGACAGCTCAGAGAAATCCACCTCTTGACTAGAGCTGTTGAACCAAAGGGATGCTCTCCTGTTGGATCCTGATACCTTTTGACCACATCCCAGAACACTGAGGTCCTGGGCTGGAAATTTTGGATGCATCCAAGGTGCTCATCACCTGCACCACTGCCAGTCTATTGCCCTGTCACATTAAGGGAGATAAATCACTCCAACACATCAGTGTTTTTCCTCTGGCATCTTTCCCTCCACAAGCCAGGCCCTGGTATCAGCCATCATATCACGTCCCAGCTAAGCATTTCTAAGCAGAAAACACACACCTGAGCTCTGATCTTTAAAGCACATGTGGATGCCTGGGGACTCAAGGAGGGGTAAATGGGTTTTTTTGCAGAGTCCTCCCCTGCTCCTGGGGAGATGATGTGGGTTTTTTTGCCTGTCTTCAATCATAGAACAAGAGCTAAGTGTTATTGATCTGAGACCTAGAGGGAATATTTCTGAGCAGCTCACCCTGGCATTAGTCCATCACTTAGCTGGTATTTATTATTCAAGGCTGGCAAGGGATTCTTGGCAGTGTGCCCTGGCCAGACAGCAAACTGGTGACGAAGAAGCTGAGCTAGTCAAGGGCAAATGAAGAGGGGAAAGAAGGGAAGAAAAGGAAGAAATTGCAAACTAGATTTTCCCTTTCTCAAATTAACTTAAGTGCATCCCAAAGTCTGCCTCTGCAAAGTTGCTTCTGTGTGCATTAAAAACCCAAAGCAGGGTGTACCCAGGGAGCTTGGCAGATGGTCAGTGTGGGATGATTTTTGGCTGACTTAAGGTAAAAATACAGAAAAATGGGACAAGAACCGGACAAGGTTTCACCCACCAAATAATCATGAAGGGTGCATGCGATGAGGCAACGTGGCAGCTGTGTGGATGTTTTCAGAATGGAAAGGGTCTGTTCCTCAAAGCTGGAAGGCCTAAGGGGATGAGTCATGACAGCTTATGGCAGTGAATAGGGCCATTTGAGCTCCTGGATTTGTCTTGGGCTTTGATTAATGGAAGAGTGTACAGCCATGTTGATAGATCTACCCAGTCCCTTCTAAAGGCTTCTGCCCAAACCATCCTTGATACCATGGCAGGCAGAGCCAAGTTAGTTTGATATGATCTGGTCCAGGTCATATCAAAGGTTTGATATGACCTGATCCTCCTCTTGAAATCTCATCGGAACAACAGCACAGCAGCTGCAGAGCAGCTCTGGGAAATAACTCTGGGGCAGGACAGGAAACTTTAGTGATACTACTGGTATCCTTGCCAAGGAAAACACAGCCTCAACAGCTCAGATCTGTGACAATTCCCAGTTTAATGTCCAAAAACACAGTGGCGATCCAGGGAAATATCAGGGCTCATTCCCAGGTGATTTAGGGAGAGAAGCTGCAAACTCTCAAGGACAGACTAAATGAAACACAGAACAGCTATGGTGTCAGATCCCAATCTGTTATCCCATGACAATTTTACAGGGCACTCTGCACAGCTCCTGCCTTTATGGGTCAATGTAAACCAGCAGCACATCATGCAACAGAGCAGACTGAGGAGGGCTATTCTAAAGGCTTGCAAGAATATTCTCCTGGGAGGAAGGAGTCAAGTCTCTCCTTAGCCCAGCCCCAGGCATTGCTGCAGGGTTATGGAAAAGCAAGTACAGCTCAAACTCTCTGTGAGGCTGCAGGAAAATCCACAGAAATCAGCTTTGGAGAGACAGGAGGCTGGGAAGAGCCTTCAAGAAGTTAAACACATGGCACCTCTTTTTCCTAAGCAGTAAACTTGTCTGTCTTTCCAGGCAGTAATTTTGCCAGTTTAAGAGCTCTTGTAACCTTTGCACTACGATAACATTGGTAGAAAGAGGGGGGAAAAAATCCCTCAGGCTTGGTCAGATTGAAGAGCCCTGTCTGCCAAGGTGCAGTGAATTCTCCTGTTATTGATCTCTGGGGTCATTGATGAGACAGTGAACTAATGGACCAGCACATTTCCTTGGTTTTCCTTTAACTAAAAATTGCATTACATTCAAGTGGCACATTAATAATAGTAATAACAATAATAATAATAGCACACCATTCCAGCTCTCTCAAACCTCTGCCCGGCTGGCCCAGGTCTCACTGATTTTACGAGAAGCCCCAGGCACTGAGTTTTCTCATCTTGAGTCTTTGTGTTCCCTCTGTCTGAATGTTCCAGTCTTCCCCCAAAATATTCATAACAAGATCTGGGCAAAACCTTCCCTGTTTGGCTTCCACCTTGGAAATAGTATTTGATTTCTTCAGCTCAGTGGTCTGACAGCTCAAGTCTGAAAATGGGCTCATTACAAATGTTGATCTGAAAATGCCACGTTAGAAGCTCTCCAATTGCTGCTAAACCAGAACAAAACCTAGCAAACAGTGGATAAACAAGAACAACAACATTTTCTAAGCTGATACAGTCTGTTAGGTGAAGTTTACACCAGAAGAAGATGTGGCTGCTTTTCTCTTTGTGGTACAGCAAAGCTCTCCCTGATCTTCCGCGTCAGTTATACGTACACAAGTGTGGAGCAGAAGGCTGGAAAAGTCAGGGAAAAGTGATGGATGCCTCTTCCCATGAGCTGCAAAGGCATCTTTTCCCATGAATTGTACAGTGTTGCCATGTTTCACACCCTTACTGCTGCCTCTCACGAAGCAAGGACCACGGAAATGAAGTGATCAGTGCGTCTCCGTAATTAAGGTGGCAGCTAATGTGTGCTCAGTAGGTTTGGGCTGAAAGGAGGTATATTTTAATTATTAGCATCCAATTAAATATTGAATAAGTTCCATTATTGAAGGGGGAATTTGTATCTCTCAGGGGTCCTCAAAAGAGTTAATTAGAGAGCCTGCACACTTGTAGACATGATGTGTCTGTGCCTCCACCTCCTCCAGTGCTGCTATAGATCCCAAGGCAAGAATGCAGGTATTTTCCACTCTGTGAGCCTGAAACTGCATTTCTCTGTGTTCTTTAAATTATAAAGTGTCAGTCCATCTTCAACAGCAGGAATCTTGGCATAAACTGCACACCAGAAAGCTGACCCATGCTGCTGTGGCTGAGGAACTTATTCCTTTAAATCAAGCATGTGCATGTTCCTGCCAGCCTGTAGCCAGAGCAATCTCCATGGTATGGAGACATCTTCATGTTGATAAAAACATGTCCAGCAGTGAGCTCTTCCCTGGTTGGACATGGCTCCTGCTGCTGAGCCTAATTTCTGAGCCTTACTCTGAGTTAGAAGCCTGCCATGTCATTCCTGAGCTTTTCAACAGCAAGGATAATGGATCTCGCTTTATTTATTTAGGAATTGAACACAGCCCTGTCCTTTAGTGGTCCACATACTCATGATTTTTGATTAATGCCAAATAGCTCAGTCCTAGACATTGAATAGGTAGGTTTTCCAGGGATATGACAGGTGGGAACCATGTTTAAGGGATTAGAGAGCTCAATACTGGCAGTATCTTAAGACGTAAGGTAAAGAGATGGGCTTGGGAATTTGGGTTGAGGATCTTGATTTTGCCTCCTTTTTATTTCATGATTGAGCATGAACTATCATTTTTGCTTTAGGCCTGTATGTGGCCATAATGAAGGGCCAAGAAATGGCTTTATCTGCAAAATACAGAGAAAACAAAGAAGCAAAGAGAATAGTGTCTGGACATTGCACCTGCTAAAGTAGATGGGGCCGTGATTCTAAATAGGCTTTTGGCAGCACAATGCAGAGGTGCAGAATTAGCCAACAGAGGTATTGGCCACTCAGGACCTGCACATCTGTCAGCATTTAAGCATGGCCTAAATGTCCTACATCAGAGGGAAGGACAGCATCTCAGTGTGTTATCTGGAAAGCAGAGAATCCTCTCCTTTGGTGGGGAGGAGGAGGACATGGCCCCAGCTGGCCATCAATCCACATGTGGCATCCATCAGGTTGATGGGAAAATGAGCTCCAAATGGAGTCCTTGTCATTAAGAGAAGATACATGGAGGAGACAGAGATGGGGGGAAAGTCCATGGGGGGCTATTCCTGAGGCAGCCCCATCAGACAAATAGAATTATTGGTAATGATGAGATAATTCACTAAGGAGTCGTGTCAGATTTAAGTGACCATCCCAGACAGCAAGGGAATGTGAGGGAAGAGGGGAGTGAGAGGTCCCAGCTGGGTCTTGGCTTTCATTCACTGCTCAGCACAGTCCTTGTACTGGGAAACTGGGTGGACTGGGGGTGGTGATCACAATCTTTTTAGAACGAAATTATTTCTTTTCTCTTGAGAGAACCCCTAACTTTTGCAAACAACATCACAGGCTGGAAACTGAATTTGCCTCCAACAAATAGTTTGTCTATATTTTTAAACCTTCTGTTACCCACAGCCCATCTGTAATACATTCATCTTCTGAAAAAAATCCATCCCAGGGGAACCAACACAAAATACAGCCAAGTTTCCATAGGCAGCATGGGTTGGAAAAGGATCTAAATCCTTTCCTAAGTCACTGCCTACCATGGTCAATACATGACCAGCCAGCCTCTTCAATATTCAGCAATCCTCCCATAGAGATGGGGCAGAAAAATCCAGCCTTTTCAAATCCCCAACAAAAAAATTGTGCTCATAATTGACCTGAAATTAGAGCCACACCAGTTTCTTCACTATTTTAATTCCTTTAAAACTCTTCAACACTGAATAAATCTCTCTCTCTTCTCCATAAACATACTGGCAAATACAAAGGGTCCTTTGACCTTGGTTCTTTAAAAAGGAATTTAATCATTGTTTCAGTGAAAACAAAGCTAAAAACATTCTGAACAGGGAGTTATTGCTTTAGTTCCCAACACTTAGGTCTGTTAATTAGATGGATACTCAAGCAGGAATGACAAAGCAAGTCATCTCTCCCTTCACACCAGCAGAAACCAAAACACATTTTTGATGACAGCCTTTTCAAATGTTTTGGGATGTCTGAAAGATGATAATAATTAGATTCATAACACATTAATGATGGCTATTGCAGTATGGTTTGTCTTGAGCAGAAAAATGAAGTGACACACAAGGCTTCTGCACTACAGCCCTTCTGTTCTCAGCTCTGTCCCTTGTTGGGGAACCTACCACAGGCAAAAATGGGACACAAACTACCCTCACCTTGTAAAGAACTGTCATAATTTGTCATAATTAGAGCAATTAAGTGAAAGGTTCCCTGCCCATGGCAGGGGGGTTGGAACTGAATAGTCTTTAAGGTCATTTACACCCCAAACCATCCTTTGATTCTGTGATAATTAAGCAAACACACAGTTTTCTCTGTATTTTGCAGATGAAGCCATTTCTTGGCCCTTCATTATGGGCATGTACAACTTAAAGCAAAAATGATGGCTCATGCCCAATCATGAAACCGAAAGAGGCGAAATCATGATCCTCAACCCAAATTCCCAAGGCTATCTCCTCCTCCATATCTTACTCACAGGGAGAAATCCCATGCTGAGTTTATTTTTCTTCTGCATCAGACAAGTCATTCTAGGAGCAGAGACTATCTTTCAAAAGAAGAAAACAAATTGATCCCATTTAAAATTCTTCTTCATCCATGACCAACCCCATTTAAAATGCTATCAATCTGAGTGGTGGCTTTCCCAGTGGAAAAGGTGCAAAACCAAAGGTTTTGTGCTCTTTTTTTGTTGTTGTTTGTGTTAGATTTCTTCACTCATGTTGTTTTTGTTTTGATGTGGTTTTAATAATACACAGACATGACTGAATTTTCTGGGTGAAGGCAGCTCACCAGCTGCCACTCTTTATTGATTTGTGTATCTTCATTTACCTTTTCAGAAAAAAAATAGGGAGCATAGCTTGTGTCCTTGCAGTGACCAAAGTCAAGCAGCAGGGATTTTAGGCATGTGCCTGGAGAGAAAGACCTTGAAGGACATGAGAGGAACATCTTTGAAATTTCCATTACAGAACTGCAGCTGGAATAGAAATGCTGTGGAGGCATCACAGTGGTATGAAAAACAAAGAAGTGGAAGAAGTCAACTCATTGTCATCACAGAGTATGATGGGTCTGACTTTCACCCTGGTCCTACAGAGAGGTGACAGTTCTGCCCCTGCAGTGGATGTGCCAGTGCAGAGTGGAGAAGGGACTCAAAGCACATGATTTTTAAGTCTGTAAAAAACAAACAACAAACCACCAACCAAAGAAAAGTAAATTTATTTAGGCTTCTGAATTATAATGGGCCACTGGCTCATAAACCACTTCAGATGAGGGACTAAACTTGGAGATTGGTGACTCTAATGTGCCCTATACTTATATTTACCTCTGCTGGTCATGACTGGAGATATGATACTGGGGTGAGCAGTTCATCAGTTTGAGCCACTGGCCATTTGAGTGTTATTCTGGAGAGAGTTCATGTTACTTGATAACAGCTACCTCTGAATGGCAGTGCCTATTCCCATTCCCTAGAGGAGGGCTTGGACTCACCTCACTGTTCAAGACACCTGGGTTAAGTGTCTACTTACAAGTATCTCCATATGAGTCAAATATCTTTGTTATTTGAGATGCCCAGAAATATCCCAGTTACCTTCAGCCTTTGTTTCTGAAGGGCTCAGATCACCAGTGGATCCAGTGTTGTGTCTGCTGGTCCCATGGGGGTGAACTGGGCACTGGAGGGAGTCTCAAATGGCATAAAGTGGTTTTCCTTAAGGAATCTGTAAGGGCTGTCCTTGCTGAAGCAGGGAGCACTCCAAGATGAGCTGCTGGGAGTGACCCTGAGTTATTCTCCTAGTGAGGACTTAACCAAGAGCATTTCACCACCTTGTTCCCCATGTCGCCAGAAAAAAAAAAAAATCAATCCAAAATCAAGTGGGCTTTTCTCAGAAGTTTTGCACTATTTGGGAAGCAGGGTCTAGACAGAAAATATCCTGCTCAAAACTGATCAGCACTTTGCTTTATATGTCCATGATTAGACTTTTTGTATGGATTGTTGAAGGGAAATTAAATTATAACAGGAGAACAGGAACCTGTGTGTTTGCAAGACTGAGGAAACCCCTCTATTTATTTGTGTGTTGGCTTGTACACCCTCTTTAAGTCTCAACAATTTCCTCTTTAATTCTGACCAGTTTCTGCCTCTGGCAAAGGAAGGGGTGAGTTCTGACAGGTTTAGAAGTGATTGAAAGTAAATGACACAAGTCTACCTTTGCTCTGAGAGACAGTTTGAAATACAAGTTTGTCCCTTAAAAACTACCTGAGAATCCACATGAGAATGAGTGCATCCCAGTGGTCCCACCACTGGGAAAGGTTTGGCAGGAGTTTTCACCTCCTGAGATGATGGCATCACTCAAACTTTCCTTGGGGAAAGTCTTCCTGAGTGCAACAGTGTGGTGGAATCATAGAATCCCAAAATGGTTTGGGCTGGAAGGGACCTTAAAGCTCATCCAGTTCCACCTCCTTCCGTGGGCAGGGACACCTTCCACTAGAGAGGTTGTTCAAAGCCCCATCCAATCTGCAATTCCACACTTCCACCATGAGTGCCATGAGAGCCTCAGTTCAACCCCTGAACGTGGGAAATCTGAGGACTGAAGTGCCTAATTCCCAACAAACCTTTCTGCTGGCTTCAGCCACGAGTTTCTCTGCTGGAGGGAGGAACCCCTTGGAAGTAAAGAGGGGATTTGTCAATAATTGGAAACCACAGCCATTTAGCATCAATCACAATGATTGATTCTGCCAGGGAGGAGGGGGAAGGAGCAGTCAGCAGTTGGACTGGGGACCTGGAACAACTCAGCATGTCTCTGGGACTGTGGGTGTTCCCGCACTTTAACACTGGCTGGAGCAGAGCTGGGAGCCATTAATTGACTTTTAGCTCTAACTGTAATCCTGATGTCTTTTAGATGTCAATTAACCACCAGTAATAGGTGGCTAATTGTGTAAGATGGCCTTTCAAGTGAGATGTTAAGAAAGAGACCCAACCATTCTGTGGTCATTAAGGGTCCTTCTGCATTTTGCACAGGAGTGGGGAATGCAGAGGGTGGTTTTCTCTGGCCCTTTTCCAGTGTCTTTCATTACATTACATCCAATGTCTGCATTGGATAATTTTTTACTGTAGCTATACCTTCATTATAGCTTTTATCTTGTGCTTTTGTCCATCTGGGGGGTACAGAGTTGTTTTATTGTAATTATATTTAAAGGTCAAGGCAGAAGAATCTCACATGTGCACATTATGGGGTCTCACACAAGCACTGTCTTTCAATATAGGGCAGAGTGAGAAACCCACCTGAGATCTCCCTTCAAGGAAAACAGCTTCCCCTGCTTGGATGTCCCAATATCTAAACAAGTCTAGGTATCCATCTCCACAGATGGAGAGAGTCAGGGTAGAAAGAGGTCAAAGCACCAGCTTCTATCCCAGGAGAGAGGGAGAGAGAACATAAATCCTGCACTGCTGACCCAGTAAGTCAGGGGTTGTTGATGGGAACTGTGGCTGGAGAATGATATCAGGGTCTGAGCTTCTGTTTGCCCATGTGCCTGGCAAGGGTAAACCACAGACTGGGCAGGAGGGCTCTTGACAGAACTGCTGGACACCTGTAGAGTTCTGCTGACCATCCCAATGGGGCTCAGAGGTTGAAACAGGATCATCCTAAAACCACACACACTACCCATGAGCTCCCTCCACACTCTGCCTGTGAGGGACTGAGACATTTAGCATCACCATTTACCTCTAGAATGACACTTTTGGAAGAGCTGACAGAAAAATTTGCCATCAACAATGTCAATCTTTTTTTCTTTAATCTATAAGTCCCCCCAAATCCTCTGGAAGTCGAGCAATCCAGCTAATTTTTGACACCAGAGCTTGCAAGACTGTTCTATGCCCAAGCAGAGCATAGAATTTTCTCTTTTGCTGCTGTTGTAGATGCAGATGGATGAAATTTTCCTCCCCAGAAGCAGATAAATTTCAAAGGTAGTGACTATGATTTTGCTAAGCCCTGCAGAAAGCAAGATGTGCCATCACTGCACAGCTGGATTTCTATGAGTGTGAGATGCTACTCTGGTGTTCACTAGAAAGGAGCAGAGTTGCAGCTCACAGTATCATCCAGCTGCATCAAGACCAAAGGTGTACTCAAAAAACCTCCAGATGCTGCACCTACCAAGACAGACAGATTGAAACCCTGTCATTTCATCATTTAATGTGTTTTCCCAGTGCAAGAAAGTAACCACACAAAACAAGGATACAACCATGACCAAGGTTTATGATTCCATGGCATCTGACTTTGCTTTCCTGACAATCCCATCAATCCAGGGTCCTGCATCTTCTGCTTCAGTGCTTCCTTATGTTTTGATAGTAGGTTGGAGGCAGACCAGCACAGATCAGGACAAGTGACACCAACACTCACGTCTGAGACTGAAAAGAAAATCACTCAAGATGTCACTACAGGAAAAATGACCTCTACGTTTAAGAATCACTTTCTCAGTGTGGGGGGTGTATTGTCCTGCACAAAGGGAAAAGAGAAAATGAAAACTCCTTGCTGTGTGGAGATTACTGTCTCAGTAATTCCTATTCTTCACAGTTACCCAAAGTGTTGCGCCTGTAGGGTCTTGAACACACAGAAGTTTCTGCCAAATCCTGCTTTGAGCTCATGCAGGGGCTTGTTTCACCGTGTTGAAAGGCAGAGGTGAAGCAGCAGGAGCCCACAGACCTGTATTTTCAACTGGTCTTTGTTGTGATGCCTTAAAAAAACCCACATGATTGCACAGTGCTTGGTGTCCTTCCTGCAGAACAGGAATGAGAGGGAAGATGGGCATTTGCAGAGATGTGACAGTGTGGTAACAGGTTCCCTTTTGCCACTTCCCATCTTATGTGCAATGTGCTGCTTCAATCACCACAGCACCATTCCCTCCCTTTTTAATTAGGAGAATGGATTCAGGATTATCTTTTAGTCCAACCTGCAGGGCACACCCAGAGTCACTGTTTGAATGAAAGAACCACTGCTGGAAGACTTTTCAGTTTGAGTACAATCACTTAAAGCAATTTTGGGCTTGACTGTTATGGACAGATCAGTGTGGAAAATAATATATTTGAAAATAGAAAGAAGACAAGATAATCCAAGCAGAGCTGCAGGTGATGGAGAGCAGCCTGAGGTGGGCAGATGCAAAGCTGGTCCCTGGTGCTCCAATACACACCACTCCTCAGCAGGTAATACCTTGTTGAAATGCATATGACCATGTCTCCCTCTAGAGATTACAACCTCCAGCATTCTGGATTTGAACTCTCCTGATGCCCCAACATCCTGCCCTGATGCAGGAACACCTTCCACTAGACCACTGAAATATGCACCTGTATTTAAAATCACAATGAATATGGTGTTGGATCAGGCTTTCAGCACTTGGTTTCTCTGTGTTCAAGTTAGTGAACGCCTTGATGGAGGGCACCCATGACTGGAGGAGGCTCAGAGCCTGAACAGGTGAGGCAGATAAAGGGGAAAAGCTGGAAGCACAGAGATTCATTGAGGGAAAGCTGAGATACCAACAGGAACCAAGTCCAAGATCCCAAACTTTATGGCATCTGATGCAACCTGACTGCTCTGAGGTACATATATGGGACTAATCTATGGCACTAGACCTACTGGAAATCAGTATTTCTGTGGAGAGGCATTGGAGATGCTCTAAGGAGAACTCAAACAGATGTTTTTGTTTGATCAGTTGAATTGTACCCTCTCCATCTGCCCCATTACAGCAGACAGGACGTGACCACTCAGCCAAAGATGAAAGTGGTGCTATCACAAGATGTCAAAGCATTTCCCCAAAATATGCTTTCCCACTGGCAAACAGCAATTCACAGGAGCCAAAAGTACACCTGACACCAGAGGGATTCCAGGGAATATGATATTAAGTGGTTTCTCAGCTTCTACCTGTGTCAGAGCAGCACAAGAGATGAGATTAATTTGTAGATTACTGTGTTTGCATTTAAGTGTTGATGTCCACAGATGCCAAAGGACAATTCAGTTGCCTAATTATGCATCTGATGCCATGTGAGATGCCCTGGGATGTGCACCTAGCTGGCATATCCAGATCCTGGAGGGACTGTACTTCCACAGCAGCATTTGGAGACCAGTTGGAGGTTTAGGGCACCTCCAGTGTTGCTGGATTCTCATGTTTAGCCAAGTGAGTTCTGCCTAAGATGTCTGCATGTGACTGGAGTCCATCCAGGATGTCAAGATAACTGATTCTACTGTGGGATCCCACTGATGCTGCTGAGGTTGTGACAATTTCCAGACAGGAAGCTGATGGTGAACTTGCTCCCAGGATTGTGACTTAAGTGAATATTCATTTGTTTGCACAAAAGTCTTCTCCATAAGCAGGAGAAGGTGAAAATTTGAGGTAAAAGGCTGCTCTGAGCTGTGAGGGATCTACATCCAGGCCCTTTATGGGTCAAGACAGCTTTGACTGTGACTATGTCCCATCCCAGCTGAGTTCTTTGGTATCTAGAGTAGAAAACACTTCCTTTCTCTTGCATATCTCTCTAGGGAGAATGTGAATGGATTTTCTTTCACCCTGACACAGAATAATTTTTTTTTAAATTGTTTTCTTGCACAGACAAATGCTTAACTTCTGTCTGCTTGATGTTTAAGTTCTTTCCTGGTACCTGTTGGTAGCAACAGGTTTAATCTTTCAGGGACCAGGAGGACTAAAGGAGAACCCTGAGAAAACTGAAAGACTGAAAAGGTCCAAGAGGAATCCCAAGCTGGGGTGATATGATACAAGGTGAGGGTCTTTCTGAGACCCTCTGAGTTGCACATAGTTTATTTTAATCAGAGGATTAAACCCAGCAGCAGGATAATGCTGGCCCCCATGTTCTGCCCAAAACACCTCTGGAATGAGCACAGGGGGAAAAAAACAGGCACTTTTCCTGCTCCTTCCCTCTCCTCCCTGAGGCCAGCAGAGCTGGATACATGAAACTTCAGCTGTGACTCCATGAAAGACCTCAGGCCAGCTGTTTGCCCAGCCCAGATCTCACCTGAACTGCTTTCACAGAGTCCTTGCCATTAAGGGCTGCTTTGAGGTGGAGTCACTGTCAGCATTCAAAATAACATTCCTGGCATGATCCAGACAGAGAAGGAGACAGTGAGGGCAGCAGAGGTCAGCAAGGGCACGATGCCTTGTACCTCTGAGAGCTCTAAAGCATCTCTACCCAAAGAGAGGGAGCAGCCACAGCCCCAGATGAAACCAGAGAAGGAAATTTCACAGGGACTGATTCCTGCTTTAAGCATTTCTGAAGTTTCTCCCCAAACAAGGATTAAAACAATAAAAAACAACAATGCAGAAAGAAGGTGTGTGAGAGTGAACTGCAGCAAGGCACACAAAAAATACCCTATAAATAAGAGACAGAAACATTAAGCAGGTACAGCTGTCTGAGCTGCTGTTAGTGCTTTGGGGGGCTTGGAATATCTCCCTCACACACCACACACATATATAAACACACAACCCTATAAGCAGTGATAGTATTTTGTAATTAAAGGTGCCCCACAGCAAGTCTGTGCTCAACAGAATAATACTATAATCTTTACAAATGCCTTTGCTCCTTGAAAAGATGCAGCTAAGTCAAAGACGGAGGCAGAGGAAAAAAATAATAGCACCAAAGGCACTCAGGATGCAATAAAACAGAGGATTAGATCTACATTACTTTCATTACATTATATTGTATTTTTATTATTAGGTCCACAGTTATCATTTAATCTTATAGCTGCTGTGTCTGATAGAGTGGAACAAAAACAAATGGAATTCATCCCCCCACACACACACCAAGGAATTGGAGATTAAGGAAAGATTAACATCACGTGTAAATGAATGAAAAATGTAAATGGGAAAAGAAATAGAAAAGCAAAGGAGGTGTGTTGGGGCTGGGGAATGTGGGGAAGCCGCCCTGGTGTGAGGCCAATTCTCCTTTATCTCTGCCCACTCTCCTGTGGCAGGAGGGAAGCCAGGGACCTCAGTCACTCCTGTGCATTTATTTAGGAGTGATGCTCTGAAATGAAGGTATGAATTTCACTTGCACTAAGAGTCCCCTTGTGATGAAACCAGGACCCACAAAGCAGGAGCCAAAGCACCACAGAACTCCTGGCACCCTGCTGCTGATGGTGTGGGGAAACCAGGGGTCTCCTCTTTTCTCCCTTGTCTGACTTACAATGGGATCAATCAGTCCCCTTTGGGAGGTTTAAATCTCCTTTTTCCTTACCTTTCCCCTTCTCAGTGCAGAAGGGGCACAGCAGCCAGCAAGGCAGGAGTTTGGTTGCTCCATCATCCTGCTCCCAGAGCGCACAGCATGTGAGGCTCAGCACAGAATAACCAATGTTCACTCTCTTTTGCAGGATTAATTTCTGGAGGAGAGAAATGGCTGACACAATCCAGGTACTCCTTGGCTGCAATCCTATTCAGTGAGAGCATTCACAAAGGATTTACAAACCTAAAGGGGGATTTAAAGGGAATTTAGGCACCTAACTCTAAAACAGCAAACCTGAAAATCCCCACTCATCCATCACCTGATCCCAAAGGTTCCTGAGCTGCACAGGTACCATTTTTCCCCCTGTATAGCTCTGTCTGTAGGCATGTACAGAAGATCCTGGGTCATGGCAAAGCTGAGCAGCTCCTAACCAAAAATCTCCCTGTTCTTTATTTTACCTACCCTGAGCATCCCTTTATCCATGAGCAGTTCTGAGACAGCCTGAGGCACTTTGCATTCACAGAGACAGAGCTGCTGCAGGTTTATTTCTTAAAACAGCTGCTCCTTCTCCCCTCCATCCATATAACAACTTGGGAGACTTTCTTGAGCTGTGGAGGCCAAAATCATGGTTCCTCCTCTGCCTTAACCAGACTCTCTTACTCTCTTTGCTGGTGCACAGAGAGAGCATAAATGAAGATGAGTTTTTGAAGTGCAGGCTTTTTTCCATTTTCCCCCTTTTCCACAGCAAAGAGGGGCAGCCTCCTGCCACCTCCTGAGTCCCCTCAGGCTGATGTTTGTGAGAGTTTATTTTGGGACATATTTGTGAGAGCTTGTTCTGGGACATGTTGTCATTTTGGGACATGGCAGAGGTGGATATGAATGTTCTCAGACAAAAGTGGAACATAAGCCATGTCTTTGAGTCTCACAGGGAAACTACCTGAGCACTGAAGGACAGAGAGGAGACCTGCAGCCCATCCCAGGCTCAACTACTGCTTTGGGGAGAAGGGAGGAGGGAGATGGTGGGAAGAGGGGGATGAAGATATCCCTGGGGACATCGGTGGGGGAGGAGGAAGAAACATCATTATGGATATCACATTCCTGCCAGGGAAGAGCTCAGGGTGGTGCTAATTTGTTCTAAACCTTTCTGACTGTGCTCAGACCAAAGCTGGTAACCCTGATGTGCAGGACTCTGGCAGTGAAACACAACAGAGAAAGTGGGACATACCAGGTGTGTCAGGTTATTAGTTATACTTTTCTTTAGAAATTAGATAATTGGGCTGATTGGAGTGCTTGGGTATTAATTAGGCTAACAATAAACACTGTTTTTTGCTCCATATATGTAGTTCCCTTCAGCCCATAACAAATTTATTATTTTAATTCTGCTTCTGTTGAAGTTATGGTCTCTGTTCTGGTATTTCACTCTCAGGAGGAAGATCTGATCTGCAGTCACCCAGAGCATCTGAGCTCCAGATGGATGGATGGGGTTTCAGAAAAACCTCTGTCCTCAGCATTTCTCTTGGTAAGTACCTGTGGATGGCATCTACAAGGTGTTCACCTTCTTATCCATCCCAGATTTATGGCTGGGCTTCATCTAAGTCAGTATATACATTTGGAAAGGAGACATCTCCACCTCAGCCACTCACCCTCAGATAATTTCACAGTCCTGGAGGAAAATAAACTGTTTTTCAGGGTGCTGTTTGTCTGTCTCAGAGGTAGATGTAACCAAAATATGTGTCTTTCTCTCCTTGTGCTGTAGGAAAACCAATGATGACTCACTCAGGCTCAGACCTACAGGGCAAACATCTGGATTCCAGTGCTATCTTCTTTGTTCCACCCCTGCATCCCACTAAGGTGCTGCCAGAGTAAGCACCTTTGTCTCTCAAGTCCTTTTTTTCACACAATTCTGCACATGGAGAAGGTAGAAACTCCAGGAACTTCTTGTTCAAAGGTTATCGTGGCTGTCCTATCCCTGGAAGTGTTTAAAGCCAGGCTGGATGTGGCTTTGAACACCATGTCTAGTGGAAGGTGTCCCTGCCCATGGGAAGGGGTTGGAACAGGATAATCTTTAAGGTCCCTTCCCACCCAAGCAGCTCTGTGATTCCATGATTCTGTGTTTCCCCATCCTGCACTGCTTACTTGTCTGGTGGTCAGTGATCTTTGCCCCTCTGGTCAGCCCCAGGTCAGCATCCTGTGTGCTTCACCTGCTCCCTGCAACGTCCCACCTGCTCCCCTCGACCTGTGCCACACAGGCCTTGGAAGACAGGACTTAACTCACCTTCTGTTTCCCAAAATTCAGTACAAACCAACCTCAGAGGACAAAGTCAATGCAGACAAAACTTCCAGATTTATGCCACCTTAAGGTGTGAGGACCAAACTGCCACAAGTGTCTGCTTTGACTGCAGAAGGAGCTGAGAAAAAGAGATCTTGCATTCCTGGACAGCTAAATTCAGGACACTCTGTGTGTTCTCTGCCTGGGTCTCAGTCCACACATCCTTTTCAGATTAGCAGTGATGTAGCCAACTCAAGCTATTCCTGCCTGAAGGCACAAATTAATTGGGCTTTTTAATTTTATTGGGGTTTCTCTGGGGTTCCCCTCCGCCCTTCTCACCATAGGTTGCCTTTCAGCACACTGAAATTTATGCTTCTCAGAGCAATCTGAACTTCATCTGGAGCCACCTCGACGGAAAGATCCTGATTTATCTTTAAATGGCACCTTTTCTTTTCCCCTTCCATTAGTTGTGTAATGCTTTACATTACCCACACACATATGGGGACTCTCCTGTGCCTGGAGTTACAACCAGCAAGGACAGAACAAGAAAAATTAATTATAAAAAACTAGGAGGTGACTGCCACTGATATCTCTGCAGCTGAATTATTCTGGGGTTATCACAAGGTAAGGAAGGAGAGTGTCAGAGGATCCTAAGTATCCATACCAGGCAGAGATCTGTTCCTTGTGATCTATCATTTCTCTATTTAACAGAAAAAAAAAACCCCAACCCTCAAGCCCTCAGACATGCAGTGAGGAAGCCAAAACCAATTTCAGCCAGTTTGTATGGCCAGCCACACTTCATGAACAGCAGAAAGCTTTAAGTGACCACACTTGCAACTGGAAAATCAGTCATGTCTCCTATTCTGGACTGTGATTATTTATTATCTGTCTTTCAGCAGTGCCCAAGGTTGAGGCAGGATCAGAATCCCATCAGAGACACTCAGAGACACTGAGATGTGTTCACTAACGTGGCAAATGTTGTCATCTAACTTATAAAATAACTAGCAGGGAACTGAAAGGGAAGGACAACATTCAGTCAGACAAGGTGACATAGTTCTTCAATTCCTCAGCAAGCTGAGAACTAAAAAACTTTAGAGCAGTCGGCCACTGCATGGGGTAAAGAAGGATGTGTGGAGTTTTAGCTCACTTAAAGTCATCTAAAAGTTCAGTGAGGATCTGGTCCAAACCCCACTGAAATCAGCAAGAGCTTTTCGACAGGTTTCTTTCCCCTGAAGAGTAGAGCTGCAAAGAGGAGAGTGCAAGTTCCAACTACAGAGAGTTGCAAATCACAGGGCATCAAAGTTTGAAAACCCTCTGAACGTACCTCCCTCCAGCAATTACTTATCTGCCAGCTTTTGTACTGGAGGGAAGTATTAGTTCCCTGAAGTTCTGTTTGCAAACACATTTCTCTGCATAACTTTCCCCAGATATGCATGAACAGAAAAGCTGCAGCCCAGGAGTGCTCTGATGGGCAGTGCTTCCTGGTGAATGTCAATTCCTGCAGAGCAGGAGGATGCCTGTGGTGCTTCCTGGAGGTTGGAAGGAGCTGTGAGTCCCTACAGGTGGGGTGGGGTGAGGAGTGGGACCAGGGAGAAGGGAGAAGTGGGAGAGTAGAGATGAAGAAACCCCTGGGGGGACCCAAGAGCGAGGAGGAAAAAAAACCCACCCTGGACATCACACACATCCCAGAAAAGATCTCAGGGTGGTGACAACTGATGCTGTCAACCCTGGGATGCAGAGGGATGTTGGCAGGGTGACCATCACCCCAGAGAAAACGGGTAGGTGCTGGTAAACTTCCTCTTATGACAATTTTAATGTTGTTATAACTCTGTATCAGCCTGGATTACGAGTGTGAGTTAATTAACCTCCACTTCATAGTTAGATTGGCTAATAATAACTCACTGTTCCCTTTGCTTGTGGTCTGAGTACTCTGAGTGTAACACAGGGACCATTCCAGACCGCTCTTGAAGGAGCACTGGGGAGAGTGACCCAAAAAATAACAACTGAATTCCACTGTGCAGTTTTGGCACAGGGGAAAGAGGGGTCCATGGTCTCTGGGCAGCTGAAGGAGAGAACAAGACCATAGAAAAGCCAGGGGACATGAATAGTTATTGTAGAAGGAATGCAGCAGCATATGACCTAATGATCATCAGAATTTTCAGTCATTTTTTTTATTTCAGAAAGGGAAGAAAAGCAATAAGGGGGAAAAATGCTGAAAATCTAAAGGTGAAAGGTAACTTCTCCAAGGAAATATCAGTGGCAGTAACTGTCACTTTTTCAAAGAAGTGAAGGAGTAAGAACAGCAAAATAGAAACACACTTGACAAAGTGGGAAACAAATGTGAAATAATGCTGCTTCCTTGGTAGACAGACTGACTAGCAATGAAATAAATATTGGCTCTTGCTGAAAGAGTCTATCAAATACATATCAGCAAACTCCAGGAAAGAAAAACAAGGCAAGAGACCAAGGTAGTTGCACCAGGAATGCTCTGAGATCCTGGGTATTTGGGCAGGCAAGATAAAATTAAAAATCACACATAAAGTGGAAAGAAGGCTGCAAATGTAATAAAAAATGAGGGGAAAGCACAGCTACGGTAGAATAAGAGCAAGAAGTTTAATATAGAGAGGGAATAAAAATTCATTAGCAACAACAAGAAAAAGATCTGGAAATCACTCAAAATAAGGTGATGACAAACGGAAGAACAAGTCCATTTTTTCATTGGGAAGGAAAATATATATTCTGTGAGGCAGAGATGACATAAAGTAGACTATATTTTCAGAAAATTAATAAGAAATTTCTATGTTCTTTTCAAAAAAACAAGGGAAGTTTAAATGTGATCAGATAGATGATACAATTAATTACAAAATTGATGTAGAAGAAAGAGCCTCGGGAGAGAAGACCAGATGAAGCAGTGTGGAGGTAACACAGATGGATCCAACCCATCAGGACTTCATGGAACCAGCTGGAATACTTAAGGAAGTGGCTCTGGGCATGTAACTCATTTTGTTCAATAATTCAGGGATGGCAGGCGAGGTCCCAGGGGGCAGGAGAGCAGTGGGCACAACAACTCCAAAAGGCCAGTCAGTCTGATTCCAGTGCCCAGGAAGAACTTGGAGGAAATTTCCAAATGACTACTGTATGTCACATAGAAAATATACCTGACACATTTATATGATTTAGATTGTGATCTAATACATGTTTAGCATGTAAACACACATATATACCATGAAGAATGTTTCAGGGAAAGCAGGAGGTGGGATAAAGAACACAAATCCCATCCTGTGGGACTTTCTGGTACCTCCATTAGAGTGGGGTCTGTGTGAAATCCCAGTACAGCAGGTAACACAGCTGACACAAGTGCCAGGCTCAATGAGAAGACACTTGTTAATTGTTTATCAGAAGGTGATCTCACAAGAAGTGGGATCCATCCCTTTAATATTTCCTGGTGACTTCCAAGGATGTTGACACCTCAGAAGGCATTCGGAGAGGTTTATATTGGTGAAAAGGGAAAATTTCTTCACTGAAAGGGGGGGTCAGGCATTGGAATGGGCTGCCCAGGGATGGAGTCACCATCCATGGGAGGGTTTAAAAGATGTGTGGATGTGGCATTTGGGAATACAGTTTAGTGGTCAATACAGTAGTTAATGGTTAGACTTGATGATCTTAAGGATCTTTGCCAGCCTTAACAATTCTCTGATTCTATCTATAAAAATAAATCTATTCCCTTCAAAATGTTTTCCCATCTCCCAAGTCTGCATCAACACCCACACATTGTGACAGCTTGACCTTCCACACTACAAGAAGTAAACCCAGCTCTGTCTGAGAGGGACTAACAAGTTCCAAGGGTCACATACACATTCTGTCTGAGATCCTATAACCGATGCCTCTCATGATGTTATCAGGTGTAGGCTTCTATTTTTACAGCAATATAGGTTGCCACAGACATTCGTTTTCCCTGCTCTCATGTCCCAGAAGAGATCTCAAAAGGAAAGGGGCCATGGGGAGATGAGAAAAGTTTGGAATTATAATGTAAAAAGACCTGTGATCCCGTTTTTTAGGTCATCTTGCCAAGTGTGTTGGTTTATCTTGTCTCTAATGCCTGGTGATGGGATTAAAGAAGGCACAGAATACCTGTCCTTTGGTTTCAGTAGAGATGCAACCCAAACCCTCCTTTCCTTTGTCCCTCTTATACCTGGAACTAATTTCAACAGATCAACACAATGCATCCTTTAACAAATCAGTTTCTAGAAGACTTCTTCTTTATTGGTTTAATACATTCCTGGGAATTTTTGCAGCATGAAGAATTGACCTCTGCAGCATCACACCAAAGAAAGCAGCTCTCCTCTCTCTGGCCACTTCCAAGAGGTACAACAGGAGTTTGGGACTGGTGTGGTGATCCAGGAGGTCTCTTGTTCTTTGTCCTCTCTTCCTTTGTTGTGAGTCCAAACAGAAGGAGGATGGATTTGCCATCTAATAGTTATACATATGGATATAGACCATATTTGATTCTGCAGCTAAAGGGCAAAAAAACCCAAAACTGATCCAGGATTCTTGCTTGTTTTCCCCTGTTTGATGGATTTATTTTTCTCTTACATATTCCAAGGACTTTTTTTTTTAAACAGAGGGAAAAGCATTTTAGTAGCCTTCCTGACTTGATCTTGGTCATTACCTATTCACATTAAGAAAACAGGCAATTTTTGAAGTGAAGATCTACCTATCTCCTACACAGACATGTCCACACAGTCCATGAGAATGGGTGTCATTGATTCACAGAATGGTTTGAGTTGGAAGGAACCTCAAAGACCATCCAGTCCCACCACCTGCCATGGGCAGGGACACCTTCCACTATCCCAGATTGCTCCAAGCCCCGTCCAACCTGGCCTTGGGCACTTCCAGGAATGAGGCAACAACAGCTTCTCTGGGCAACCCGTGCCAGGGCCTCACCACCCTTGTAGTAAATAAGTTTCCAAATGTCTCATCTAAACCTACTCTCCTTCCAGCTGAAAGAGGGTAGGAAATGACTTCAGAGTCCTTTCTCTACCTTGAGATGCCCTCAGAAAAGCTGTCCACTCCTGCTCCATCACCAGAAACACAGTCCTGTCACCCTAAAGTAGGCACTGGACCAAAAGAACCAAGGTTTGTGGTAGACTCTCATCTCTAAAAGGATCCAAGGGCAACCAGCTCATCACTGGCTCCAATTAATCATCCAAAGCCCATCTGCTGGGCAGTGTGGTTCTGCTTCCCTCACAGTTCAAAAGGTCCATGTTATCTCTGAGAATAGTAGCAATAGTTGTTAACTTTTGCTGATAACCCAGACATGTATTATTTTCTCCCAACACCAATAAGGTTTGTTTGGTTTCCCTTGTACAGGACTCTTTAATCTTTGTTTTGACCTTAAAAGACCTGCCAGTGTTAGTCCATGAAATCAGCTTAACAACTTTCCCATCCTTTCACTCCTGGTTTATGAAAATAATTTCCCCATTGGTTCCGCTTTCCTCCTTCATCCCCACAATTTCACATTTGTTGCTGTTATTGGTTATTTCTGCTTCTCACCCCTGTCCTCAGCAATTCCAGTTCCCTGCAGAGAAATTACAGATTGCAGTAATAATTAGTTTGTAGTGTTATCTACTTCTGTCCCTCTAATAACTCTCAGAATAAAGCTGTCACCCAGCACTGACCGTCTCATGTAATCACAATAATACAAAAATACCCTTCCCTGGAGCTGCCACTGTTTTTCTTGCTTTGTTTCCTTAATTGTGTTTGCTAATCAGAAAATACAATTAATTTTCCTGTTTCTGCATCTGCAGCTTCATTTTTTTTTCCCCTTCCAAGATGATTTCGAGATTGTGTTTCTATTTATTTGGCTATTTCCTCTCAACCTCCTGCTAAAGAAACCATCGCCAGTCCTGGGGGAGGGGAATTTCACAGTTTTGTTTGAGTGGATTTCTTTGTTTTTACCAGTTTTCCTGGTTTCATTCTGATTGTGATTCAAATCTATTTTGAAAACTTTTTGCACTGCTTTTAAAATCATTCCAAGGCATCGTAATGGACCCTGAGTGCCTGGAATATATTCTCACTCCATCACTCACATCTCCACGTGTCTCTTGGCACACAATTCCCAGTGCCTTGGTCTCCTCAGCTGCCTCACTGATTCCATGGTGCCATGACCTGAGTTCTCCAAACCACTCTCTCATGACGACCACTCCAAAGCCTTGATCAGGATTTTCAAGTAGGTGCTGATTTCAGTGGAAAGCAATTTGAGGAAATTATGGGTCTTTTGAGTGCAAAATGTGTTACTGTGAGAAAAAAAAAATGTCCTTCCTGTGGGTGCTGAATAATAAAAGATTTTTTGAGCATCAATCCTCCCAGGAGAGGTTCCCTGAGAGCCCCCTAAAATGGGTCTCATGCATATGGTGTTCTGTTTGTGGAGCTGGTTGAGCTGGAATTAAAAGCTGAGACCAACCAGGATTAAAAGCTTTATCTGGCCTTCAAATGAGGCAGTAGGAGTCACACATGAAAGAAGACATTTGGATGTGCCATTGCATTGAGATGCCCTTCCTTTCTATTGCATGTGTAATGGCAATTAACTCACTGAGTGATTAATCAAGGTGGTTTCCCTTGCTGTGGAATCAAGGGGACCAACTGTTCCTCACATTCATCCCCTGGAAGATCTTCCACAGATTGTATCATCCCTGATTCTGTAAGGAAGAGTGGTGCACAAGCCAGGATTCACTCTGGGTAATTACAGATGTCTAAATTAAGGGTATGGTTTCATTTATCTCGTAATCAGTGGAGAGTGATGCGAAGGAAAGGGCTGTCTTGTGTCTGCTTGGATGAGCTTTAGATCCAGTATTGGAAACACAGGAGAAAAACACCTACTGCAATAATATCTGTAAGCAAAGGAAGTCCCATTCTCACTTTAGAAGAGCCATGGAGATGGTCCATGGACATTCCAGCAAAACAAAAAAAAAGCCAAATATCCTCTGCTGCAAGACCATCACAGAGGGAACAGCTCAGAGGAACTGAGCAGTGGTTCCTCATCATATCCAGGGTGGTGGGGACACATTTCAGGGCTCCTCACAAAGTCCCTGCTTAAACTTCACTCAGACAGAGATTGATGCTTGGAAAACACCTGAATCCAAGGCTGTTCTGGCAACAGGACTATGGGAATGTTTTACTTCCAAATAGCTGGAATGCACAGCTCAGCTGTCAAATGTGAGACATATTTCAGGAAACCACTTATGAAAATCCACCGAGTGAAACATCAGGAGGGATTGCTTCAAATTCAAAGTAGTTGCAATCAACTGATGGGCAAATTATTATTCTATGCCACAATTATTCACTTGGTTGTTGTTACACCCCCCACCAGCTTTAAAAGTCAACATCACTCTGTCCTGGTGCTAAACCTGGAAGCAAATAAGGGAGCAGAGAAAATTGATTGAAAAGGAAAAGTAGGAACCATTTCAAGAGGGACAGGAGGTCTTTTGGGGCAGTGTGTTGTGTGCTCCCAGGTCAGGGGAGCAGCTTCACAATGATGCTGGAAAGTTATCACAGGTCACAGGATGAGTTTCTGGAAGACGTGGGATTTAATTCTTGGGATGAAATTTATACTCTTGAGATAGCATGAGGAAGGTTGCAGCAAGACCTGTGCTGCTCCCAAAAAATGTGAGGTAATTGGAGAGTTTGGGGCCACAAAAGGGCCCAGCAAATAGCTCCTACTGGGGAAGTCACCATAAAGGAGACAGCACTGAGAGGTGATTTGATAATCACCTGGTTTTTTGTCAAAAAACAGGCAGAAAGATCCTTCATAATGAAATGTTGACAGGGGATCTCCATGGAGGACACAATAATGAGCTTTAATGGCAAAGAGAGACGTGCAGGCCATATATTAAGGGAATATTTAATGTTCAAGAGAATGCTTTTGACAGGGGTAGAGATTTCCTCATTGAAGGTTAATGAAAGCAGGTTATAGGTGCAAAATCCAGCACAGAATGAATACAATACTGGATTAGAGGAATAGGACAAAAAGAAAAAAAAACAATCTGTTTTTCTGGGTTGTCTTTAGGCTTCTAGGGGGTGATGTGAGGATGCCCGTAACATGCAATGGGTGAAATGACCTTCAAGATCAACTTGTAGTGATGAAGGAACAAGGCACAAAGATGTCAATAGTCATGACACAGTCTAGGAGTCAAAAATGATGGAGCTATTGAACTACTGGAGCACTAAGTAGTGGATCTATAAAGCTCCTGTGTCTTGCTGGGAATTTTGCAAGATATTTCCCCAGAACAATAGACTGAGATCCTGTTCAGCCAATGAGAGGGCAACCAAATCCACTAATTTAGGAGGACACTTGCCTGTATCTGAGTGTTTTCACCCAGTTTCTCTTGGAAGTCATCCTAACTCACCTTCCCTGCTCATTATTTTCCAGCTCTGCAGTCTCAGGGCAAAGATAACATCCCGGAAATAAGCTTCAGGTTGTAATTACAATATATATTGGTTTATAAATTCAATTGTTTAACAGGGCAGTCTGCAGTCAACAGTCAGGGAGAAAGGAGGAGAGGAATCAGATTAGAAATCAAGTGGAACAAAGCAGGGTTGGAATAAAAACACGAGGGAAAAGAAAATGGTCCACAAAGGAAGAACAAATGATCAAGACAGAAACAGAATAATGCCACAAATGGTCATTTAAATACTGAGGTCAAATTCAGTCTGGACTATACTTTGGTAATTGTGAAAATGTAATTTTCTTTTTTAAAAGTTGGTCTAAAAAAAGGACAAAATACTAAAAACAATTTTTAATAGAATCACAGGATTTAGACAGATAATTTTCCCTAAAAAATTAAGGGACTGGGATTTTTTTCATCATCTTTAGTGTGCAGACCACAGTACTTTGGGATAAAAATGAAAGGAGATGGTCTTACATTAGAGAAAAACAGCTTGGGTTTTGGTACCTTTTTTTTTTTTGGTTCATATTTTTTTTCATCTTTGATTTTGGTTCTGTTTTTTTCTGAGGGCTAGGATTGGATCATCTAAGATAAATGAACACTTGTCTTCCTTTCTTTGCTGAGAAGTCAGTAACTCAGTGGGATAAATTAGTCTGAGGTAGATTCCATGGCTGGTTGACCAGCTTCAGTCCCTTGATGAGGAAACGCAGATTTGTACTGGGGGTAACATGAGCACTCTTGTAGTCTGGGGTTATCTGTGATAGCTGGATTTTGGCAATCAGCTTGGTAAGTGCCTTCAAATGTGGAGAGAAAACTGCTCGTGAGCAGCTGCATGCACTGGAAGATGCTGTGCATATCCACAGGAAGCACTGGAAAACAGCAAAATCAGGGCAAATTTTCCATTTTGTGACTGGCTGATGAGGAAGTTTATACCAATTCTGTCCTTCTCAGCAGCCAGTTTGACAGATAGAAAACTACATCTTCAAGTTTATCAATTCCATCACCTTCTTGTGGTGTAGTTGTCAAAATTTCCTACAACTGAGCCACAGAATAGTCTTGAGAACAGGGGTGCTGATGTTGATTTTATGTCAACATACCTCATTATGATGATTCAAAGATCAAATGCTTCTCTCCTTAAGGACTTACAGAAGAAACTTTGGTCAGAATAGTTAAAATTTGCCATTTCCAAACTGCTAGGGGCTGGAAGAGCCTTTGGAGATAGTCCACTCAAATCCCACTGCTCAGGTAGGATCAGCTTAATTAAGTTGGCCAAGGTCATGGTCAATGAATATCTCCATGGGTGGGAAGTCCACAATCTCTCCAGAAAACCTGTATTAGCATTTGGCCACCCTCTCAGTAAAAAGGTTTTGTTTTCTTTTTATGTTTATATGGAATTTCCTGTTTCAGTTGTCTTGTACATTGCCTCTTGTCCTGTCACTGGGCACCACTGAGGAGACTTTGTCACCTTCTCCTTTGCTGCCTCTCAGCAGGTATTTACACATATGGAGAAGATGCTCCTCAGCCTTCTCTTCTCCAAGCTCTACAATCTCAGCTCTTTCAGTGCCTCCTCTTACAAGAGATGGTCCAAGCCCTTCATTCTCATCTAGGCTCATCACTGGACTAGTTCCAGTATAACCCTGTCTGTCTCACCCTGGGGAGTCCAGAAGTGGACACATCATTCCAGATGTGTCCCCTCAGTGCTGGGAAGAGGGGAAAGACCTGAAAAAACCCACAAAACCAAACCAACAAAAAACCCCAGACAGACAAAAAAAAACTCTTAATTTGCTTCTACCTGTAACTACACCTGCTGTCCCACTGCACTCCAAAATATTCACAAGAGAAATTACTATTTAAGGTCACTGAAAAGTGGGGGGTTGTTTCTTCATCTCTGTACCACATGCACAGCAAAAGCACAGTGGATCTGCCATAGACAACAGGGTCTGTGCAGTAAAACAGACCAGTCCTACAGAAATAGAGCTTCCCAAAATCCCTATTGTGAAACCTACGTGACCTCAGAGGAAAGAGATTGTAAAATATGAGATTGAACTGCAGAAGCTTTTTTTTCCTCAGATTTCAACACCAGATTTGCAGCCCAAGTCCAAGCAAAGATTCCAGCCCCCATCCCAAGATGAAACTTTTCTCCCCTGCCTAAATAGCTGCAAAAGTCAACCTTTTTATTATCCATAAACACTGTAAAAATAGCTGGAGAATAGGACGTGGAGATTTCTGATTGCTTCGAGCATTGTAGGAGACATTATTGCTGCAGGTGCAGCTATCTTGCCTTAAATATTACATTTAAATCTACTCCATAAATGACCTTTTTAAGGGAGAGGCTAAAAGAGATGGCATGGAACTTATTTTAAATTTTCTCTTTAATGTTTATAACTAAAGCACAGCAACAGTAGGAGGCACAGGAAAATGTCTCTGAATTTTCACCTGCCAGACTCAGGAAAAGCCTCACTCTTATGTTAAAACCATTAATCCTGTACTAATTTGCATGCACATCCTCTCCCAGACTTTCTGTGAATTTTGTGCATGTACAGTCTCACACTGGTGACCCAGCCAGCAGGCACAGATCCCTCTGCCCTTTGGCAGATGGCACTGAAACCTCCCAGTCCCATGGCAGAGCCAGGATCTTACATTGCCTCTTGGGTAAAAAACCCACAACTGCAGAATCATGCTTCTCTTCTTTCACAAAACTCACAGATCTAAAACCAAAGCAAAGCAATTCCCACCTCTAATCTGTTCCCTCACACATTGGCATGAGGTTGGATTTTACCCAGGTGCTTTGACTTGGAAACCTTCAAGTGACCCAAATACAGTGTGCTTTACAACCCTGTGCAGCAGCTGGGAGAATATAGACCCCCAGTTCATCTGCAGCACAAAGGATGTGAGAAATCTTCTGTGACACCAGCTCATGCATCTGGAAGGAATGGACAAGCTTCAGGGCACACAAACCCTTAGAATTTTTTCAAGCAATTAAAACCACCAGATTTCCAGTGGTAAGAGCGTGGTAGTCTCCATTACTGACAAATCCCTCCTTCCCTCTTTATCAGCTCAGTGAGGTGGACAGAGTGACAGAGAAGGTGTGGGCAAAAGAATCTCTGGTTTTGGGTAACAACAAACCCTCAGAAGCAGAAGTGATGGTAGAAGGGTAGTTGATATCCTGTGAAATTAGTATTTCTTTCTCAACACACTTTGTTCTCAACACACTTCTGTCTATCTTAGAACATCACAGTAGCAGCTGAAAATAATGAGTTCTCTTCCAAAGGATTTTAGAAAAGATCAAGAGCTGAGAAGTCTCTGGATGATAAACTGGAAGAAGAAAGTGGCAGTTCTGTGCTCTCTGCTCGTGCCACTGATGCTGTGGGTCAAAAACCCGAGCCTCTTTCTCCAGAAACACTGACCTGGCACCTTACACCAGCCCTAAACGATTCACAAAACAGTCCTGCCTGAGAGAACTGCAAACCTGAGCAGGTCATATGCATTATTTATAGCGACTTCCTTGAATTCCAGATGCTCATCACACTTCATTTGCATCTCATCCAACCCAACTCAAGACAGCCAAAGGCTGTACAAGGGCTTGAATTTCAGCCATATGCCAGGGCATCATGACCAACATGACTCTGCTAACACCTGGAAAGGTCACTGCTGGTTTGCTCTCACTGCACGTTCCCGTGCTTCTTGCAAATCTCATCTGACCTCACTTGTACAAACACATGCTTGGGAAATGCTGATGTCCTGGGGAGACCTCTGCCTTGTTTACCCCAGCAAGGAGAGAAGAAGCGAAGCAACAGCTTCTTATCCATGTCACAGCTTCTCTCCTGCTTTCAGGTGCCGCATTTCCATCTTTCAGAGGTGTCTGTCAGTGAGGTGAGTGGCTTTCTTCCAGATCTACTGCAACTCCACGGGGTTTAGGCTGGTTCAAGCCACTTCAAATCATGCTACAGCTGCATCCTGCAGCAGGTGAAGATAGTTCAGCTCCCCATCAGCTCAAGGCTGAAGCTTTGAGCCTTAGCTGCAGCCTGTTAACAGGCACAATATGGAGAAAGAGTTTGTTTCATAAACTCTGTATAATCATGTCACTCTGAGTGGTCAAAGCAGAGTCTGTGAGTACAAATAATTACAGAATCTCAGAATGGCCTAGATTGGAAAAGACCTTGAAGACCATCTAGTTCCAACCCCCTGCCATGGGCAGAGTTGCTCTGTGTCTCAGGTTCCCCATCTCTTAAAAGAAGCTGATGGCATTTATTTTCTCCAAACTGATGCAAGTCTTAAGTGTGGTCTGAAATACTCAGCCCTAGGTCAGCTTTGGAGTAAAGAAACAAGAAAGACTTTCAGTGTTGTTTGAAGCAGGGTAAACTAAAGGAATTTCCTCTAATAATCCTATGGATTTTCCCTACTTTGCATCCATTCATCCCCCAAATGTCTGAGTCACACACAGCTCACAAGGTCCAGACATCCCAGAACTGGTATGAAGCACTTGCCCATGGCACAGCCCTTTGGACAGTATATTCCTCTGCTGGCACTTCCCAGGCCCCCAGGTAATATTTTTTTTGGTGCTTTGGATTTGATATTTTGCAGGTTTACACAGCCAGACCAGGGCAATGGATTCTGTGTATCTCTTCTGCTCGAATTTGCAGGTTTTTCAAACAACTCTGAGATGCCACCTGATGTACACACCTTTTCCCAATGCCCATTTGTGTCCCTCCCCCCCAAAAACAAACACTGAATCACTGCTAATTGAAAGTAAATTGAGTTTGAAAAAGACAGGAGACATCTGCATATGATGTTGTTTTATTATTACAATTAGGCAAATGAGGTTTTCAAGCAAACTTGAAATAAATTTGGGAGAATTTATGCCAGCATTAAGTCAAACGTAATAAAAAGCCATTAGTGAGGATTTTTTTTGCAGCAAAGCAAATCCATTTAGTGCTTTTTTGGAACAGGAATGGTTGAGTGAGGTGCTGTCTTCAGGCATTCAAAGCCTTTTTACAAAGCTGGTGTTGGTTGGGGAAGAGGACAAGTGATTTGCTGTGCTCATGGCTCTTTGGGAAAGAAAGTCCAGGTGCAGGAAGCTTAAATTTCCTGCCTAAACTCCCTGTTTGTCTGAAAGCAGAAGAAAGTGAGCTTAGACAATCAGCTTGAGGAAAGTGCTGTGAAGGAAGCCACCAAGTCCACAAGGAACGTCAGGAATAAGGACTTGCTGGGGATTGAGTCAGGCTCAATAAGGGCTTTAGACGTTTATAGGAAACTGGAATTATTCTGTGAAATTGTCCCTGAAGTGCTGGAAACTTGCAAATACTGGTAGGATGTAAAAGTGACAGGATCTCCCAACCAAAACTGGTGCCTGCACACCCACACAAGCACCCAGAGAGAAACTCCAGATTAAAACCAGAGGCAGACTCCAGATATTTGACAGATCTCTGTGTAAATGACTGTAAAGCCATCTTAAATTTTATTATAAATGATTGCCCTGCAGTAGCATTTATGCTTTCCCTTTCTTTGAGACCATCCTGCATTGCAGCCAGTGGGGGCCACACACAGCTCCAGGGTTGCACCAAAGACCCTGGAGAGCTGCTGAGATTCCCAGGACAGATCAGGTCTGTTCTCCATATACAAACCACCAGGACCTCTCAAAAAGCAGGTGTCAGGGGTTAACAAAAGCCAGGCACCTTGCCCTGTGTCTGCCTCTGCTTTGTCAGAGCCTGGATCTTTATTGGTGCTGATATCTGGAATGACTTTGTGCATGGAAAGACTTGGTGAAGGAGGGGGAATACTGGGAGTGTGTGTATCCCACTTGGTCTGACAGCTCTGCACAGCTCTGCATGGCCAGTGTGACAAATAGAATCACTGAATCACAAAGGGCTGGGGTTGGAAGGGACCTTAAACCTCCTGCACTTCCACCCCTCTGCCATGGGCAGGGACACCTTCCACTGTCCCAGGTGGCTCAGAACCCATTCGAGTTGGCTTTGAACACTTCCAGGAATCCAGGGGCAGCCACAGCTTCTCTGAACAACCTCTGCCAGGGCCTCACCACCCTCACAGTCAAAAACTCTTTCCCAAGATCCAATCTAACTCTGCCCTTTGTCAGTTTAAAGCCATTTCCCCTTATCCTGTCCCTACAAGCCATTGCCCAAAGTTCCTCTCCAGCTCTCTTGTAGCCTCTTTAGGCACTGGGAGGAGTTTTAAGTTCTCCTTGAAGCCTTTCCTTCTCCAAGTGAACACCCCCAGCTCTCCCAGCCTGTCTCCAGAGCATGGGGGATCCTCTGTACTACACAAGGTTTCCAAATGGAGCCCAGATTTTGGCAGGTTTATACAATAAACTCTGGAATCACTCACCACATGTTTTGACCTCATGTAACACCAAACAATGTGGGTCTGAGGTTTTTCTTTACTCTGGTGCCACAACACTTAAATGTGTGACTCCTAACACTATTTTCCTCTTCTATATCTTTATATATAGTGTGTTCTCAGCCTCCACCACAAGTGGTACTGGCAGAGCCTCCCTGTGGCTCTGGAGGAAGGTGGTGGAAAGCTCATGTCATGCAGGAAGATGGATCACATGGAACTTTTGATGGAAAACAGGCCTATATTTGTTACTAAACTTGGATGTTCTTTGACATCAACAAAGCCTGCAGTGTAGATCCAGGCCAGCATTACTCATTTCAGAGATGCTTCGGGTCCAGGAAGTGGGAGCCATGTGAGGGAGACAGTTACCTGCAGGGGGGAAACCTCATAAAGATGTTTTAAATTAAAGAAAGATGGAAGCATCACAATAAAAAACAAGCTGGCTACTGGTATTCAGTTGACTTACCAGGCTGCCTTTTTCCAGCTCACTTACACCTGTCCTTTCAGCTCCAATTTACAGGGCCAGCAGACTGAAGACAGAGAGCAGGAGGCACATTTCCAGTTCTGCCTCTCCCAACGTCTGTGTCTTTTGAAGTGGTCACAGATACCCTGCCAGGATGGATTTCATGCCACCTAACACAGTTTCCTTGATCCATTTTAGATGTGGACTTGAACTCATCATTCCCTGTGTGTGTGTGTGTCCTTCCCCCCAGTGATGGTAAAAGGGTCAAGGCTTTGTTGGGCACAGGTAAACGTCTCTTTCAAGCCAGATGAATCTTCAGCAGAAGTTCTTCAGGGCTGTCTAGGGAAAGAAAAAAAGGAAAGAGCACAGAGGGACAGAAAAGTTTTGGGAAGAAGAAGAGAAAGGGCATGTTTTATCATGATAGAAGGAAGGCAGGTAGTAAAAATGGCACTGCAGAGGAAAAGCTTCAAAGGAAGAGAGGTTTAAGCTTAGCTCTGCTGCTGTCAGGAAATCTTGAGCCACGCTGGAAGAATGGTGTTTGAGCACTCCAAAGCTCACCAACAGCAAGTTCTGGCATTTTCTGTCCATTAATTCACTATCATCATTTCTATTATGGGTTTTGTCCTGTAGCATGTATGTCCCTCTGAGTGTGTAAGAAGTTTATGTTGTAATCAGGACAGGATGCTCATCATTTACTTTTCCCCCTGTTATCCACACTGTAAAAGTAGACAGGAAAAGTTTTGTATCCAAGACAAACATCACAATTGAACTGTTTCTGGCCTAACTAAGCTCTGCCTATACCAGTAGCCTCACCAAGCAATGACTCTCTGTTGTCCGTAATCTAAAATCTTGGCATGGGTTTGGCTCTGGCTATATCCATACAATTCTTCCCTGAACCACAGTCCAGCACAGCTCATGGGGCTATCCCAGGCCAGGGCCATTCCCAACAGAAAGTCACTGTGATGTGAGGACAAAGAGAGCTCTGCAGCATGAATGCAAGGTGCCAGCTGGACTCAGGATCAGAGAACTGCCCCTGACTTGTTTTGTTTCCAGCTCTGTGGAAACCCAGAGCCACTTGTTACCCACCTTCATTCCATGTCCCTCCTTTGCAGAGCCCTCACAGGAGGCTGTGGCTGTTCTGTTTGCACTGCAGCCTGGAATTTACAGAGGTTTTCCAACAGGCAGGTGTAATCTCTCTCCTGCCTTCCCAGGAGAGCTCTCAGTGTGGAGATCTGTGGCAAGGCCACAACACAGACCTTTTGCTACCTCTATCTACCCAAGCAGAATTTATGAGCAGAGAGAAAGTCAGAGAGCACCTTATTCTTGAGTTCTTTAGCCTAAGGATACAGGAGTTCCAGTTTCCTGCAGCGTGCTCGTGTGAGAGTGAAGCTGTGGCTCAAGGAACAGCACAGCCTCACATTTAATGGGGTTTTGCTGCAACCTTAAAATAGCAAAAGGAAAAATAAAGCTGCATTTTTATTGTTTGGGGGACAATAAAACAACTTTCTGTCATTTTGACAAGGTCACATGACAGAGAGGCCCCTGAAAAATATTTGCAAAGTTGCAGCAAGCAAACCTTCCGAGTGAGGAAGCCATAGCAACCCATGCCAGAGACCAAAGGGTATGATCAATGTTTGCAATTAAAATCTCTTTTGTTTTGTGCTATTCATATACAGAGACCCTTACATTTTGGTCATCAGAGCGTGCTCCATGAAATGTTGAGCCTAGGCTTTGTTCTGTACTCTGCTCATTCCCTTTCAGGCAGGAAACAAGAGCCATCCCAGCCAGCACATTGTCTGAACGCTGCTCTCCTTTGTTTGCAGCAACAGCACTGAACACAAGGTTCCCCCCCCCCTTTATTTTTTAATTCCCCACAATACACCCTTCAAAACTAAATTAGCAATGTATACTCTAATTGTGTTTTCACAGGCAGAACAATGTGGGCACATGGAGAGAACAATGTGATGCCTCGTTATTAAAGAAAAAAAAATAATTAAATCTCAACAGAGATGATACCTGGGTTTGGGAAAAAAAAAAACAACAACCCAGAAGGGGTTTGAGCACATTTTTATTTCCCAGAGAGCCCCTTGTAACAGCTCTTCTTAATAACAGGTTGGTTTGATTTGAGCACAAGCAAACAAGCAATAGGTTTCCAAGCACTCTCTGTGTGAAAACCACAGGTCCTCAGCTCTGAGACCTGCCCCAGCTGGGTCTATGATGTGGTAACTAAAATCTTTATATCTTTATATGATATCTGCCCTTCTTCTCCCACATCCTATGGGGTTGGAAGGACCTTCAGCACTGCAGAACAACCCTCTGTCATTTGAACTGTAAAGTCTGTTGGAAACGTGAAGCTATTATCACCTGGCAAATACATCATCCTCCTGAAAAAGAGTAAAAGGGAAGAAGAGTCTGGGGAATTAGGGACAAGTCAGCTTGACTTCAATGCTCAGAAAAATTTCAGAGACAAGAGTCAAGCAATCTGTCTCTCAGCACCTAGAAAATGGCAAGTGGATAAGTAGCATCCGGCCTCAATTTCCAAGGAACAAATCACATCCAACCAACCTAATTTCCTCCTGTGACAGTGTAATGATCCTTATGGGTCAGAGGAGCAGCAGCAGATGTAGGACAGCTTAACCTCAGTAAAGCTCTTGACATGCTCATGCAACATCCTCTCCATCAAGAAATACTTCAGCTACTGGATCACCCTAAACTGGCCATTGATGTGATCAGAAATCAGCCAAATAATTGGGTCTAGTTGGTCAAGGTCCATCTGGGGGTCCCTCTTTACCACGTTTTGTGTTGCTGTGTCAGATACTTCAGAGAGCAGAAAGAGAAAGAGAGAGAGTGAGACAGAGCCAGGTTGGTTGGATGTGGTTTGTTCAGAGAGGAGTTGGAGACCGGGCTGGAGTCCAGAGCAAAGCCAGTGTGAGGAAGGGAGGTTGGGGCAGATGACCCCATCAGTGGTCCCTTCTAACCTTAACCTTAACCTGTAACTTTGTGAAGGACACCACCTCACACCAATGGTCAGAAGCACTGGCCATACAATGCTCATTTCCCCAGGGTGCTGGTGTTGAGATGCAGATGCGCAGAGGAGACTCCAAAGCATCAAAAATACCCCCAAAACCATGTTCATGGCTCTTCTGACCCCTGCAGGTCTTCCTGTTGGAGATGGATCTGCAGACACTGGATATGACAAAACATCTTGGTGGGGAGCAGAATGGATCCTGGCTTCCTACTAGAAAGGAAAAAGCAAGAAGACTCAAATCACTGACTACAAATGCAATGCAGATTTCTGCAAGCTTCTCCAATCCCACACATCAGCCTTTGGATTGATGGAAAAGCATTGCTGGATTGAAAATTGAAAAAAAAAGGTGGAGAGGAGAGAAAATACTTCACATCTGGCTTTAAGACACAGTTAAAAATAAAGTTTGAACCCCCAGACAGTGAGATTGAAGTGAAATAGCAACTCCCTTCCCTCCTGCACTCAAATCGGGAGCTATTGATGGCTTAAAGACCTTGTCTTAATTTTCTCCATGACTAATCTATTCAGTTTTCACTTAAGGAACCCTCAATGGTATAATGAGACAGCTGTTGCCTTCTATCCCTCCCCCAACTCCCCCAGCTAGGAAATTAAATTTAAAACCACTGCTTTAAATAGGCCTGGCACTGTCTCATCTCCTCTTGAGCTGCTCTGGGAGCATCTTACCCATAAGTGCAGGTGTCAGGTCAATCAAAATTCACCCAGGTCTGCCCGAGTCAGTAATTTGTAAGGCAATAGAGACATAAAACATCTAGATCTTACCCCTGTGGGCTGGGGGTTGAGTTGGGTTTATTTGTTGTTTATTTGTTTGTTTGTTTCTAAGTGGTAGATGGGCTTGCATTGGGATTTTAAAATAGATTATGAGATACTAGACTAGGTTATAACAGACTAGAGAGAAGACTAGAGAACTTTTTATGATGAGGGACCTTTAAGTCACCTAATTCCAACCCTCTGCCATGGGCAGGGACACTTTCCACTATCCCAGGTTGATCAAAGCCCAGCCCAGCCTGGCCTTGGACACTTCCAGGGATGGGGCAACCACAGCTTCTCTGGGCAACCTGTGCCAGGGCTTCACCACTCTCACAGCCAACAATTCCTTCCCAACATCCCATCTATCCCTGCCTTCTGGCAGTGGGAACATTCCTTCTTGCCCTGTCCCTCTATCCCTCTTCCAAAGTCTCTCTCCAGCTCTCTTGGAGCCCCTTTAGTCCCTGGAAGGGGCTGTAAGGTCTCCCCAAAGCCCTTTCTTCTCCAGGTGAACACCTCCAACTCTCTCAGCCCTTTCTCACATGAGTAGCATCCTTGCTGGGGCTTGTGAGACAAAACACTCAAATTTGAGGGCTGCCCAATAAATATTGGAGGAGGAAGCATGTGGGAATGAAAGGGCTGGCTTTGTGAGAAACACTGTGCTTACCCTGTCACCTGTACAACCCTGGGAAAGCTGTTTCCCTGGTCCTGACCCCTTTCTGCTTTGCTAGACATGGAGACCTGCCATCAAAGCCATACAGAGTGAGATGGGGCTCATCTGTGAACAGAAGGAGGAAGGAGTAAGCCCTGAAAGAGAGGGGAAAGTGCAAGGCATTAACTTGGAGCCATGGAATTGCCTCTGCTTAATTGCTCTGAGCTGCTGTGGACTAAAACCTTGTGTTTTCTTGTTGGCCTCCGCAATGGGATCTGCTGTGAGAAGAGACTTGGTCTCCCATGGCCATCAGAGAGAGTGTAAAAGCCATCTCCGAAAAAATCACTTCAGTTAAATGTGTCTTGGCAATTGCTCCCCTAATGAATCTGACATTAGTAGCTCGAGACAGACAATGATAGGCATTTTAATGTAACATAGGCAAAATCTTCCTCTGTTTCTTTCTTCTAAGCTCTGATTAGGAGAAAAATCACATGAACAATAACACAGTTTCTGCAGAATTCACCTTTTAGGTGAACAGTGTGATATAGACTCTCATCTGAGCTCCCCCTATCATCTTGCTCCTCTTTCTTACTCATGCATTTCCCTTCTTTCACTTATTTTTAACTTCCTTTGGTCTCACTGGAGCGTCTTGTACCCTGTTTAACTCACTTTTCAGGTTAAGCCAAACCAGCTTCATTAGAAGAAATCTTCCTTAAAGGAAGAAAACACAGATCATGGGGGTGTTGCACTGTCACAATCTATCCCTAAATTTCCAAGGGAGGGGATGCAGAGCTTCTGGGTCAGACTGCTGGGCAGAAGAGCCATCACAACCCACTTCCAGGGCTGGGTTTGCTGAGGGAGTGAAGCTGAGCATTGAGTGAGTCCCATAATCCTGAAGGATCATTGACTTTGGGTGAGGAACGAGGGAGCTTCCCTTCAGGAACAGGGGAGCTTCTCATCAGAACGAAGCCCCTTCAAACATCCCTGAGCTGTTTTTTTTTTTCACTACTCTCTTTTCTGTACCTTTCACATCCATTCACATCCCATACCACCTATTCTTACCCTTAGAAGTTCACAGCATTTCCTACAGAGGAGGCAAACAAGCATTTATTGCCACTTTCTCATTCCCATTTATTCTCACATATGTGTGATCCTTGAGCTGAAGGAAATCCTCGCCCTTGTTCCTTTATGTTGTATTTTCAGTGCAAATCCACATCTCCATGCAGCAACTCCAGCATTCCCCAGATCCTCCCAATAACTCTGGCAACACCAGGTGCTGCTTCAGAGACCCCAGACAGCTGGACTATCCACTGTCCCAGAATAACACATCATGGAAAAAAACCTTAAAAATAGACCTTTCACTGACTTTTTTGACCTCTGATTTGACTGTGTTGTATCAAGAAGACACCCAGAATCAGCAAAGCAGAAGCTCCTGCTCCATGGACAGCGGTATTTCAAAGATAAACCAGACATTGCATTGCATATTTTATGCCATATCCCTACTGACCAACTCCTTCCTTATGCCATAGCTTTATGGCATATCCTTATGGCATATGGGAAGGGTTGGTTAACATTACAGAACATCTGGCATTGCAATCATATAAATTATTGCATTGATTTACCTGGAAGGTCACCATATCTATAG
>VXBA01004800.1:384930-541175 GCA_013399895.1 Serilophus lunatus | reverse complement strand
GGGGGAAATAAGAGGAATTAACTTCCTGAAAAATGTCTTCTGCAAATAAAGCCAATGAAATTCCACTTTGGTATATTACAAAGGGGAGAAAGGGCACAGACAAGAGGATGCACGTAAAATGAGGGAGGTAGACTAAGAATGGCTCTCTGTCTCACACGACAAGAATGAGACAGATATTCGATGCAAAGGAAATCTCTTGTCTTCCAAAGTGTAATTAGACTGAGGGACTCATTTCCATAAGATGTCAATGAGGCCAGGAACTCAGCCAAACACAAAGATGGCTTGGACATTTATGAGGATAACCCGAACATCTGAACAGCTAATGCAGAAAAAGTCTCGAGAGGGATCCAACATCCTATGTTTCTGACTTTAAATTAGTCTCTTAGTTATTAGGAGGATGCCTCATTATGGGGGAATGAATTATTTTCCCTCTGTCTTGGAGTGTACCAACACTTTTCTTTGAACCTTCTACCAATGCCCACAGCCAGAAGTAGTGTCCTGCATTAGACAGTCCAGATCCCTGGGTGCTGGGAGAGTCCCTGTGTGACAGAGGAGAAGATATTCTTTAATTATGTACATTTGATGATCTAGCTTAGATGCAAAAGTGGGAGTGGAAGGCGAACCCTGCACAGGAAGGTAAAATTGTGCAGCTCCCAACTCATGTTTTTTGTATCTTGAGGGTTGTTCACCCCTTATTTCCACATGTAGTGAACACTTACAGCTTGGCCAAGACAACAAGGATGGATCTGTGCCCCTCAGCCCATGAGGAAAACATCATTTCACCTTGGTCCTTCAACCCCCTTAGGATACCCAGGAGCCCTCACTCAGTTCTTCCAGCCATGAGGAAGCATCAACCATCTTTGCCTTTATTCTGCTGCTGCAATGCCATCTCAAATGCTCTCATTCCATTTTTAAAGGTTTATGGCTTGAGACTGAGCATTACCTGGTGTGGGCTTTGTGGAGAAATCAGCCAGTGAGTCATTCTGCTAAGCAGAGGGATGTTATAACTCAGGAATTCAAAGGCAAATGGGTCTCATCTTGAAAATCTGCACCATTGTATGAAAGGGAATCAGCTTCATCATTAAAATGTGTTAATCAGTTATCTCCTTCAAACCTGCAGCAGCTCTTTTACCCTGTTATTGAGGTGACCACTCAGGACCTCAAAATAACCACGTGGATTTGTCGATGACAGCCCTTCCTTGGCAGGAGGGAGCAGTGTGGGGATGTTCATGGACTGAGGTTTGTTGGTGTTCCTCAGCTGACTTGAACAGCAAAATATTCCCTGGAATGGAGCACTCTGTGGTGAGGCTGCTCTAGGTTTAAACATCCCACACTTCAAGTGTCTGCATCCATCAAGCCTTGGGGCTTCATCTTCCATGTTTCCTCTTGGCAGTCCTCTGTCCAAGCAGCTGATCCCTAAAGTCCTCAAGAGCTTTACAGCAGCAAGGAGCAAGTTTTGATGAACTTCCTGTTTCCCAGTGGAAAAGGCTAGAAAGCCACATCTTTGGTTAGTTGATGGGAATCTTTAGATATATTCCAGTTGCAGAAAAATAAAAATGTTCTTTAGATCAGGGTAACTAATCCTGCTTATACTGTAAAGCCCTGGATGAACCGTCGATTCCACTTTCTTGTCAGATCCTAATCTGACATGCTGATAATGAAGAAAGGGAGGAGAAATCACAGGGAGGAAATCAGGAAGAAAGCTGTGTCATCAGGGAGGGGTGGGGGATTTGCAGGGCAGGGGGGAAAAGGAGGGAGCCCGGAGAAGCTCTAAAATTAAATTGAATATTAAGAGGTGAAAAATCTAATGGAGACAGGCTGCACTGAAAATGATACAGGCTGGAGATGGAGGGAGACAAAGAATGACAGCAGATCAGTTTAAGCATGAAAGAATAGAAAGGAAAAGAATAATAATGTTGGCTTGTAAAGCTGAAATCAGATTATAGTTTCCTCCAGTGAATTAACTCGCCCTTAATATGGTACAGGGGGCTTTACAGAGCTGGTGTGATTTCCCTGTTGGGTGGCATTGGGACATTAAACTGGGATATGTGTGTGTGTCTCATTATAATCCTGTGTATGTTAAATCTCTCAGTGGGTGGCTGTGCATGAGACTTGCTCTGTATGTTCCTGTATGGAATGAGATGTTAAATGTGTTTGTGTTTGGAGGAAGCCACACAGTGAAATGAGTGTGTGCACATGTCGTTGTGAGGGTGCAACATTAAATTTCAGTGTGTTTGTGTTAGCCAGAGTGCCCCTAAAACCCCAGGGTTTCTCCTCAGGGTGGGGCTGATAGGGAGCCACTTGCAGCTGGAGATTTCAGGGACTCAGGAAACTGCTGGCCAGTTTTCCAGCAGATGAGGTGACCCAACACTAGAGTAGAGGAAGCAGGTGGATGGTGTGGGAGGTCACAGCTTTTGTGTTCCTCACCCAATGGACTCAACAGAGTTGGAGATATGGTGGGGATGTTGGGGAATCCAGCTCACAATCACAGCACCCTTTCCTTCATGGGGATTTGGCTGGGGGAAAGAAGCCTGGATGGGAGCCAAAGTATTTTTTCCTCAACCATAGCTGTGAGTCACAGAGCCAACACAGTCCAGACCTCAGGTTCAGGTCAGGCTGAGAGTGGGATGAAGTCCAGCTCAATAGGCAGCCTTCCCTATCTCTCTCCTGCCAAATCTTCTCCCTCGTTTCCTCATGGCCAAGACATTGCCATTTACTCCTGCCCAAGCAGGATGCAGGTGTCTACCTTGAGATGATCAGAGCAAATACTTGAGGTCTCCCAGTTATGTTACAAGAGAACATGTAGAAGCTTTGATCTTCATGAGACCTCCTAGAATCCCTCCTCTGAGTGTTTCCAGACCATCAGCTGTGAATAGAAAACGTATAAATCCAAGGGGAAAAGTGTAGAGGGAATCATGGAACTAAGAGAAAAACAAACATAAGGGTGCTCAAATAGCTGGAGTAAGGAGTAAGACTATAATCTAGGATGCTACAGAGATGACTGGGAAGACATGGAATGGATTATATAAATCATGAGTGTCAATGAAAAGATGAGTGGATAATGGTTGCTCATGGCCTTTTCCAGTGCAGGAACTTGGTGTTCCCAGGAAAGGTGTAATCAAGCTGTGGAATATTTTTGCCACAGATACAGAGTTGGTTCTTAAAGTTAACAAGGGTTCAGGGAACAGCAGAGAAGTTTAAAGAAAAATCCAGCCAGTGTTATTAAATTCACAGAGATGGTATGGAAGTCCCTGAGTCTCAAATGGCTGGAGGCAGGGAAAGTACCAGGGATGAAACACCACAAAGCTTTGCCTTGTCCTTATACATAATGCATGTGCCTATAGGTACTTTTAGAGACAGTGAGTAAGGAGAAACAACCTTTGGAACTTTTCTGCACTGTCTCTGAGAAAGGTTGAATGCTGACCCTTCACTCTGTGCAATCCCATCTCCTGAGTGTCCTGCACCTTGGAAACTGAGTCACACAGGTCCAGAACTACCCAGCATGCCCAGGCACAGCTGCCTTCAGATCTATTATGTTCCCATCCTGCTTTGAGCAGACAGGACCTCACCAGCCCAAGCCCACCTGGGGACGTGTCTGGCACCTTCCTTAGAGGCACAACATGGTCAGAGAGCAGGGAAGGCTTGCAGCAAAGTAAATCTAACTGGAGGGGCTGGAGATGGTGGCTAAATACTTCATAGAATCATAGAATGATCATAAAACCAGGATGGTTTGGCTTAGAAGGAACCTTAAAAATCATCTTGTTCCAACCCCCTGCCATAGGCAGAGACACCTCCCACTATCCCACGTTGTTCCAAGCCCCATCCAACCTGTCCTTGAACACTTCCAGGGATGGGGCAGCCACAGCTTCTCTGGGCAACCTGTGCCAGGGCCTCACCACCCTCAAAGCCAAGAATTTCTTCCCGAAATCTAACCTGAATCTCCTGCCTTCTGGTTTTAAACCATTCCTGTCACTAACTGCTCATGTAAAAGGTCTCTCCCTCTTTTTTTATCAGCCTCCTTTAAGTACTGAGAGGATAAAGCTGGGATGTCTGAGAAGGGGTAGAGCTGCAGCCTTTGTTAGATAGGATTGGGTACGTGTGAGTGGTGTGACATCATTTGAAACCAGAGCAAGGCTTGGCTTTTCCCCACAGTAACAGAGATTCTGGATGTCAAAGAGAAGATGTGAGTCTTGCAGCATTTCATGCCTACCTTTTGTGTGGCTCCTGTCTTGTCTGTATTCAAGGCACAAAGCAATCCCCAGTGTGCTTTAGATAAGGGCAGGCCCATCCATACCTTTCTGACACTGTGTTGTGATACAATGACATCCCCAATCCAACTTTCCTCAGCAGCAGCCGGACATTATCCCCGAGAAATGTATTGTGCTCTGCAGCAGCCGTGGGATAATTAACCCTGTCATTTGTGGTTATATGGAGTGCTTTGTTCCACCAGCCCAAGGCTCAGGGCTTAGGCATTGCTGCTTTTTGGTCATTTCCTCCCAGAGTCCTCTATCTGCTGGGAAGCAAGTTGATAAATTACCCTCTGCTAACTACTCTCTGCATTTCTGCAGCACCTTGTGAAAAAGTTATCACTAGAGGAGCTGCAGAGGATGCTGAACTTCAATTAGGCCTCAAATTAGTTGTGCAGGGTGACATTTTCCAATCATGCAACATTAGCATCCTCCCTAATTATGAAAATGTAGAGCTAACTTCTGTTTCATAATAAATTAGGCTTGTTCTCTCGGTATCTAAAACACACAAGCACTCACACAGTGCAATTTCAACCAGGGCTCCTCTTCTTGTTTTGCTGATGCTCAGGAACCGACTGAGCCACAACCTCCCTGTCCTCCAAAGGTCAGGCATGGTGGCAGTGTGTCTGATACCTTGGAAAGGGAAGGGAAATTATCAAAAAAATGGACAAAGGCACATAAGGGAAAGGGGTCTTATCAACCTGTTTGATCAGGTGGGTACAGCCTTAGATATTCACACATCAACCAGCAGGGAGAAGGGGTAGGAGGAAAATCCCATCATCTCCCTCCCACACTGAACTTTTGCACCTCTGGCTTACTCAGCCTGCTTGCCCAACCCTGAGAGAGGTATTGGAGCCTCCACTCACATTGTTGGCAAACCCATTGCAAAGTAACATTGCAGGTGTTCTACAACATCTCTGATCCTCTGCATTCCCAGCATATCCAGGCAGCAGAACAAAAAAGTGAAAGGACAAAATCAAAAAAAGAAGGGGTAACCAGAACAAGCTTTTGTATCAGAGAACAGTTTCTGTAAACAGCACAATTACACAAGAAGAGAAAATAAAGTCAAATATCTTTTGTACAGTCAGCAGAATAAGAGAAAAAGTTCATTCCTGGAGCCTTTCCACAATGGCTGGAAGAGGTCTCTCTATTTAAGGGACTACTTAGAGATGCCTCATTGTAGTTTGTGCTGGAAAAGGGATCATGAACTACCTGGCTCTTGCCAGATAAGTTTTGCAGGGCTTTGTGTGTTTCATGGAGACCAGCAGACACCGTGGAAAGGCTCCAGGAAGGAACTTTGTCACCTTTGTGCTTGTCTTTGCGCAGGGTCTGAGCCACAGATCCACCCCTTCAGCCTTTCTCATCTCCCAGGTTCTTCCCTGTCGCTAAAAATAACAGGGACACTACAAACAGCCTGGAAACAGATGGGGTTTCATCCTGAGGTTGTGTTAGTGCACTAATAGTTCAAGTAATGCTAAAGATTCCTGAAAAACAAGGCAACTAATTATTGCATCTCTGCATCAGAAGTCACGGGGAGCTGCAGAGAGTGGCTGACAAGCAGGTAAATAATAGACTAACAAGCAGGATGGCTGGAATCTGTCACAGTGCTAATGAAGGTCAGGATAAGACACCTGCATATTTTAAAGAATGGGATGTGTGCATCTGAAGATGCCCAGATGTGACATTTAAAGACAGATCATTAATTAAGTGTAGTCACTGCTGAGAACTGGAGCCTGAGAGTGCACAGGACGTGTGGGTAAAAGAATTAAAACAGTTTAAGAACTCAAAGTAGAGAAGGCTTGGAGTAAGTGGAGAAGCTGGAGAACCAGTAACCTCTGGAGTGGCACGATTGGTCCAAGGGAGAACTTGAATCTGCTGTGTAGCCCTCACAGTGTGGTTAAAATTTTCCAAGAACTGGATAAAGGGAGACAGAACAGGGAAAGTAGAGCAGCTGAAGCAGAGAAGGGGATTTGCAGGATCCTTTTCTACAGAGTAACCTAATTCACCATGAGCACACACTGCAGAGGCACTTAAATAGGGCAAGGGAAAGCACTGTGTAAGCAAACTCACTGCAAAGCTCAGGGAATGTTGGAGAGCACAGGCAGGGCTACACAGGGCTGCAAACTGCAGCTCCTTTGCTTTCAGCTGCAGTTTTCTTTTGAAGGCTCATTTATTGCTCCAAAACCAAAAAATAAAACCACAAAAAAACCCACAAAAAAAAAGAAAGCAAACAAAAAAACCCCAAACAAACCACGAAAACACACAAACCAAAAAACACTCCAAAAAAGCTGCTTTGGTTCAGTAATCAATTGAAAGCTAAGCCTCCCCTTTAGTAGCCCAGGGTGTGAAAAGGAAAATTTTCTCCCCAAAACTACTTGCAAAAGTACTGGAAAGGCTGTTGGGAAAGCCCTGTGGTCCTCGTGGTTTTGCTGGGCAATGAATATCCAAGCTGTGGGATGTTCCCAGCACAGCCACAGCTCTCAGTGCTCCTTCTCATTCCCATGAGTAAAATATGAGAAAAAAAAAAAAACAAACAAAATCACAATAATTCAATAATAAAGCAAAAAATGGTAGCAGGGAAGGGGGAGAAGGTTTGTTCTCCTTAGACAGCAGGATATTTCCTCTGCCTGCTCTTCTCCCATGCTCTAAATAATCCGATTTTTATCTGCCACAGTGCTTTTTTAATTCCCCCCCCCCAATCAATTCAATTGCAGCAGCAGGCCGACAAGCATTTTGAATAATGAGTTTGTTTTCGGGGTTGAAGGCTTTTGCTTGCTCATCCTGGCTTTGGAAAGAGCTGCCTTTGTGTTCACAATGCCAAGAGGGAGCCAGAGCTGCAAAGCACAGTAGGAAGGATCAATACTTTAAATGCATTAACACTGGTGAGTTCCAAATGAAGTTAGTGGCTGCTGAGCATCACTGATTTCACAGTAAGTCTCAGTTCAGTTGGTTAATTTCTCTGAAGGATCAATGCCACAGCTGATGGTTCCTGAAGTTTCTTCCTTCACCAGGCACAAGGGGGTTTCGAAATGAACTCTGCAGGGGATCACAAACCAACTCGTCCGTGTAAGTAAGAGGAGCATGGGTAATTCTCTTAATCTGTCAGGACTAGCACAGCAAAGACACGAATCATAAAAGCTCAACTAAACCAGCCTCACATTTTGGATCTGAATTTCACATTATATGGGGTCAATCAAAACTGCTGGATCCAACTTTGCCGGAGCTCTCCAGGAAATGTGGCTTGAGAGGCACGGCTTCTACCCAAGCGGAATGCAAATTTTGTGTATAATTCTTGCAATATTGGATCTTTAAGGATCTAAGGCTTTTTAGACAACCTCACAGAGATTCTGTAAAGTGGTATCTTTATGCACATTGATTTTTTATTTTTATTTTTTTTTCCCACTGGGCTTGGAGTTAAGTCTCTCTCACAGAAGTAAAATGTCCATAGACTGAGTGTGTCACTCCCACTCCAAGCAAGGTAGAAAAGGGTTGAATGCAGGGGTGGAGAGCACAAGCTATGGTTTAAAAGGAGATCCAGGAATGTATGTTGAAGAGAGACAGAGAACTAAGGACTGGAGGGAAAGGAGAGGCAACAAAGTGAAGTGGAGAAAATATACCTGGAAAGACATAAACTTTGAGAAGCATCAATAAAGAAAATGGAAAACAGAAGAATTCGTCCCTTTCTGAGAATATTTGTGAATGTGAGAAAGATAAGCTCACCAGTCAAGGTTCAAGGAACCTTGATGAATTCCATTTGAAGCTATATGATAAATAAACTAATCTAGACCTCCTGAGGGAGGGTCTAACTCCAGTACTCCCAGTTCTGCCATTAGAGTTGCATCATAGCTTTACATTTACTCTAGTTTTGGATCTCTGTCCTTTAAAGAACAGGAATGCTTAGCACAGAATTCCAGATGTCAGTCTGTATCCACCATATCTCTCATGTTAGATATTTGAAGAACTTTTTTTCTGAGCTCAGGCATAAACAGAAGCTAATCTATCCAGGAGCAGAGCAAAGGAAATGTTCATCCAAAGCTGACCTAGATACAAAGACTCGGCTTTGTTCTAATTAATTTTTTTTTTAATTTCTTTTTGCTAGTTGTCTCAACTTCAAGCAGACAAAAGTCCTGGCTTTACCTAGAGGCAAGTGCTACCCTGCCTCAGCTTTCAGATTGTTACCCTGTCATAAGAAATACCTTTGCTTCTTTCTTGTAACCATGGTTGTGGCTGCTCCATCCCTGGCAGTGTTCAAGACCAGGTTGGATGGGCTTGGAGCAGCCTGGGATAATGTAAGGTGTTCCTGCCCATGGCAGGGGGTTGGAACTGGATAATCTTTATGGTCCCTTCCATCCCAAATCATTCTGTGATTCTATGATTCCCAACTCCAATGCAAACAAAATTTATGGGGGCAGACCCCTTCAAAAAAAACACCCCATATTAAAATTACAACTGAGTTTTCCATACTTTGGTTTGCTGGAAATGATACTTCAAAGCCTTTACTTCCCCACTGCATGAAGGGTTGGAACAAACTTGCTTCCTTTTTCAAACAGAAGACAAGAATCACAAGTAATCTTGTGATCCCTGTAAAGGTGATGGATCTTTAAATAGAGTTGCTTGATGTACTTGAAATTTCTTGACTAAAACAAAAAGGAAAAAAAGTAGAGACTTTTTCACATATATTTTCACCAAAACCCCCTCCCCCCAAAAACACATGTTGTATTTTGGGATAGGTGGCCTTATCTTCAAAAAAGTATAATGAGCCTTGTGCTAAAATTGGAGAGCTGTCAACACTGTGCATTCTTGCTATACATTAAAAGCCACTTAGAAAGGAGAAGGGTCTAAGGCTGTTTTTGTGTATGCACTGAACAGGTGGGAAATTTGCAAATTGCTGACAACATTTTCAAATCTGACAAAAAAAAAAAGAAACAGAAAAGTTTGCCCTTCCCCCCCCCCTCAAATTTTGCATTTTCCCTCCCTTTCTTTTATTTCCCAAACTTACAGATTATAGATTAGAGTCTTTTTTTTTTCCTGCCACTGATAGGAGAAGATTTTCAGGCTAAAAGGGAAATATATTGTATTACCATCAGCCTTTACTAATAGACCCATGGGCTCATAGAATGGTTTGGTTTGAAAAGGAACTTTAAAGATCATCCCATTGCAACCCCCTGCCATGGGGCAGGGACATCTTCCACTATCTCAGGTTGCTCCAAGCCCCATCCAACCTGGCCTGGAACACTTCCAGGGATGGGACAGCCACATCTCCTCTGGGAAACCTGTGGCAGTGCCTCAGTCTTGTCTCTCTGAGAGACAGCATTAGCTGGAAATTTCCATCTATGTGACAGGAAGACTTTGGAGTTTATACTCATAAAACAGTTTTCCCAGACAGCAAAATCCTTCCTAAATCTCATTAGCTGGAAGTTGGCTGGCACTCTGAGGATGGAATCTGTGTGGGGTTGTCTAATCTCTTTTCTGGATGGCCTCGATCCCCACAGAGATGCACAAGGCTTTGCAGAAACCCCCAGAGGTTCAGGTGTTGATGCTGACACCTCCTGGAAACAACAGGCACAGACTGATTGTGTGGGACATGTCTCCTTTCATCAGTTTGGAGTTTGGCACCTGGAGACCTGAGTGAATATCTTCCTTTTTACTTCTGTACCATTTCTGCAATTGATGCAGGGGAATGAAAAGGAGCAGGTTTGCAGTATCAAGAAGAAAGCCTGCAGGTGCTGAGCAGATAAGCACTGCAGGGTTTGAAAGGCTTTTAGGTAGCTTAACACTTGCCTAACCAGCTGTTAATTAAACAAAACAAGCATATAAGTTGCAAAAGTACCTCCAGTGCCCCCTAATGCTCTTCCTAACTATTAGTGTAAGTATGAAATAGGGGACAGGGCATTTTCAAAGTGCCCAGAATGAACTCCTAGATCCTCTGAGATGTACCAGCCAAGTTCTCAATCTTCTCTGACCCTTTTTAATTAATAGCATCCAACAGTATCATTAGGAAACATTGTTGGGGGATTTTTCCTCACGAAAAAATCCATGACTTATTTTTTGAAACAGGTAATCCTAATTTCTCAGGGGTAATTACTGCAAGGCAGGCTGAGGCAAAGTATTTGAAGTACATTTATTTCATCACAGGAACAATGCTAATTCAAAAACCTATTAAGGATGACAGAGACAGGAGTAGTTCAGCCCTCCTCCATCCTTTGCAGCTTTACACTTCCTTAAATTCCTTCCCATGTGTGTTGCATATTCTCACTGAACTAGTAGGAATTTTGTATCAGCCCAGTCTGACCATTGCTGAAAAGTCATCCTTCCTTACTTCCCAGGCCCTCAGCAAGGGAACAGATGTCTATCTGTTTTCTGTGACATGACACATTCCATGCACCCACCAGAGCCTCCCTCTAAATTCATGGAGTACATGTCAGATGAGGAGCAGCTGAGGGAGCTGGGGGGGCTCAGCCTGGAGAAAAAGAAGTTTGAGGGGACCCTCTCACTCCCTACAACCACCTGAAAGGAGGTTCTATCCAGGCAGGTGTCGGGCTCTGCTCCCAGGGAACAAGAGACAAGAGAAGAGAAAACGGCCTCCTGCTCCACCAGGGGAGGTTTAGATTGGATATCATGGAAAATATCTTCACTGAAAGGGTTACCAAGCCCTGGAACAGGCTTCCCAGGGCAGTGGTGGAGTCATCATCCCTGGAAGTGTTCAAAAAACATATGGATGTGGCAGATGAGGACATAAATTAATGGTGAACGTGGTCGTGGTTGATGGTTGGACTTGATGATCTCGGAGGTTTTTTTCCATCCTTAACAATTCTATGATTCTGTGGTTTAAACACTTACTAAAATGAACTAGTGCCACAAAGGTAAGACTTATAACTATTACAGATTTTAATTTCTTGAATGCTCTTATATATATAAATAAAATGCACATATTTTTATAGCTCTTTCTCCACCTCCTTATCAAGACCAGCACTCCTGCTCCTGGGCTAGGAGTCTTCAACATGCAAAGCATTAATGCCTGTAAGTAAAACCAACTGATTCTACCCAGGACCAGCATCTGACAGAGAAACTAAATAGACCTCTTTAGCAACTGGATAACCTTATATTTTAGTGGTATTGATCTAGTGAAGCTGAAGTGTTATTTTGACCATATTTCTGCCTGCAAAAATCTTTGATGCCATGCAAAATTACTCAGCAGACAGGATGTGAATTACAGTCTGTAGCCATTAGCAGACTCCAGTGTTAGAAAAGATTTGTTTTAATCATCTAAAAATGGCACATGTGGTCCTGATTCTATTCATATTAATCTAAATCTGGAAAAATTGCTCTCTTTGTAGAGTTTATTTCTTCACAAGTAAGGATGACTGGAATCAGACATCCAACAATGACCGGAACAGGTTGTCCAGGGAACTTGTGGATACCCCATCCCTGGAAGTGTTCGAGACCAGGATGGATGGAGCTTGGAGGAAACTGGGATAGTGGAAGGTGTCCCTGCCCATGGCATGGGGGTGGGACAAGTGGACCATTAAGGTTCCTTCCAACCTATTCTATTCTATTCTATTCTATTCTATTCTATTCTATTCTATTCTATTCTATTCTATTCTATTCTATTCTATTCTATTCTATTCTATTCTATTCTATTCTATTCTATTCTATTCTATTCTAATTTTATTCTATTCTACTCTTAGTCTGGTCTATTCTGTCATCCAGGATGGGCTTATAAATGTTAGTTCAGTGTGCTGGGACATGCAACCTGCACCCAAGTGTTGACAGTTTTGGCTTCCTAAGCACCAAACACAAAACAGTTGTTTGAAAAAAGCAACAAATTTTTCTTTTCCTACCCAGCTCCAGGCATTGATAAAAACAACATACAGTGGCTGTCCCATCCTATACGATATGAATTTACAAACTGAGTTCTTTGATCCCCTTTACCAGCGGATGTGAGCATCTCATACCCTTCCATTTCTCCAAACTCTCAGCATTCCCACTACCAGATAACACTGAACAGGGCTGTGCCTTCACCAAGAGTGGCACATGGATGACCTGATGTTGGAAAGGAAGAGAAATCCAGGGAAAGAGGAGGGGTAGGTAGAGCTGTAGGATGAACACAAGCAGTTCCAAAAGGAACCAAGCAATAGCAGGGACAGCCCAGGAAGGCAGGTAAGAAGATGGCAGGTTTGGCCCCCTTGTCTGGTTTTCACTTGGACTCACATGCTGCCAGATAAGAGCTGAGCAGTTTGGTTAGATTCCATCTCAAAAAGGGCATAAGGAAGAGCAAAATCTTAATTCCATGAAGCCTCAGCTTCATTTGCTCTTTTCCCCACTATAGCAAACAGCTGTGGAAGTTTGGCTAGGTGAAGAAGAAGGGGTAACACAGCAAATGTTGGGCAAGTCTGCCCACAGAGATGGGATGATACCCCCCTGCTCTCTTGAAAGGAGGGAGGACAAGAAAAGGCATAAGGGTGGGAAGTCCAACAGAAACCTTCAGGGCTGAGTTCAGCCTCTGGAAAAAGTCTAATCCAGTAAATCATTAAACAGGGCCGTGCTGTGGGGTGGAAAAACCTTTATAAAAAGCAGCAGCTCCTTTCCCACACCTGTGAACAGGGGCAATGACATTGACCTTTCTTTTGGAAAAGCACACGGGGATTTAAGAATGGAAAATGCTGCTTCAGCATTGTTATTTTTTATTCAGGGAGAGAGTTTCAGAGGCAGAAGGGGGTTTAGTACTTTTATTTTATTTTTTTTTTTACAGCTGTTCATCCAAGTGCACGGCTCTGATCCTGTCTGGGCTGTGTAAAGCAGCACAGGTCATACCTGTGCCTCTGCATCTCACCCGACAGTGCTTTGATTTGTGACACAACCTACCTAAGAAGAGTGGTAATGAGTTAGAAAAGGTCCAGCAGAGCTGGCCTAAGCTGCTGGGATGGTACAAGGTTACTTTCCTCTCTTTGAAGGGAGAAGGGATCCCTTAAAACTATGCAGGCATACGAGCTGCTCCTCTGGCCCTCGGCAAGGTCCTCCCTGAGTCCTGGCCCCTTTTCACTTGGAGTTCTCTTAGTTCTGCCCTTCCTGCCAGGGGTCAGGGACCAAAACCAAGGGACTGAGACATCACAGGAGAGGCTGCTCCCTTCAGGTTTCCAGCCCTATTTTATGCTGATTCAAAGACATGAATATTTTGTTTGGATAATTAGCTGCAACTTTTATCTGTACTGAGCCTCAGGCACTGCAGAATTTTTCCCATTCCTACTATGGAGTCATGGGATTTATTTCTCCTGTGACCTGTTACAAATTCAGATCAGATAGCTGTATCTTTTCCTGACCTGACCTGAGTTCATCATGATTTTGACTCCTCTCAAGAGCCAGAAGAATCAGGAAAGCATCACAGGTAGAGACCACTCGGGCTAAATATGCAAGGTGGCTCCTGCAGAGACAGGAAAGCAATTCACTCCTTTATCTTGCAACTGCCTCTCTTCCCTGCTTTATGTAATATCCAAGGCCTGGATTGCTCTTTAAAATATTTAACTGGAGGAAATCATTTGTTTCCCTCAATCTGTTTATAGACAGAGGAGAATATTTTTTAATATTGGAGAAATCAGCACATTTTCCCCTGCAGCAGCTACAATGTTCTCTATATTAGAGAGAGATTGATAACTCTATATCACAGCAGTCATAGCCTATCTCTGAAACACTGAACACCCACCCATTCCAGAGTTATCCCTCTGGCTGCTCCCTACAGTACAAGGGAATATTTCCAAGGCTGGGGATGGCAAAAGAATGCTGGCTACAGCAAGAGGGGGGTTTGCCTTCTCTCACTTGTAGGAGAGTGGAAAAGATGGGCCCTGGAGTTTGACCAAGGGATGTGTAAAAATTATTCATGTTTTGGGGAGATTCTGACAAGTGAGGATGAATTTTGGGAGTATGTCTTAATTCATTCAAAGAGTCCTAAAATCTCAGGTCCTGTCTGATCACAGGATCCCTCTGGCTACAATCAGGAATGCTCCTCCAGTTTCACCCCACTGCAAGAGGATCCTTGCCAAGCCCTCAGGCCAGAGGAGGGACAGGATTTGGGCTGCCAGGCAATTTATCCTCCCCTTGCATTGGGATGTTGGTACACCAACCAACTCAAACGTGTTAAGGATGTTGCTGGGAGGATGAATCCAAGCAGAAGGGAAGGAAAGGGTGAACTGACCCCTGTTAAGCTCCTATTGGTCTGAGCAGGAAAAAAAAACCATTCTGCAGAACATGCAGATGTGGGGAATCCCTGAGAAAAGGGAGGGGATGCAGTCCTAGGCTGGAAGCCTCCAGCATGGGAATGGGCACTGCTGGGGCTGTCCTTGTATTTCTAAAGTATAAATGAGTGGCCAAGAAGAAAACTGGAGGGATTTTTTGTATCCAGAGCTGGTAATTCCAACTCATTCTGAGGCAAAGGGGTTCAGAGCAACTCCACACCATGGGTTCTGCACTACACCCCCAACACTGCAGTGTTCCCGAGGAGGGGGAAGGGAGAGAAAATGGAGATAGAAGCACTGCCACCAGAGCTGACATTTTAATATTGAAAGGTTGTGAAATCTAATAAGAGCTACAAGGGAGGTTGATGTATTTTTTCCTCATGCTAGGATGAAATTGGGATTCAATAAGTAAATGTGACAAAATATGCAATTTCCCACAGATTTCATGCAGCAGGGCACTTCCTGTGTAATAACCTTAAACCAGTATTTTTTTTTTCCTTGCCCCAACGAAGATATGTTGCTCCATCTTATCTGAATAATAGTTCACCCCCACAAAGCACAGTCTGCCACTTTAGCTGTACCTTATCGCTGCCCATTGGTACATGGTGAACAAAAGTGGATTTTTCCCCCTTTTTTCCCCCCATAAATGATATCTTCCTCTTCTTCCTGCAAGAAATAAGCCTGAGCTGCGACTGCATGAGGGAAGAGCAATTCTGAGTTGGCTTAGGTGTAAAGAGCCTTTGAAATGATTTTTGTTAAGACCTCTTGGAGATGCCTTTTGCTTTCAAGGCCATATTGACCATTTTAGGGATGATGGGGAAACTGCAGCAAACCCAAGGCTTTTCCCTTGGTAAGAAACCCTTACCTAGATGTATTTTGTTAAGTGGGATCATATGTTGGACATACTCTTCTGACCTTGATCCACGTGGTTTAACTTTGGAGTTGTATCTAGTTCTGAGGTTGGCCTTGCTTTGAATGGGGGGAGGTTGGACCAGGTGACCTTCAGAGCTCAGTTGCCACCTCAATTATTTTACGGCTTTGTGCACAGTTATGCTTTCAAACCCCTGGGCTAGAAGGTGAGCTGGAGGTGTGTGTAAATAGAGGACACAGGGACATAATCACAAGCACTGGAATATCTGCATTTTCACCTCTTACTGCCTGTCAGCAGTAATGGCCTGTCCCTGTAACCTTCCCCAATTTTGCAGAGTGAGCTTCTCCCACAAACTGTTCACATGCCCTTAACTCTCCCTTCATTGCAAAAAAAAAAAAAATTAAAAAAATGCTCTTGCTTAACCTGCTAACTGAGCTTTATTCCTACATGTGTCCCGCCAGGACCTGGAACGTGTTAGCTCAGATTGCTGCCCAGTCCTAACCATCCCAAGCAGCAAAGTTAAAAAGGATTATTAATCAAAAAACAATCTTGCTTTAATCAAACACATTTTACTTTGCAGCTGAGAGGAGGGAGGAGAACACAGGAGGTCTCAGCAGTCCGCAGTAACTTTTTGAGCTGCCCGACACTTTGATTTGGTGTGGTAAGAGTGAGTAACCCTAACCCTAACCCTAACCCTAACCCTAACCCTAACCCTGGCTGCCAGCTTAGGAAGCACATCTAGAACCAAGGGACACACAGGGTACCTCCTCCCCTCTCTGTTCCAGGTACAGCACCAGCATAGCTGGGAATTGAATCCCCATCAGTGCGAGGTTTGAAAACCGCAGTAATAAAATGTGCATAATGACACCCTCCCTCTTCCCTCGCCATCCAAGGACTCAGTCTTTGTTATTGCAGGCAGTTTGATTTTGTCTTATCACTTCCAAGCTGGCTGTATGATGATTTTATTGGTGTGCAGTGTTACTCTGCCTGCCCTGGGGAGGCTGAGGATGAGATGACAGCGCTGGAGAGGCAGGTGAGCAGCTTTTTTTCCAGCCATTCTCCAGCCACGCTCAATTAAAACAGAAAACCCACAAAACCGGTTAGCAAATAATGCAGCTCGAAAGAAATAATTAAAACTGCTGGTAACACAGTCCGATGTGAGAAGGGTCAGACTTGGATCTTGGCGTCCTTCTCCTGCTAATGCTTGGCTGGAATTTCAGCTTGGGATTTGAGTGTCGGAATTTAATGGCCCATCTGATTCAATGGAATTTATTGTCATTGCCAGTTAACTGGAGTTGATATCAAGATAACAACTTATGAGTAGTTTCTGTGTGGTCCTGATCACTGGTATTGATTTCAATAAGGTGTGGGCTGGATCCTTGACACTCTAATTCCAAAATCAATGGAGCTGGGACGGTTCACTCCGCCTCAGCGCCAGGGAAATCAGGTACATGCCTTTTACAATAAACCAGTCATTTAAATTATTTGTGCAGTTCTTTTGGGAGCTCTGGCAGGCAAAGCAGAGATCCTGCAGATGTAGATAATATGCCAGGCAAGTGAAAATTCAGATGTCTTGAGCAAAGGGGTGGAAGAAAGTGATTCTCACTCAAAGTTCTGTCCAGTGTGTTTATTGAAGGGAAACAATCGAGAGAGCCCAGCAATCCCATCCTGGGGGATGTGAGCACTCAGGTAGAAGAGCATCCATTTGGGATGGAGATGTAGGGTCAAAGACAAAGTGGCTTTGAGTTGTGAGTCCTCTGTGTTTGTTCACAGCACATTGGACCTAACATTGCTAATGGCATCATATCGCCCGCCCAGACTGCACCCAGAGTGCAGCAAATAAAGCAAAGCAGAGCAGAAGATGTTCAGGAAATGGGAGAGTGCATAAGGAGGGAGCTGGAGATGCATCTTGCGTTCCTGGTGGAGCAATGTGGAGCAGAGCATGCTGCAGCTGCGAGGGAATAGATTTGAAACAGAAATGGAGCCCTGGGAGACTGAACTCCAATGAGATCAATGTCTTCAACTAAGACCTCCAACCTCATTCCTTCTTGCATTTAAGCACTGGGCATCTCTTGCAAGCAGGGAAGCTACACACAGATCCTCCAGGCAGTGTTGTTCCTTGACCCTCCCTAATTCCTTATGGACTTGAAGAGACCAGATATGAACCATTCCAGTTCACAGTTCCTCCAAGGGGATGTTGTAAATGTTGTCAGCTGCTGATACCCTGCCACATAAGACTTATTTTATTCTACCACACTTTCTCAATGTCCATATTTTCATTAGATTGAGAGCTGAATTTAAGAGTAAATGGCATCAGATTTTTCACAGGCTTGGCTGGTGCTCTGGTAATCATGAGGCTTCCTCAGAGTTTGGTCCACTGCTCCCAACTCTGGACACAGGTTTTCTCACATGGAGATCTCAATGCCATGCCTGTGCCACTGCTGTAGCCTAATAAATAAAGCTGGACTTCCCTGATGTGTGCTGTTTTCCTCCCTCTGTCTAGAGAACTTGAAATAACCCAGACATTGTGGCCCGTGCTAGTGCTGGGGTCAGTATTGATTTATGCAGGCGGGACATAATCATTGTTTCTCAAGGTAGTGGCAGTAGTCCAGTAGCTGTGAGCAAGTGGGAATGACAAATGGTCTTGCTCCATATTTATTTGCACTCAGTAGCTTCCAGCTCAGCTCCATTTGGAAAGCAAAAGAAGGGATTTCTTTCCTCTTACTCTCCATGCTGGGAATGGCATGTGAATAATCCATCTGTCCATCATTCAGCATCCACAAAGGGAAGAGGTTCTGCAGCAGGGACCTCAGCTGCAGTTTGGAGGATAATGTAGAGGTTTGGGGATTTTTTTTTTTGCTCCTTCCCATCTGCATAGAATGCTTAGGAATACAAGTGAAGAAGAGGAGTTGGAGAGTGAAAGAATAATAAATAAGCAATCCCCTGAGTGTGCCCAAATTACTGGACCATCTTTCCCCTGAGTCTGCAGTGCAGAAATGTTTACTGAGCTTCCTACCTGTAACCAACAGCTGGACACAAGCACAGTACTGCAACATCTCTTTCTCTCAGAGATTGAATGTGACTCTTTTATAAACCACCAGTTTGTTTCTCAGTGCCTGCTGTTGCCCTGATAAATGTTCTCCTTTGGTGAGGAACCTGTAATGCTTAACTCATTCTATTCCCATCTCTCTTGAAGGTTTACACACTGTTTACAAACAGACTTTCCCCTGTCACTGCCAAAGTGATGTCTTTTTCCCAAAGCATCAGACAAGGTGATGCACAGGGAGAGGTGGAGTGACACAGTTAAACACCTTGCCTAGCTCTGTCTGTTCCCTATGGATATGGGAAGCGACACATTTCCAGGAGGTAATTACATGTTGTCATTTCACTGTGCGCCAGGCACTGCCCTGCGAGAAACTCTGAAGTCCCTTGAAACACATTTGAGAGGACTCAGCTGAGGTGAGAGCTGTGAAGGCAGACTAGTCCCCTGCAACCTGGGGGTAGCATTCCAAAGTGTTATCCGGCCAATCCATGGAGTTTTTTTCAAGGTCCTTCCAAAGATGCAGTTTAGGAAAGCAGAGCAAGGAGCAAAAGCCCTTTGAATTTAAAACTGCAGAATCACAGAATCATTTGGGTTGGAAATTACGTTTGAGACCATTTAGTCCAACCTTTGTCTGATCACCACCTTGACGACCAGATCATGGCACTGAGTGCCATGTCCAGTCATTCCTTGAACACAAAATGATCCAACATAACAAACCTGATCCAACAGTTAGACCCAAAGCCCCATGTTTCATAGGGCATGATGCAAATCCCCATTTCGATTTGGCTCTGATTCCCAAGAGGTCCAGGCTATGCCTGAGCTGAATCTTGGCTCCAGATGTTTGTCCTCATATCCAAAGCTGAGCTGTGTTCTGATCATCACAGCCCCCTCCAGATATCTGAGGGAGAGGAAACAGAGTGTGGAGGTGAATGGCTGCTCTTTAGACCAGGAGCAGCAGATGAGGAGCAGGAAAGATGAAGAATCTCTGATGGGGCTTGCCATTCTCTGCTCCTTCTCTGAATCCCATCACCTGTTCTGGGTGACAGTGTCCATATCCATTGTCATTTACTCTTTAGGAACATTTCCACAGAAGGACACTTGTTCACACCAGCCTTCAAGGATTGCTCATTTTTCCAGCAAACATCCACAGATGCATAAAAACAAGGGCAGCAGTATGGAAAAAAACCCTGCAAATTGTAACTCCCTGATTGTCCTTTGCTTCCCATCTTTCATCTTCCCTTTCTGAACTTCCAGCCACCCATTTGGTAGGAAAAGCACTTGCCACCACCAGCCCTGGGATAGGGAACAGCAAGGAAGAATTTGGTATCAGCCCAGTGTTTTGAAGCAGTTTTTCCAAACTAGTCAGAGAGTAGTTCTGAGTAACAATAAGCATTCCCAGAGATCAGAATCCGTTCAGGGACAGATAAAAAGTGTTGTGTTCATCCCTCTGCAATGAATAATTCAGCCCTCCTGAACTTGGAACACAGGTTATTTAGTGTGCTTTGCAAAGGAGGAAGAGGATGGCGATCAGAGGAGCTGAGGAGTTTGTAGATGCCACCGGGATGGTTTAGGCAGCCAAGTTAAAGACAACTGGGAGACAGTTTGGAGGGGGATGTAATGCAAGATATCTTAATGTTCTCAGTTGGCCCATTCCAGGATGAACAGGTGTAATAAAGTAGAAAGCTCAAGGAACCTGAACTCTCTCACACATGGAAAATTGGAGGGAAAAGGTTTTAGAGCTGGAGTTAGTGCACTGCAATCAATCCAATAAAGATTGTGCCAAGGAAGACAAGGGAAATTTTCTGGCTTTTAAGCTGAGGGGAAAGCACAGCTCTGCTGAAGATACATAAGACAGGCTTTTGAAGACATAAAACAGTATATTTTCCGCAGCTCTGGTGCTCACATCTTTAAGCACAGGATTTCAGCAGTCCCTGCTTTCATTAAACAGGGAGCATTATTTCCAGTGGTGACAGCTTCAGATTCCCTAATTTTCTTTTGGATGTGGAATTCCCTTCTCTGCTCGAGCTCGATGCTGTTTCACAAAGCCAGACTCATCACCTCAATTCTCCTGAGCTTTGACAGATGGAATTAGGATACAGCAGTACTGCAGCAAGACTGCAGATGGTTTCAAACAACTGACTTCAGCACCAAAATGCTTGTAATTCCCATTTTAAATGAAGCTGGCTTCCCTAGGGAAAGTGCCAGGCTCTCCTAGGGGTAGCAATGAGATAGTAGAGGGATAGACACATTCTAAAAGCTCAGTGTTAATTAAGGGCATTAGGACCCACTTGTCCTTTCTGTTGGAGTAAAGCCACAGTAGGGGAGAAAATGTCATGAGGCTTCTTCAGCTGCAGATTTCAGTAAAATGAACCCAAACTGTTGGCTGTTTCCAGAGCCAGAAGTATCCTTACATGTGTTTTGGCAAAAAACAGCACTGTCGTAGATTTCCTCACTGAAAGCCAGGTAGATACATTAGAAATAATAACACTAATAGAAAAATAAAAGTAGCAATTGCAGCAGCAGTAATAACACAACTCGGCCTCAAACTACAGTCATTGTTCAGGGAATTGGCCCAGATTGCAGAGGGAAGGGATGAGACTTTTTTTTAAGTTTGATTTGGTTTTGTTCAGATGCACTGGGGCTGCTTGACCGTTTATCCTGACACAAGAAAGGAGCCAGAGCAACAGTGGGAGCATCTGGGAAGAAGGTGAGAACTTTCTGCTTGCACACCTATTGTAGGAATGCTTTCTTTAAAAAGAAAAAGATGCATAAAATAGATATTAGGGAGGAATTCTTGGCTGTGAGGGTGGTGAGGCCGTGGTACATGTTGTTCTGAGAAGCTGTGGATGCTCAGTCCCTAGAGGTGTTCAAGGCCAGGCTGGATGGAGCTTGGAGCAACCTGGGATAGTGAAAGGGGAAGGAAATTAAAAAGCTGTAGTAGCAATTTAAAGAACAGAAGCACAGGGATGGTTAAAAGAGAATTTAAAGCAGCAGGTCCTACCCACTCCTCAATTGCAAAGATTCATGCTACTTCTTGTTGATGAGACCTGTGGGTTTCAAGGCTAAATTTTAGAAGAAAAATGCTTTCTAAATTGACCTGAGGCCATATTTCACACCTTTGGAATTAAAGACGTGCTCTGTCAAGCCCTGAATCCACAAACCAGCAGACAGGACTGAGGATGTTTCAGCATGAACTGCTAGACTTGAGTCTTCCTTTCCCTGAAATGGCACAGGTTGCTGGAGAGGTTGTGGGATGTCCATTCCTGGAGATGATCAGAAGCTGTCTGGACATGGTTTTGGGTAGCTGGCCCATAGGTGGCCCTGTGTGAACAGGGAGGTTGGACTAGGTGGTTCCAGAGGTCCCTTCCAACCTCAACCAGTCCATGATTTGGTAAAGCTGAGTGAGAAATTATTTTATATCCTGCAAGAATTCAAAACAATTATGCGGGGATGAATTCAAACTCCTTAAATTTTGTGCCTGAAATAGAGATGAGAGAAAGAGAAAAACTTTCTCTCGTCCCTTCATTGCTGTTCAAGTGTTCTCCTGGCTTTTGCCAAGCCAAATATTATGTCCCTGCTGTGCCAGTTACAGAATAAGGAAATTTTCCCATCCTAGACACATCCAGGATTGGTCTCCAGCTAGAACTCTTCACTTTTGTGGGAATTATTGAAGGTTTCTGCTGGGTCATGCCCTGAATCCCCACCATCACCAGTGAGTGTGTTTATGAGACTGTTGGCTCTCCTGGAGCACAGGAAACAGGCTGCCTCTGTGAGCAGAAACTCTCTGTTGGCACAACTGTGGATCCTTCCCTGCAAAAGAGAGTTGAGATAAAATGTTTTTTAAAGCCAAATGATTTCCCTGAAACATCCTTGGGCAGCTCCTGTGAAGGCTGGGGGTGAGAAGGAAGAAGTGACCAGAGGCTTTAAGCCTCGGTTGGAATGGCATTGTAAAACTGTGGGAAAGGCAGGGCTTCCCTGGACAATAAACTGAGGAAAATATGTGGAGAAAAGAATTACAGAAAAGTACACGACTGCCTAAGGAGTTTGGGGCAGGCATCCTAAGGAGTCCTGATGCATCCTGTATTTCCTGCTATCAGTGCCAATATCAGAGCACAGAGATGATTTTTTAAGTAAAATCTACACCTGGGCATCCCTCTCCAGGACATGAGATGCCTACCAGGGATGGAGGATTCTGCACTGGCAGCAAATAACCTGGGAACAGACCTCTCTTGACTCTTCCTGGAGGCTGAGAAGGTCAGACTTACTGAAAGCATGAAACTGTAAAACTCAAGAATCCAGAGGATATGCTGTACAAACACACCAAAGTTATTGAGGCCACAAGACAGAGCAATAAATCCCAGTGCATTACAGGAATGATTTTGTTATGACGTAAATTCTCTCCTCCTCCCGCCCCCCTCCTGTCCACATGACTTGTGGCAGAAGCAGCCCACTGCATTTTTGTAATGAAATCATCAGGGACAGCAGCAACTCCAATCTCAAAACAGACAGAGAGTGGAATCTGTGTCTATAGCACACGGGCATAGTCCAGGTTTGCTTTTGCAGGCACAAAGTGTTCCAATGTGCCCTTTCCTCCCCCTCTCCTGCCATTCAGCTCCTGCAACAAAATCAGTCCTTGCCAAGATAAAGCACTGGGTCTGATTCAATTGTCTCCTTTCCCTGCCAAGAGGTCTCCCTCGTGGATGTGAAATGGATGGAGGCAATGCCTCCAATGGGAGATGCTCCCCAAAACACTTTCTCTCCTTCAAACTGCTTCTTACAGCACGATGAAGAGTCTGTGCTTGCTCCAAAGTCCATTGAGAGCCACAGAAATCTTCCCATCTTTTCCGCTGAGTTTTGGATCAGCGCTGAAAATAAATAATCACCAAGGAAGAAGTTTATGGGAGGAAGGCAACTCACCCTGGTGGGAGGTTTGGTGGAGCAGATGGGACCATGGGCGAGTTGGTGAAGGAAAGGGCAAACATGGGAATTGCATTTCCTGAAGCTGAATGAAATTTGGGCAATAAAACTAAATATTCCTGAAATGTGAAGCACGCTTTTCTTTTTTTCTCACAGTCTGTGGTGGAGCTGCCTTATGTTTGGAAATGTTCTTGGGAGGAAAGAGGCCATTTTCAGCTGGGCAGGAGAGTTCCAAGAGTGGCAAGGATTTGAATGAGAACAAAGAAAGCACAGGACCCTCAGCAGACTCTTTCCCACTCACACATTTGCAGCAGGAACAAGTGAAAATTTAAACACATTTCCCAGTCAAAATCGTTCCTTTTCATAAAATTTCACTGTTGCATCACAAGCCATTAGTTCTCCAAAACTGAATTGATGAAATTTCCATGTTGCCAGAAGTTCTCATAAATGCAGCTATTACCCCATAAAAATATGGTCAGGTTATTTGACAGGACCCCCCTCCTCAGTCCTTCCCCAGTGAACAATGCTGGCTTCTGGTGACAGCTACAGTTGACATTATTTAAACATTTCAGTATTACATTTCTGTTTTCATAGTTCATCACCTTTTGGCTGAAATTCTCCAGGCCTGGCCAGATCTAAGTAAATAGTTCAAGGAAATGAGAACAAAAAAAAAAAATCCCAGACTACTAATTTTTTTAAATATGATTCCAAAATTAAATAGAAGCCTCTTCAAAATAAATTATTATGATTTAAACAGACTGGGAGGCTGGGAGAGGGAGACCTGCAGTTTTGAAAAGAGCTTAGATGGAGAATTACATTTTCCTCAGGAAAATGGGAATGACCTGGACAATGCTTCTAATGTAAAGGTCATCCCACAAGGACACAAGAGTGGTGGCCATTTCCCAAAAGAAATGAGGGCTAATAATAAGGAACAGTAAAGGCATAATAAAGATACAGTTTTTAGCACAACAAAGCAAATAATTACTCAGAAGAGAGAAAGAGGTAAAGTCTCCCCCATTTATTATTCTCTGACTTATTGTGAGAATCTGCCTCATATTGGAGGCATATTTATAGACATCAGATATGGACACAGCTTATGGAAACATATCAGCAAGTTATGTTATACACGGGTCAAGAAAGATGTCAGCAAACCCCACCCTTCCCTTCCTGAGCATCCAGGTGCTCATAATTTGTGATTTCAGCCCTGGAAGTTCAACACTGCTTTCAGCCCAACCTCTTTTCACTCAGGTTCTGCCAATGGCCAGCTACACCCTCCTGACCTCACTGTTAATTATGGAATTACATCCTATAAAAAGGGCACAGTGCCTCCAGGGAACAAACTACACTCTGCAAACTGCCAAAATGACACTGCAATTCAAGATGTTCACCCTGAGCAGACATGCTGATAAATGAGTTTAGAAATTACATGAATCTTCCCTGAAACCCATCTGAAGCTCCTACTTTCCTAGCAATCAACCACTCCCATTTTTCAGCACAAAAAATGGTCATGGAGTGAAATATTGAAGTGAATATTGAAGGAGTCTGGGCACAGGATAGCAGAATGTGCTGGTTTCAGCTGGGACAGAGTTAATTTGCTTTCCAAGGTGACCTAGGCATGTTCCAATTTTTGAGCTGTGCCACCCATAAAGCTCAGGAGTGTGCATACATCTCATTGTGCTGGGCTTTGTCATAGAAGGATAGAAGCATGGAATGGTTTGGGTTGGAAGGGACCTTAAAGATTATCCAGTTCCAACCCCATGCCATGGGCAGGGACACCTTCCACTAGACCAGGTTGCTCCAAGCCCTGTCCAACCTGTCCTTGAACGCTCCCAGGGATGGGCAGTGCTCTCCTCTAACAAGCAGATCAGCACAGTTGGAGATTTGTGGTGATCAACCTCTCCAGCTGACACAGCCACCATCCCCTGCTTCTGCTTCTTCTAAGAAGAGCCACAGCTCTTTAGGAAAATATATCCCAGCTCCTTCAGGCCCCAGCTGGAGGCACAGATGGGGAAAAGCAATGCAAGATACAAAATCTACCACGTGAAAGCACCGTGCTCAAAGTTGTGCTGGCTCCCAGTCCCCTCAAGCCTTAACCAGCAGATCCCTCTCTTGTCTGCCAGAGCAGAGAATCAGCATCCCAGCAGATGCCAGGAGGTGAAGTGGCTTTGCCAAAGCACCCTGGCAGATTAGTGGCAGCTTTGGTTTTCATCTCTTGGCTTTTGAGACAGAACAGCATGTTGAAAATGTGGTGTCCCTTACCCTGACCAACAGTTTTGTCTCCCAAAATAGGGGCATTTAGACCTTCACAGGCAAAACTGGCTCAAAAATGCAATGATTTATCTCTCAGCTGAAGCAGAGACTTGCAGGACATGGAACAACAGAAAAGTCAAAAAAATTGCACCTATTGCAACCTTCATTTGTGAGGAGAAATAAATTTAGGTATGCTGGGACATGGGGCTGTCAGAAGGAACCCATTTCCTCCACAAATCCCAGGCAGAGAGTTTCAGTGTTGCTTCAGGCCAGGAGCTCTGGTGAAATGGGCTTTTTTTTATTTCACAGCTACCAAAGTGGTTTTGTTGTGCCTGTAATTTAGTTCCCCAAATTAAAAAAAAAAAAAAGTGTGGAAGTGCCCTGAGGGAGTATGTGGTTTGTGTCTGTGTTAATATTGGTCCAGACAAACCCCAAAGAGTGCAGCTAAGCCTTGGAGCTGCCCCAGCAGGAGAATGAGTCTGTAAGCTGTACTATCACACGCCTACCCCCTGCACACGCACACGGCTCACACAGCACTTGATGGATGAGATGATTGGAAGTTTCTGACAACAGCTTTTTGTAGTGGGGGAAAAAAATGGGGATTTTTTAGCGAGTTGCAGATAAATGAACAGAGTTTACTGGAGTGCAGGGAATGAGGAAGGCAACAGAGCCAGTGATTTGTGAGGTGAACGGCAAATGCAAGGGAAAGTTTTTAAAATTAAGACATGGAGCTGCTGGGAAAATGTGGATTTCGACTCATTTACTCTTAGGAAGAATGAGATGGGATAGGATAGGAGAGGGAAAGGGAAGGGAGAGGATGGGAGAGAATAGGATGGGATAGGGAAGGGGAGGCTCCAGGGAGACTGCATTGCATCCTTTCAGTATTTAATGTGAGCTCATAAAAAACAAGGAGAGTGACTTTTTACTCAAGCAGACAGTGATAGGTCAAAGGAAAATGCTTTTAAACTAAGAGATTTAGATTAGATATTGTCTTGGTTTGGACACTAGGGGACACTTTTGAGCAATGAGAGACTTAATAGACAACAACAAAAAAAACAGTATATTAACTATGGGCTATATGAGATGTATAACCCACTATCAGCATAGACTGGTAATATAAAAAACAACCCAACAATAATATGCAAAAAGAAAATAACAAACTATGCTCCTCCAGGCCGGCCGCTGGGCTGTGGAGCAATGGAAGGAAGGAAAGCTGCTGTCCCTGTGGACAGCACTGGTCCCACTCCAGAGCTGCTGGAAAAGAATTGACAGTGAAAGGAACCCCAGGGCAACCCAAGGGGAAAGAGATACCACACTTGTGTCGCTGACGGGTGGTTCCCTGCTGGCACTGCCTGAGCTCCGGCGATGCCACGCTGCTGCCTGTGCCGAGGGAGGTGATGGAGAGTGAGCCACGACGACGCCGTGTTGCAAGGGAGCCAAAAGGTAAAGTCGTGCCTCTCTCGGTGCCGAAGGGAGGTGAAAAGAGGCAGAACTGCTGTCCCCAGCCCTTTCATAAGGTGCTTGTTCTCTGGTTTTCTCATGGTCCTCTTCCCGTGCATGCTGCCTCTCCACTGGATGGCAGTGCCGGGGGCCACCCCCTTCTGAGACTTTGCCACGAGGCAACATTCCCACCAAAACACTCATGGCTGCACTCGCCGGGCGGAGGAGCCACTGCTGCCGCCCTGCCAGTGCCGTGGGGCACCGAGGGGCTCGGGGGCCACCAGCAGCACTGCCTGTGAGGCTGTGCCCACCGCCACAGGTCCGCTCTGCATGGCAGCACCAGCCTGGGAACCGCCACCGCCCCGCCCTGGCCCCGCAGCCTCCCTGTGCCCGCTGGCGGTGGGAGGCAGCACAGCGGAGGCACCGCCGCTTCTGGCCCTACCACTCTGTGGGCACTGGGATGGGGGGTCTAGCTGGCCCCAGGCCCTCTGTGCCCAACGGGGAAAGCGGGACCATCAGCCCACCGCGTTCCATGGGACCACGGGGGAACGGGCAGGAGCGGCACCATCGCCGCGCTCCACACCCACTGCCTGCCTCTGATGGGACCCGGCTGGTCCACAACACGCCAGGACAGGGTCCAGCCATTTCATTCGCTTCACTCTCCCAGTAACAGCAAAAAATAAAGTTTAAAAAGACAAATCCCCTTCCCCCTGAGGAAAAAGCCCAGTTAAACCTGTAACAGATATTAAGAAGAAATCCTTTCTTGTGAGGGTGGGGAGTTGTTGGCACAAGTTGCTCAGAGAAGCTGTGGCTGCCACATCCTTGGAAGTGTCCAAGACCAGGTTGGGTGGGGGTCTGAGCAGCTTGGCATAGTGGAAGGGGAGTTGGAATGAGATGATCTTTCAGGTCCCTCCCAACCGAAACCATTCTGTGATTCTATGAATGTAGCAATGTCCACATTTACAGCTTCAAGACAGTCCCACAGCAGCAAATGTTCCTGAGCAGGAATCTCTTGTTTCCCTCATCGCCTGTCCCATGTGACTGCATGTAGGTGCTGTAACAGGGTGTGGTTCTACCAGCCCCAAATCTTGCTGTAGATGTGCAGCTTTACCCACTCACTCAGATGTACTTGAGCTACTTCCAGCAATGAAATAAATCTGGTTTTAAGTGAAATGCAAAGGACTGCAGAAGGCTGGGGTGGGTCCTGGGCAGCTGATGGTCAACAGCACTGTGAGAGCAGGTAAAGTCAGACGAAGCAGAACCTTCATGCAGGGTGAGGTTGGGCCAGCAGTTTCTCATGGAGGTTGGAGGATTTCTCTTCTCCAGGTATGACCTCCAGGATATGTCCAAGAGTGACTTTTAAGGTAGAAGCCCATCACTGAAACCTCCAGCACAGGAATTGTTATGCACTACAGGAAGAAGAAAGGACACAAAGGACAGCTGGAAAAAAAAAAAAAAAGAGAAAATAATACAGTGACTTAATATAAGTATTCCAGAGGTGATGCAAGGAACGTATTAATGTCATCAAAATATTGACACGGGGCTGAAAATCTAAAAACCAACATAAGATGTTTCATGGTCTGTTAAATCACATGATGAAAGGTATTTTGAACAGAAAAAAATTATTTTATATGAAGGAGTATTGTTGTCCAAGAAAACAGACCAATACCAAATGGAATTAATACAGCAGAATGGAAAATAGCTAGTATATAATAATAATAAAAATAATAAATCCTGCCCTTAGGTTTTCAAAGCCTAATTATTCAGAGTGTTAGTCACTAATGGCCTGAGACATCCCCATCACAGATAACACAAACAGTCAGGAGAAATGTGATTGGAGATAAGTGGCCTGAATTAAAAATAATGATAAATAAGAAATGTATTTACAGTTCTTTCATACCCCCAGTCTGTGACTCTCAAATAACTTAATGAATCCATGTGGCCCTTTGGTGACAGATTTTGGACATCTTAAACATTGCATTTTTGAATTAATTAGGCAAAATATCCAATAATCCCTCAATTTCTGGCTAGTAAACACTTGCCCCTCCATAATCTCCAGATGAAAATGTCACTGTTTTTTGACCTTGAACTTGAAACTTCTTAAAAGATCTGACAAAACTTCAGTTTCTAGCAGGTTTTCAGAGCAATGGTTTAAACATTTTCACGTTATTAATGTGAGTCTATGAAGTTGTTTACTCTATGAATACTCAGGCTGGTAGGGGATCTTATGGTTTACTCAGAGAAGAACAAAATGAGAAGTTTGTCAACACCTTGGAGGATCCAGGATCAGATCCCTGACTCACACCTGGCTCAAGCCAAGAAACTTTTTCTGTAGTTTCCTTTTTGGAAGCTGGACAACCACAGCCTTTACTATTTCACATTTTTCAGATGTATTCTTCACTTGCTATGGAGAGTCCCAGAACAGCTGAAGCTTGATATCAAAATGTTGATTGATTTGATATATTAATTTTCCTGAGAACTCAAGTATTTGCCTCTAAAAGGTAAAAAAAGATCACTGACCTAAAGTAATAAGCTAATAGAATTTATGTCCTGACTTAGAGAAGGAGAAAGGGGAAATAGATGAGAAATTAATAAATATATTAATGTTTTAAACCCATTTCAAATGATTAAACTCCCCTCCTTTTATTTGTCAAAAAAAAAAAAAGAGTGCAAAGTAATTTTTGTATTTCCTGGTAAGCAAATCATTCACTAATAAAGAACACTTCATTGTGGATTGAAACACCTTCTGTTTGATTCTTTACAACACAGAAGCATCATCAACTGCCTGGCATGGAACTTTAGAAAGGTCAAGATTAGCATTAATCATATTTTGGAATGTTGATAAAGGGTATTTTTGCTGCTAGGCAAAAAAAAAAAAGGTAAAAAAAAAAAGAAACAAGAGGGTTCATTTCACAAATTCCCAGCACATTATTCAAAACAAGAAAAAAAACCCAATTTCCAACTGATTTAGAAGCAGAAAACCTGATTCTCTGCAGATTGGCAACCAGTTATTATTGCTGTTCATTATTTGTCTGCCTGAGGATGCACCGACACGACAAACACTGTGGGCACATCCTGGAATGGGAAGTTTCTTGCCTAAATAATCAAAGTAGAGCTGGGAGGAGATGGAAGGAGTGGAGTGATTTATTCAAGGTTATTCCATAGGCCAGCAGCAGATGTGGAAACACAGTCCCAGTCTGTACAATGCACATCCAACAGCAGGTGCTTGGGTTGCAGGTGGAGATGATGAGCTCTGTCTCTGAGCACACCCCTTTTGACTCCATATAATATTATTATTATTTTGATATTATTACAGTTACATTATCATCAGCATCATTATTATATTAAATATTATACATTATTATATTGTTATGTTTATTATCATTGGAGTCCTATTTATATTATATTATATTATATTATATTATATTATATTATATTATATTATATTATATTATATTATATTATATTATATTATATTATATTATATTATATTATATATTTTATGACTTGTGCATTTATGTCTATACTGTGTTATTCTGCTTGAGTTTTGTCACAACCATCCATGTGCCAGGCAGGTGTTATGGTACACAGCAACATTTCAAGGCCTAAACACTTCATCTTCTATACAGCTCGAGTTCCAGCTTTCTCATATCATTTACCTTTGAGCTTGTCTTGCTCAGGACAAATTCCTGGTCCAGACTGTCCCAGTGGCTCTTTGGCAACACTGGGAGTGGGAAGGTTGGACTTGGAATTTCATTCCCAGGGGGAACACAAGATTTGTGGCCAGACTGATGAGGGAGAGCTTTCAAGGGAGAGGAAGAGTGGGGAAACAGGGAACAGAGCAGCAGGAAATACAGATGGAGCATAGGGAAAGCTTAAGACTTGGCTGGTGATGGTCCCAGGAGGCCCCTGTCCACACAGCCACTCCCAGCACAGCAGCTACCAAATTTAGGGGTGCCTTGGAGGTCAGCAGCAAACCTTCAGCTACAGCATCAGATCATAACCTGAGTATGTCATCACTGAATCTCTGCCTTTCCTCATGGCTGCCTTTCAGGATAGTTGTTGCATCCACAGCAAAAGCCATTCCTAAGTGATCCAAGAATATTTGTGGTTGCTGCACGTTTAGCTACAATGCATCAACAACTGAGGGAAGGTCATACACTTGTCAGAGCTCTCCTTGTCCCTTTGTCAAGTCTCCCAAGTCATGGCTCTTCCACTAAATCCTCCAGGAGAGGCCGTTCTGCAATAGCAACAACTGTGCAAAGCATGGAAAAATTGTTCTTCACCTGTAAAGCAAGATTGGTGCAAAAGCAACTGCTGTCACTGGGAAGGGGTGTTTCCTTCAGCATCACCTGATTAAAGCTGCAAAATCCTCAGGAGGAGACAATGAGGTGGTGTTGGCTTCCTCCATGTCTGGGTTAGGGCCCAAAGGAGAGAAACAGGATCTAGGGAGACTTGGAAAAGGGAATTCTCTTTAAAATCCATCAGTATCTTGGCATTATAGAAGGCCACTTTCTCCAGGTACTCTGCCCAAGCAGCCAAATTACAGAATTAATCTGGGAGAATGGGATTTCTCAATCTGGAGAAGGGAAGGCTTAAGGTTCACCTAATTCTATCCTTCCAGTATCTGAAGGGAGGCTACAAGAAAGATGGAAAGAGATTATTTGCAAGGGCATGGAGTGACAGGACAATGAGGAATGGTTCCAAACAGAAGAAAAATAGGTTTAGATTACATATTAGGAAAAAAATTCTTTACTGTGAGAATGGTGGGGCACTGGAACAGATTTCCCAGAAAAACTGTGGATGAACCATCTCTAGAAGTGTCCAAGGCCAGGTTGGAGAGGGCTTGGAGCAACCTGGGATAGGGGAAGGTGTCCCTGCCCATGGCAGGGAAGATGGAACAAGATGATGTTTAAGATCTCTTCCAACTCAGGCCATTCTATGACTCTATGCTGAAATAAAACCTGTGGGTAGACAGAGAGATGTGCTTTTGGATTCATACCACAGACATTATTCTTCCTGTGCACCAGGACTCTGGAGTGGAGGAGACCACTGCACAGCCCTGTGTTATCGACTATATTGCTGAACTAAAGGAAAAGCCAGGTTTGAGACAAAATTAGCACTATCCCCTTCCATCTTTAGCCTCAGCAAGTTGTATGTGTCTCCTTCCTCTGCTCCAAACCCCTGGTCACTCTGCACAGCCCATGCAGCCCAAGTGCTGGGGAGAGTTTTTACCTTGTGACTGATGGATCCATGGGGCATGTTCCCCCTCTCATGTGATGGAGGCAGCCAGGCATCACGTTTTCCTCTTCTTTCAGTCCTAACTTACCCGGGGAGTACAATAACCAGATGTTTTAATTCTGGATAAATTACTTCTTCCTGCAAGAACTGCTGCAAAAAANTCATCCGACAAAAAACGAGAAAAAAAAAAAAAAAAAAAAAAAAAAAAGCCTGGAGGGAGGAAAACATAACACAGCTTGTTCAGTGCTACTTCAAGGAAAGCTGGAATTCTGGGTAATGGTTTTCAGAGGAGAAGTGCAGGCATGGAGGGGCTGGAGGGGACCCCAAACAACTTATCTGCTCTGTTCAACAGAAGGAGAATAGGAGAGAACAGCAACCAAGATGCCAAAGAGATGACAATATGTACAACTGCTCTTCAAGAGGCAAAGGCTGCAGGTAGTGTAGTGTCAAGGTAAATACAGGAGTTGCTCTGCGTGTGCATGTGTTGCCTGTGGGGCTCTTTTACAAAGGAAATTAGACGGTTCTGTGGCTGAAATCACTGTGGGAGGGTGTCCAGTTCTGATGTATTGACAGGTCGTTTGGGAGGTAGCTCAGTTTTGCTCCCCATTTCCATTTTTCAGAGAGGGAGGTGTTACCTGGGTTGTCACAGTCAGATCTGGCCAGGCAGTGGGACCACCCCTGCTCCTGAAAGGGGCTCTGGTTGTTGCTCCATGGATATGTAAATCCATGCCCTGCTGTGCCTGACCTATGCAGGAGGAAGGTTTTGCTGATGCTCTCGGGAAGAGCACTGAGCCGTTTAGTTTGGAACTGCAGGAGTTGATGTTCTTGCTCCTGTAAGTTTGGGGTTCACTTCCCAGCAAATGGAAAGATGGCAAAGCTCGAAAAATGAAAAAATATCCCTCTTGACTCAAACCATGGGAGGCATCAGCCCTTGGGCAAAGGCCTCACTTTGGAACGTGACTGGAGTGCCTGAATTAGGAGCATGGATGTCCTGTTGCTCTTAAGGTTGGATGAAGGGAGGGGGAGCTTCCAGAGTTGGGCTGGAACATTTTCTCATAGCACTTTGCTCTCCTCAGTGTCAGCAGAGGCATCACAGGGCAGGGTTTCTGTTCATGTCAGTCTGAAAAACTGGTTCTTAAAGCAGTTCTGAATATGTTTCATGACCTCCATCCTGGATCCCCAGGAAACAAGGCTGTTAGGCTGTCCATACCAGCATCACTCTTTGGAAAGAATGTAATTTGCTGCAGAGCAGTAATGGGAAACAGATGAGCTATATAACCCAGTAGGCCATTTGTGTTACATTTCTGCAAATGCAGGCTTGAACATACGGTTGTATTTATGTTCTGGGTGTGCAGAAGGGGGAAAAAAAAAAACAAAACTAAAAGCTAAACCCCTGTTCTTTATCATTTGATTGGCCTGGAGACTTTGAGTATAAACATTACACTGTGGAGACAAGAAGGCAAAATTTCTTAATGTCCTGTAGTGTCTAGACCAAAAGCAATAAAGGCTCGTGCTGTCCTGTGCACCTCATTGTAATGACATTATTCAGGGGAGAACCTGTCAGATGGGTTGAGAAATGGAAGTTTCACCTTTTTAAAACTAATTTGATAACTTCATTACCCCATGAGACAGGGAAGCGATTGGAGCCAAGGCATACACTAATGTCTTGTTGAATGCTCTTTGATTTTATTTTTTTTCACAGCCACAGGAATCAGTCAGGAGTTCTGCATTATCTCATTATAATTGTCCCTGGAGAGGCACTTTGATAATTTTTATTACCAATGGGAATGAAAATGTATGTTTTATTTGGTAATTTCATAGTAATGGTTCCAACTCTGTAACAAACCCTCAGTGAGCTGAACTATTATTATGTACTCACTTGGAAAACACAGGATGCAGGAATCAGGCAGCAAGTGCATTTACTCACACTGGGAATAGGAGCTGGCAAGTCCCTTTCCATGCATTTTAAACAGCAGCAGGGGCAAAAAAGGTTGAGAGGAATAACCACAGTAGTGGCAGTAGCCTGTTATTCAGTAGTGAAGTGATGTCCAGCCTCCAAAACCTCTTCTTGCCTAATTTCTTCTCCTGTGACATTATTGGCTTAACCTGAAGCAAAGAGCATCCACATGGCTTGTAGCTAAGCCAAGGAACTCGTAGGAACTGTAAAAAACAACACACAGAGGCAAAGTCAAACCAAGGGCTTCTAAACACAAAGAAAACAGCTATTTCTCAACTCCTTTATCCTCACGCTGGAGACTGGGAGAACATATTGGAGAAGTATCACTCTCTGCTGCCACGTGCTCGCGCTGTTCCCCAGGCATCTGCTGTTAGCCATTTTTGAAGGCAGAAAGCTTTGTCTGACCCTCTACAGCCCATCTTATGCTCATATCATTTGTGGATCAACACAGTTTTCAATCTGACAGCTAAATGTCTGTCTGCTTCTCCTGCAGTGGCAGGCTGTGCAGGCTCTGAGACCTTGCTTGAAGCCTGGGAGCCATGTACTCAAAATTTCCCTGCCTTCAGTCACTGCCTTTATTATCATTCAGTGTGTTTTCCATGGCAGAAATTATATGGTATGGTTGCCCCCAAAGCAATTTTTATGCTCTGACTCAAAAAGAGCCCCAGGCAGTAGCTGGCCTGATTTAAGAGAGTGAGAAAAAAAATTAAACATCTGAGTCTGTCGAGAATCAACGTCTTCTAGATCCAAAGATCACTTCCCCCAGATTTTCTTTATTCACACTCTGCTGGAGGTTACCACCTCTCAAGAAACAATCAATTCTCTCATTTCTTGACTTGCTGCAGCCAAAAATACATTTTTTAGTAAAGATCTACTGGTAAGACCATATAAACTAAGCCCACTCAATGGCACTGATACAGGTTAATATAAACTCACTGGAGAGCTCTGTCAGCTGACAGAAGAAATCTGTTTTCTGAGGGGACAGTCTGTTTTATAGAATAATTATGATATATGATTAATATAATATAATATAATTAATATGTAACGTGGTAGGAAAACAGCCCCTGCTCAAGCAGGGGCAAATAGATCAAGTTGGTCAGAGCTTGTCTACCCAAGTTTTGAATGTCTCCAAGGATGGAGAGCCCACAGCCTCTCTGGGAAGCCCTTTCCAGTGTTTGAACAGTCACATGGTGAATATTTTTAGCCATTATATCCAATAAGAATTTCCCATGTGCATTGCCTCTGGTCCTTCCACTGTTCACCCCTGAAAACAGAGGCTCCACCTTCTTTACAGGGTCATATTGGATATTGCAGATAGTAATAAAATGCTGATCAGACCCATCTCCTAGACTTTCCTATACCATGTGCTTCAGGATCTGAAACCTCTTGGTGACTCTTCACAGGAATCATTCCAGTATGATCACTCTGGTCCTTGTTGTTCTGGGAAGCCCAGAATTGGACGTAGTGGTCTCAGAAGTGCTGGTCAGGGAAAAGAATCACCCCCCTTGACCTCCTGGCTGATATTACCCTGTACACAACTTGCCATGAGAATGCACTGCTGAGTCATGTGCAACCTCCTGGCTGCCAAAACCCTCAGCTCCTTCCCTGTAAAGCTGCTTCCCAGCCAGCTGGCACCAGCCCACCTCATTGCACAGGGTTATTGAGTGCTGGATGCAGGGTTTTAATCATGGCTTGAATGGTAAGAGCAGTTAAGAGCCCTTACATTTCTTTAAGTTCTCTTAATTAAGGGCTAATTTAACTTTCAAAGCTTCAAGTCACCTCTTGAGATCCTGTAAGGGGTAGCATGTCTCGAAGCACAGTGGTGCCACCAAAACCCCACTTCAGACCCACAGGGCTCACATCAAGTGCTGAGGGAACTGCTAAGGCACTTCACTGGGAGGTTTCCCCACCAAATTGCAAAGGGGATCATTCCCATGTGCTCAGCTGACAAGATCCCTGAGACACAACACGATTTTCCTTCAGCACTACAAATCCCATTCCAAGACACGAAGAGGTGCAGACGTTCTTCCATATTACTTCCAACAAGCATCAATTTTTCACACAGTTGCTCTCAAGCAGACTAGTTTCTAGCACACAGATGCATTGCTTGCTCAGCCAGCCATAAGTGTCAGGGCTGGAGTTAATTGCAAATTGATTGAATGGAGGTTATGTAAAAAAAAAAAAAAAAAAAAAAAGATTCCAGAAGTTACATATTCATTACATGGGTTGAGAAAATGTTTTGTGCTTATTCAGCCCCTCCCATCCAAGTTCTCTGTAAATATTCCTGTTGCTGTCCTTGTGTTGAGACAAGGCACATTCCCACTATTTGCCAAGGGAAAAAGCTAAGCCAAGGGAAAACATAAAACCATAATGTATCCCCCAAAAATTAAGATATGGTATCTTGCTCCATCTTGAGTACCTAGTACTCACCTATCTGCAGAAATGTCTTTTGGCATAACTCAAAGAGCTGCCTTTATTCAACAATATATTAATGCAACTATGTGAATCCATACCAGTGTTTGTGGATTTTGCTGGATAAAAAACAAACTTGAAAATCTAAAGGCCTGTTAACCTTTGTATGTATGAGGTTTCGAGTTGTTTAGTAACTCACTGCTTATATCTTCCTTTTGCCTGATGTGGCACATCTCTCAAATAATCTCATCTTTAAATTATATCCTGAGTTTATTAACCATGACATCAGAGAGAAAACTGTACACTATCATCTTTTTCCTTCCTAGGGCTGAAGATTTCTGCCAAGTCATCTCAAACTCTCTTCTTTTCTATTAAAAATAAACTCCACTGCATTAACTCCACTCCATTAACCTTTCCTCTTGGTTAAAGGTTTCTAAACCACTCCAGGGGCTGTTGCTTCCTCCTGTTTCATCCTGCATTTATTGTGAAGTGAGAATCAGAAACAAGAAGACAGGACAGGAGTTGAAACTGTGCTAGAAGAACATGATAAATAGAAATAAAAGTAGGCAGCAATCAGCTTGAGCATCACAGTGCTACAAATCCACGAGGGCTGTCTCCAGATGCCTACTGTAGGTTGAGGTTCAGTTCCATCAGGTGTTGCTCATGCCAGTCTCCTGTAACTCCATTCTATCATGAGCCTTTTCTCAGTTTAGAGGGGAAAGTTGGTCATTTTTCCTTGTAGGAAGCAGAGCTTTAATGCTGTTTCTGTCGTTAGGACTGGGGCTAGTGCATGGTATGGAATGACCAGCTGGTTTTCCTGTGTGGATTCAATCCCTTAGTAAACCATTGATTACAGAACGTGATGTTTGCATCCCAGACCTGGCCTGACCAGGAAAACGAGCAGATTCTAAGGGAGACTTGCAGTTTATGGGTTTGCAATAGGCTGAGGGATTTAACAATGATAAATTAACAACTCAAACCCATGTGTGCAGTTGTAACACTACTTGATGATGATACTGGGAAAGATCATGGCATCCTCCTTTGGTTTATGAGCAGAAGTACAGAAGTAAAAGGAATCACAGCATTTGATGCTGTACAAATATCACTGTCCTTGAACAAATCACCTCAAGAAAAATTTTGCAAATAACTCTGAGGGGGCTTGGCTCCAAGAGTGGTATGGATTGAACTGCTCTGAGAATTCAACCTCAGGTTTCACTAATGGCTTAGAAAGCTGGACCTCAGTTCTCCAGTGGAAAAAAAAAAGTGTAATTTTTCTCCCTCATCCATAAACCTTTTTTTGCCTGAGTTTATTCAGTCTTAGAGGTGTATTACTCTTCTGCTTTGTGTGTGAAGTGCAGTTACCACAGTCTCAGCTGGGATTTTCTCACACACATTTGGTCCAGTGGGTTCATACACCCCTGGAGGACACCTGGGAAGTTGTCAGAATAGCTCACATGCAACACCTGACAGAACTCCCGTGATCTCTCAGCAGAGCAGCCACTTCTCAGTTCTGACCACTGAGCACAACACAAGCTCGTTTCACCTCCCTTTGCACAAAGCAGAAAGAGAAACCCTTAATTTCCACTCTGATGTGCAAGACTTCTGACAAAGATTTCTGCCACCCACAAATACCTTCTCATTTCTTCACAGCTTTGCAGCAGGGCTCAGAGTAATTTCCATGGAATGTCTTGCTGCATCACTAATAGGTCCTCACTGTGAGACTGCCTGCACAGACCCAGGAGTCAAGTGTCCCCACGCTGCCCTGCTCCTGGTGGCTCTTTGAATCTCTTCCTGGCGATTAAGTCAACCCCCATCTCTGTGCAGCTGCAGCCCCGCTGACAGAGCTCTGTGATGGAAGCTCGTTTTGGAAACATTATTGAGGTTTAAGATCAAGACCCAGCAGTTTGCTGTGCAGAGCCATTGAGAGACTTCATTTGATTTAATGATAATTTGTTAACATTCGTTTCAGCAGCACAGGCTCCCTAAAGTGATGATCTCTGTTTTGCCAACAAAGAGGAAGACGTCAATAGGCATTTGGGTCAAAAGCTGTCCTTTGACACAAAGAAAGGGCTGCTGGAAAGTTAATCTTATTCTCAGTTCTTTGGAAAACGAAAGTAACATGTTTTGACTTGCCGTGTGATTGATATTTTTTTCCTCATTAGTTTCTAATCTCTTTGTTAAGTGCTGAGATTCTTCTGTGATAACTCTTGCAGAAATCAATGGCTTGTGGTTTGGGTTATGGAGTTGTTCTCTTTTGCTTTCAAGTTTGTGGCTTGAGATCATCTCCCCCTGGTAATGACTAGGAGATAACTTTGGTTTCAGAGATCCTCTAGAAGTGAAACAGCAAGATAGGAATTTGCAGGAATAAAAGGCATCAGCAGAGGCAGCTCTTTAACTGGCACAGCAGAAAGGTCCACAGCCCATGGCCCACAGTGGTTAAAATTTCATCTCTCTATTCTGAACCAGGAATCACATCAAGGGAAAAGATGCAGTGACTGGGAAATTTCTTCTATTCTTTGAATTCATGGGTGAAATATTTTGGCTCCATCAAATCCAATGACTAAATCCCTCCCAACTACCCTGAAGGAATATATTTCACCTCTTCTTTCAGTGCTGTTTGCTGGTGTTACTTTTTCCATTAAAGAAATTAATAGAGAAACAACAAATCTTTCTGGTTTATTAGCAGAAGACTGACCTAAATATTCATTTGAGTAGAAAGTAATGAATCTTCATGTAAGAATCCTTGAAAAACCAGACCCTGTGATAAGGGCTGGACCATAGGCAGCCAGACAGAACACGCAGCATCCTCATTTCACTGGGAAAAGGGTCACCCACAGATACTTTCCACCATCACTGCTGAAAACCATGCCATGACATTTATGTTATTGCCAGTGATTAGCTAAAGTTGCAAACTCCCCAGCAAGGCATCCACTTTTAAGGTCAGCTGCTGTGAAGATGACTTGTGCCTCCAGCAGAGGCATTAAGGACACTGTTCTCAGACAAGACTTGTAAAGCTCATCCATCCATGTTTGGTTTCCAGTCCATCACTCACCAGAATGGCACCTCTTAGCTCAGAGGAAAAAGTCAACGATCCTGCAAATTTAGTTGGCTAAATTTTATGCAATTGCCCAGGTAGCATTAAAGCAACTCAATTACCTGGAAATGTGATTGATGGTGCTAATGTGCCCTGGTCACAAGCCTGTGCCCAATTCCCCCACTGAAGAGTGGAGGGCTGATGCTGGGGGGACTAAGATGCTCCAGAATATGGGAAGATCGAAGGTTGAATGTTACATCCTGGGCTTTCCTTGTACACCTTCACTCCAAGCCAACTTCTCCACCTGTCCTACCTCTGACCCTGATGTAGAATCACAGAATCACAGAATGGTTTCAGTTGGAGGGGACCCTAAAGACCATCTAGTTCTAAATCCTTGCCATGGGCAGGAACACCTTGCACCAGACCAGTTTTCTCAAAGCCTCATCCAACCTGACCTTGGACACTTCCAGGAATGGAGCATCCACAACCTCTCTGGGCAATAACTTGCTCAGGCAAAGGTCTGCATCTTGAGACTGAATGGTCCAGTAAAGGGTTTGAAACTGTTGTTGCCTTTTGCAAAGAAAAGATTTCAAGAATATTCCCCAACAGTCTGACATAGCACTGCAGGGACAGCTTGCTCACAGCTATGGTGAGCTGGTGATCTATATTTCATGCTTCTGATACCCTCCTCAAACAACTGACATGCTCATTTTCTGGCTCCTACAAATAATTATTTCAGTTTGGATTCAGCCATTTTCTCTCCCTCCAGCTTACATCAACATTTCTGGGATCATGTCAAATACACAACATTCTGTAAATTATAAATTACAGTGTGGTAACACTACTCATGTCCATCAATGCCAATGGGCTCCTTTTTTATTTTTTTTAACTTTGTTTTTTATCTTTTCTTAGAGATTGTTTGCCATCTTTGCAGACACATTCACGGGAGTTTGGGAAATAGAAGGATGAAGGAATTACCCAGGTAAAAGTAAATCCCTCCAGAAGGTTTTACTGAATTCAGACAACTTGCTTGAGTACCATATTTCCCATAATAAAACAGGAAGGAGGTCCCAGAATAGTTATTCATTGCCTTACATTGACAATAGGATTGTAATTATCAGAAGGAAAGTTCAGAAGAGTTTCCACTGTTTTCAGAGTTGACAGTAGGAAACATTTTATTTCAAAAAAATACTTCTAACCATTTAAGCATATTGTGTGTTTGTTTGTTTAAGTTTTATTCTATTTTGTCTTTCACTTCATCTACAACACCTAAAATTTTTAAACATCTCCATTTTGGAAAAGTCCTGGACTAGCAGATGTACAATTTCACTGTGTTTTTTTTAATTTTATTTTTAATTGGGCTATTTCCAAAATGAGAAGCAGTTTGGAGAAAAATTTGGGAAAAACTCCTAATAAAATATTTTAAAAGGGTGTGGAAAGTCAAGACAAGAATAGTTCTTGTGCTAAGCAGGAAGCAGAAGACTGAGGAAGGAAAAAACAGTCCTTATTACATAGCTGAAATAATTTTGCAATTTGGAGGCTTTCTGTAACAGGCCTCAGAAGTCTTTGATTGGAAAGGTCATTTTTGTTTCACCAAAACCAGTGGCAAAGACAAGTGTTAATGAGATAGACAGACAGAGTCGATTGGACTTTATATGTACAGTACCATACTGATTTTGCTGAAGAAAATAAATCCTCTGCACTTGAGGAGAGAACCAGATTTGACATGATAAGACAGGAAAAAAAACCAAACAGGGAATCACAATTAACCAAATTCTCCTGATGGGTTTCCTTACTCGTTTATTTTGCAATGGGCTGCCTTGTGCTTGCAGTATTTTATTAGGCAAAACAATAGTTCAGCACCACTTTTCTTGTGCCTGAAGTCCCAAATTATAGCAGACAAATATGTTGGCATCCCACTTTAGGCAGTGCTCTGTGATCCCTAGGAGACTCAGCAGCCTAACACAGCCAAGAAAGATACGGCCAAGAGACCCAACTCCTGCTGCAAACACACTTCTTCTGGGTTTGAGGGCTCCAGAAGGCTGAATAAATAAGATAGTTTTGTTCTCTCTTCTGCAATATCTCTGAAAAATCAGACCACATGGGTAGCACACACTCCTCTAGGCCTGGTCCTAATTTCCCACACAGGAAAATGCTCCAGAGGAATCAAGGAAATGTCTAATGCCTTAATGTGAGATACCTGGTGTGGAGGTTGTTGCCTGTTTTCATCCTTCCTGGAAGGCAACCAGTGCTCCTGGGTACAGGAGCATCCTACAGGAGCACAAGAGCAGGAATGTGGAATCAGTGCCAGGGGCCATTCTGGCTTCTGCCTTGTCTGTGCTGTTGATAACCTTTGCCTCAGGAAGCTTGTTAAGGACACAACCCCATAACAGGAGTCTTAAAAACAGAGCTCCATTACTGTGTTTGTGCCAAAAAATAGAGTGTTTTGAGACTTGGAGGTCAGTGATGCAGAGGGAGGGAGGGAGGGAGCCATAAATTTTGATTTCTTGAGAAAGAAGAGCTCAGCTCTCCCTGCATCTTCCTTTCAAACAAGTGTGAAACACTCTGGCTGATTTTAACCCCATATCACTGAGATGCAAAGCATCTTCCAAGTTTTAAGGAGAAGGAGCAATCAGGGAAAGGAGAGATTGATAAGAAGTGTTTGGTTCACCCCAAATGAAGTCATGTGGTTCTTCTGGAAACCAAACTCCAGTTCTGGTGTTATGAGACTACTTGTTCTTGATGAGAAAATTGTGATTCACCCACAAAGTAATGCTCACAATTTTGTGTTAGGCCAAATGCCCACCCCTCCTCCCAGCTCACTTTTATTTTGCAAGCTCTTCTCTTCACTAAGTACCCTGGTAGATCTCTGGATGAATATTATTGCAATACACTGCTGCTTCTTATCTATTCATCATCCCTTTTCTGAGACTTATCTGGGGATTTAAATTCTCCTTGATTGTAATGATCTTCAGGAATTAAGGGTATAAAGAAGATCTTAAAGTCCCCTATGCCTTCTAGGCATTTTTGTATCTCAAACTAAAAAAGGAGTAAACATCAATTATGCCAAGAAAAATGTATCATTAACTCTTCAAATGTCCACCTGGACTTTGGTAACAGGGAGAAGATATTTATAATACTGGGAGCCTGGAGGAAGTTTTGAAAGCATGTGATTCAGATAATCAAGGATTAAAAGGGGACAGTTTGAACCTTTATTAAAGTGACTTGAAGGAGTTTGGCCACACAGATGTAGGAGGCAAAAATGCACAAACATGAATGTTAATTGACCCTTTGTGTGCCAATAACCATTACTGCAGCTCTGCACATCCTCCTGGCAGCTGGAGCATCCCCTAATTTCTGGATTTCAGACCACGTCTTTCACCATCACTGTCCAAACACAGGGGTGGGAGAGGAAGAGCATCCTGTCCCACACTCACTGTCCTGACAAAAAGGCATTGTGGAAAAGTGACCTACTGGGGATCCCAGATAAGGGGCAAGAATCAGGGGACAGTCACATTCCTCACCCACTTCTTGTCTGCCCCAAATGGGGTTTCATCCATGATTTTAGAGCTTATTGCTTCATCTCCCATTGGAATTTGGTAAACCAGAAACTGTAAGTGACTCCTGCCCTCACAAATCCTCTAGCCCCTAACTCAGATCCACAGAGATTTCCCTTTGCCCCATATATTTGACAGGATCTCATCATCCAAGACAGCCAAATAAAATCACCATTTTCCCTTCCTCACTCCAGCACAGATGTTCCAGAACAAGGGCACATCTGGGATGCACTTGTAGAAAAGGAAGCAAGCAGATCCACAACTACTGGAGCTGTTTTTGGAGATGGGGGTGGAAGGGACTATTTCTTGATTAAATCAGTGGGGAAGCTCCATCTGAGAAAAATCTGAGGAGAAATGGAAATTCCAAACATCTGGTTATGGCCTCTTTTAGATATATCCTTGCCCCTTTCTTCCCCTCAGGGAAGAGGGGAACAAATAATAACGAAACCAAAACAACCAATAACCTCAGGTTTAACACAAGAAGATAGAAAGTTCATAATTCCAGCCAGATGCTGTGGTGACAGGGTCAGAGATGAGCAGACTCACTCTCAGCCTAGAAAGAGAGGAAAGATTTGCTTTCTGAGTTGATGGGGCCTGGAGTCCCATAAAAGACCATATGCTCAGGCAGCCACAGTACAAGACACACAACTGGTGTCTGGGGGTGTCTCTAATTCTTCTCTCTCTCACTTTTTTCCCTAGTGCTTCATCCAGAAAAACAACACCACCAAAGATCTGTTCCCTATTGGTAGGCTGAGCCATGTCATGGTGAGTCAGCCAGTTTGCATTAAGGTAAGAGTTAGTAAACTGTGCATTAGTAATGCATGTCTAGGTGTGCTAGGAGGGCTTTCTCTTGGAAAACTCTCAAAAAAACCTGGGAATACAAACACTTTAATGCAAAGGAAAGGTCTTTACAAAAATTGTGTCTGTAAGAAATGAGCCACAGTGCAACTTTCTTATAAATAAAACCATCTGAATTTAAACAAGCATTTCCACAGCCTTTTTCTCTAGTCCTCCAGAACTGTGAAGAAGCCCATAACTCCCTTGAAATCCTGAAGACATGCTCCATTAGTTTGAGCTCCAGGTTGTGAGGGACCAGGCCCCTACCACAAAAGCCTCCCCACCTCCCAGTCCTGGATCCCCCTAACACACAATGATGAGCAACAGATTGAACAGTGAAGGTACAGAAATCTGTGGTCACTTCTCCACATGGCCCAAATTTCTTAGTGTAACCTTGGTCAGGCTTGAAAAAAAAGGAATAAAAATCCCCCTGCACCTGCTTTATTTATTTAGACAGTTCTCTCCAGCTATTTCTTCCTACAGGGACAAACAACACCTATCACACCGTGCACCCAGACAAAGCTCAGTTCACCACCGTAACACTGAGGTAAACAGGAGTGAAAGATGAGGCACTGCCAGCATGGACTATGATACTGCAGCTCATCACACCTCATCCTTAACAGTCCTTAATAAAACCTTCCAGGTTCCCCTTTAGGGTGGATTTTTCTTTCTCCTCAGGGACACCTCATTACACTTCTTTTTTTTTTTTACCCCTCCCCGCACTACAAAAGGCTTCTTTACAATAAGGTCAAGAAAGCAGAGGTTTTTTAGCTATTGCTTACTTTACAGACCATTTCTCATTCTTCCTAGTGCTCCTGGTAATACTTACTGAGAGACAAAGCTATTCATCTTAGCACATTCCCAGCCAAGTGTGGTTTGAAGCAGTTCACTAGCACTGTCAGAAGAGATATTACTCGCTATAAAAAGCTGCCTTATTCCCTCAAGTTGCCGTACTCAATGCGTGACCCTTTTTTGCTGAAAGATTGGCACGATGATTGCTTACTTCTAGTCACCTGGAACTTTTCTGGCTGGAAGACATTTTATTGAATATCACATTGTACCAGTCAATCACCCTCCCACCACCATATGTTGTTTTAGCAGGAGGGAGCCCAGAGAGTCTGTTCATTGTGCTTGTTAAACTGCAGGTTGGGTGACCTTATGAGAGACATCACTACCACGCTCTGGAGAGGGGTGATGGGAGCAGCTGGGACGACTTGTCTTGAATGATTTTCCTTGTAAACTTCATGTTTGTTCTTCTTTGTCTTGTTCCCTTCTGGCTCATGCTTGCTATCTGACAGCAGTGAAAGCTTTCATGATCATTTCCAATAGGAAATCACCTGGGAGGTGGTGGGACAGCCAACTCACTGGATGTATTGGTCCTCAAGCTGGGTGAGCACACACTTTGGAGCCAGTAAACACAAATATTAAAGCAGGGGAAGATCAGCCCCGTGAGCACCTCAACCCACTGCGGGGCAGCAAAGAGAAAAGCAGAAGGTGAGATGTTCGCATCTTCCACCAGGTCAGGATAAGGCTCTTGTTGGAGCACTGGAAAGACCTGAAGCAGCCCAAGGGCCCTGGGAAAAAGAGCTGCCACAACAAGTTATGCATGCTTGTTCTTTGAAGAGAGAGACAGTTTCTGCAATATTTCTGTCACATAAGAGTTTTATAATAAACCCACTCAGTTTGTCTCCAAGACAGCTTGAATGTGACAGCAATTTTCCTTGCCTTGACGCAGATTGCAAAGGTGTTGCTTCAGATATTAGTCTCCATCCTTGAAATCAGGACAGCTTCTCCATGCACACCCTGCAAGGATGGGGCCCTGCAGTTCTTCTGTAGTGAAGGCTCTTGTTTTGTTCTCGTCACTACAGGCAGAATTTGTTAAGATCCACCATGATTTTTACATGGTGAGTAGGAATCATAACTTTTGTAAATGGCAACATCTCAGCATGAAATTTGGGTGAATCCACACACCTTCATAGTTTTCATTTAGTCTAGCTTAGGTTTAAGGAAGAGACTACAAATATGTGGAGTCCACACTCACAAGGACACTGTGGGATTGTTGGGGTTTCCTATGCAGAGCCAGGAGTTGGACTCGATGATCTTTGTGGGTCCCTTCCAGCTCAGGATAGTCTTTGACTGTGACTAAATATCCACTAACCAGTGTCCTAGGTATGTGAGAATCCTTCTTGAATCCTGCCACAGCCTCTACTGTGTAAGTCTTGTTGTCCCTCATGCTTCTTTGTCTGCTTTTTCCTTCCCTCTATCATCTGAGATCCCCCCTCCCATCTAAATCTCTGTAGTTACCTATTGGCTGGGGATCACCAGCTCAGTCCTACCCTCTTGCATTCACCACCTCTTGCCCTGAGGCTGTTTCTAAGCCTGAAGAAAGTGCAGCTACCTCTGGAGAAGTTGGAAATCAGCCTGGGGACAGTCACAGCCAGTGTTTCCTTGCTGGCTTTACATGCACAGTCACAGAGAGAACTGACAGCCTCGGCTACATGCAAATCACGAATGCACATGCATGTACAAGGAGTCTGAGCAGGCAAGTAATTACCTGCAGAAGGGAACAGGGATTTATTTCTGTGCCCAGAGAAGATGGATCTGAGCACCCACGGGCTTTGGGGGGATTTAATAACTCTTCCTTCGTATAGGAATACATGCCCTGTAAAGCCAGCAGTCATTTGAGCAGAGCAGTCACGCAGGCACTGTGACTTGATTACTGACTTCCCAGGGCTGCTGCACAGACAGTATCACACTGTGTCTGTGCTGCTAAATAAAGCAGGACAGAGATCATCTCCTGGTCCAGGGAGCACAGCTCTCTTCCATATAACTAAACTTATTTCCCTCACACTAAAGCCAGGCAACCTTGCCCATCCTGACTGATGGGATGCCATCAGCCTGTGTTATCCCTCAAGCCATGCTTGGACATGGAATCTGACTACGCTTAGCTGACTTTGGTAAAAAACAGTGCCACCAAGCACAGTAGCAAAGCCCTTGGGTGGCTGTAAACAGCATTTGGACCAGTGCTCTGGCCTTGTTTAGTTGGCTGGTTTAGGAATAGCTTTGGTGAACTCCAGCTCTGTCCTGTTCTCCTGCTCATCCCTATGTGGCTGCCTCAGCCTTGCTACACCAGCCTTGGGCTTTCCTTATAAACAGATCCAGATGTGCCCCCAGATGTCCTTGGATCTGCATCTCTCAGTACAGCACCATTCCCTATAGGGCAGTGAGCACAGTTGCACAGAATAGCTTCAGATCTGAGCAAATCTTAATTTTTGTTGATCTCCAGACAGTCCTAATATCTAAAAAGTCTTCAGACAACTGGGAGTCATCAGCCATCAAGTCCTGTTATACTACAGTCAAAAGATGTGACTCTGTCCTGCCTTGTAAGAGCCACAAGTTCCTCAAAAACCTTCCCCAGACCAATTTAATATGTGGTGAAACAGCATCTTTACAATGTTTGCCCTTTAAATTCCACTGAACCCCTCACTTATCTTTCCTAAGATAACTCTTTCCCTGATGCACCCTCAGTCTTTGGTCGCCTTTCAAATAGCACCCACTCCCCACTTTTGGCACTTAGAGACTCCCTCAGTAGGTTTTGTGCCTAGAGGGGCTCTACCTGTCTGCTACCAGAACAGACCAGCTTATCTTGACTGACACTATTTGGGAATTGGTTAAATTTTTGGGTTTGGTTTGTTTTGGGTTTTTTTGTTCGGGTTTTTGTTCGGGTTTTTGTTGTTGTTTGTTTTTTCCCACATATATTTGCAGTTAATTCTGATTCCTGGTTCTAAAACCCACATAATAATTCGCAATTCCCACTCTTATTCTCCAGTATCCTTCTCATTCCAGTTTTGTTCTCACTTCTAAACCTTCAAAAGAGAAATGAGAAAATCATTTTCATGATACCAAAAGCAATGGCATAATCCACACATTTGTTGATAGGAGAGTGCAAACAGACTGAAGTAGCAATGCTTAGAGGCAGGTCTGGGTCTGAAGTCCCTCAAGGACAGGAGAAGCTGTCTCAGGTGTCTTCCCTCGCATCTGCTATGTGAAAATTGAGCCAGAGCATGAGCCTGGACAGTACCTTCATTAACTGCTCAAATACCGGTGACGTAAATGCACAAAAAGGTTCATCATGTGGGTTTTTACTTGGACCTTGAGTCTGTGCTATCTGAGAGAGTCCTTTTAAGTTATAGATCAGCTTTGGGGCAGGACCAAAGAAGGCCAGTAAAGAGAGAGACTGATATTATCTTACTGTAATAGCTAAAAGAGCCTCCAACCAACCAGCATGAATCCAACCCACGGCGCTGCCCTTCCTGCCCGAGGGACGCAGGGAGCCTGGCTCTGAGCAAAGCAGGAACTGGGGAGGCACATTTAGTATTTTATTGCTTGAATAAGAAATGAAAATATTATTAATGAGTGTAATTTATAAGCAGGGGAGCAGATGAAACCATGCTAACAGAGAACTGCTGTGCAGTGCCTCGGGAGGGCAGGGGAGGAAGCGATGGGTAGATACCGGCTATTGTGTCTGCCTTGCAAGGTTACTTGTTCTGATAGAGCTTCATTTAACATCTATCTGAGAAAACAAATTCACTTTCAGGCCTTTTCATAATGAAGAATAAAGAAGCTATTGTTACAGAAAGCTAATTGTGCTTTTAAGTCATTTTCTACAGCCAAGCTCTGTGTCACTTCGGAGCAGCCGGTGAGCTCAGGCTGCTGCAGAAGAGGCAGTGCAGCCTCTCCTGCACACCTGTGACTACCAACAGGTAGATCTACTAGCCCAAGACTGAAAAATCACCATCTGTGGCAACCCTTAATGTTGTTTCAGGACATTGCATTGAATTTTTCCACGAGAGTGTAGGTGGAGCTTCTATTATTGCCACAGCACAAGGGTCCACACAGTTTGCAAAGACCATGCACTGCTGCAGACAGGTGAACTTCCACTCCAGTTAACACAATAGTTTTTTCTCCCTTATTTGCCCAAATTCATGCACCATCTGCCCTGATCTGAATGGTATGCAATGGTTAAAAAACTTACCGTGCTTGATTTTCTTTCATAAAATTCCGTTATATTCTTTAACATCAATTGAGCTGAATTATAGTTAGAAATGTTTCAGCCACATTAGAGTGGTTTTAAGACAATTTAGAGTCAGGAAATGTTACCCAGAGGGAATACAGGAAGAGCAATCATTAAGGATGCTTGTCATTAGACTTTTAACCTTCGTGCTTTCCCTGTCTCTCCCTACCAGGCAGCTCCAGCAAAGATCATTCTTGCTACAGCTTGTCCATTTATCTCTATCTTTCTGGTCTGACTCAAGTCAAACACCAATTAATGCTATTAAAGCAGAGCTGTTATGTAGGTATTTTCAACAGAAGCATCTTCTCCCTGCTGTCTTTATCCCTATTCTCTGTCTCATAAAATCCCAGCAGTATTCCCCAGACAAACTGCATTTTCCCAAACTATATCAGGCAGGCTGGATGAGTTTTTCTCTCCTGGTGACCCAGTGGGACAGGTCAGTCTGCTGCCAACTGAACAAACAGGGCCATCTGCCAACTCCACCTCCCATAGTCTGGCCAGCATCCTAAAATAAGGGTCAAATTCCTCAACATCAAAAGACTGGCTTAAAACTGACTAAATAAAGATTCCAAGTGATAACTTTTATTTGCATCCTGAGTTTTCACCATTAGGCTGCACTAGGATAAATATTTTCTGGCTTCTAGAAACTGGGCAGGTCAGACCATGAATCATGGATAAAGCCTAAAAATCTCTGTCACATTGAAATTTTTTTTAAAAGTCTTTTTTTCCCCTTCTTATAGAAGGACTATCCCTGAACCACTGGAAACTTCAGAACAAAAGAACAAGTCTTGAAATACTCCCCAGTAAATCAGTGAAGGCAACAACAAGCATGTATTGATAGATATATGTGCTTGATTCTTCTCCTTGCTTCAGCTTTCTCTCCTGCACCATTGCCATCAGCAAGCTGTGATGTAAATATGAGAACTCCTTACATCATCCTCTGGCAGCACAGTACAAGATTCACCTCCCTGGGGAACAGAACCAGCACTTGGGATACTCCATGCACCCCTGGGAACAAGGACCAGCCCCATTTTCCCTATCAATAGGTGTTTTTATGGATGAAGGGCAGCCTTCCATCAGAAGCAGCACCCAATTACAAGTCATAGAATAAAGACAGGTTGATAACACAGTCCTGGAAATTTTTCCAAGGATTTCTACCATGCTGTGATCACTATTCTTCCCCTTTATGTATGATCCAAAAGATGCTTTGACTTCCTAGGTGTGTATTTCAGGACTGGCAGGTCCAGCTGGATGGGTGCCAATGCATCTGATGACAAAGCTGAGGTTCTCCATGTGTTTTGGAAAAGTCCATCTGACTCTTTCAGGCCTTTTCCATCACTTCTGAACTCTGAGTGGTGGCCAAGCCAATAAACATGTCTCAGATGGAGACATCTCTATCTCACTTCAAAACAAGAATCCATTTAATTCTCAAAGATGGGGGTTTTTTTCCTGTGTTTTGGTTCTAGACAAAATCAAGTCTCAGGAGTTATTCTGGCGTCTCTGCAGCCTGGGGTTGTCTCACATCTACTCCAGCCTGCAGCCAGTCATACATTCCAGATGGGGACTTGTGTCAGAGAAACTGCAAAATGTAGGTAGCAGTGGGGAAAATCATGGACAGAGAAGAAGGTTCTTAGAGGAAGCCTTTAATCCTAAGTCTGTCTCTAAAGACAGCCTCTGCATTCAGAGGGAGGCAGTGAAGGAGCCTTTCAGGGTAGAGAATTAACCAGATCAGAGAAGCTGAGACCTTTGTGGAGATTGATGTTGACACTGCTGGAAGAGAGGAGACATGAGCAATGAAACAATTTTCTTCAGGGAATCACATCTCCAGTCAAGGCTCCTGGCCAAAGGGAAACTTGACATCAATTCTGGAAGGGCAAACTCTGTGTCTCAAAATCTGACATGGCTGTTCTGGCTTTCAGCTTGGTTTGTGTCACTGCTGTAAGGCACCAAGTTGAGTGTATTGAAGAAGTGAGTGTGGCTTGGAAGGAGGAACCACAATAAGACACATGTGTACAGACGCTCCTCCACAGGGATTTAACCATCATCAGAAGTGAACCAGGATTCTTCAGGTCCTGTGATGACCCTGTTTTACATCTCATTATCACAAACTGAGGTCTATTTCATGTATCATCTCACTGGAAATGCAGCTGCTTCCAGCAGCAGATGTTATGTCCTCTTAAACCACTCCAGCTTGTCCCTCTGTGATCTCATCCACTTTGTCAAAGTCTCATCAAAGCCAAGAGAATTGTCTTCCTTGGTTGAAGAAGACTTTACTCAGGAGCCACTGTTGCCTTGAGGTTTTTCCTTATATTTTGGGGGATTTTAGTCTGACCATATAGTTTGAATTACAAATTTTCCTGAGAGGCTTTTTCCTGAATGTTTACGTTCTTCTCTGAAGATAATGAGTATAAAGACAAAATACAAGCCTAGAACTCTTGGATCTACTTCAAGGGAGAGCAAATCCAGCATGGGTGCAGGGAATTAGAAGGATCCTGGCTGGGTTCTTTGGGGACATAAGTGTTAGAAGAACTTTGGTTGGATACTTTAGTGGGTGGGTAATTTTGAAGGTTATAAAAATGTAAACTGATAATTGTTCTTCTCTCTCTTGGACCATGAACAACTCCCTGTAAAAGCTGCAGTTTTCCTTTGCCTCTATTAATTTGTTTTGTAGTTTTTATTTCCCATCTGATTTCAGGCATCACCACCACATAGGCACAAGAGACAGTGACACAGGAATTAAGTGGAGCTGGAACCTTCTCTGATCACAGCAATATGGTCACTGAGCATCGTCCTCAAGCTGTAAATCCCAGGACATCTTTATGCTAGGCAGTTCATCCCAATAGATGTTTACCCCCACAACAATTTTCCATTCTCCATCACAAATCCCATTCTCAGAGCAGTGAAAAACAAGTCCCTTCAATGCACGAAGAGTACATATCTTCATGACTTTTACTTACTTTGGGAGCTGCATCAACTACCACAGGAAAATAAACAGGAACTAGCAAATTTTTCCCAGCTGAGATTTGGGCTGAGATTTAACCAGCTCTTCTAGAGGAAGTTCCCCATTCTAGGAGGGGATGGATCTGTCTCCAGATGAGAGGAACTCATGTTACAAATTATGCTGATTCTCTGCCATTCTGCAGGTGGATGATTTTGGAGTTGTGGCTTGTGGTCTTCCCATCTCTTCTATCAATACAGACAAACCCTTTGCAGCTTTTCCAAGCTCCCACCAACATCAACACAGAGATTTGTGGGGGTTCAAGGGTCATAAGAAATGCTGCTGAAACTCCTTGGGACTTCATTTCTTCATCAATACCACTAATCTCACAGAGGATCTTCATTCCTTATTCCAGGCAAGCAATATTATATCATCAGAGAGTTGGCACAAGCAAAGGCCAAAGTCATCATGCACATATAGGTGCCATTAACAAGCACAGACACAAAAATCAATGCCGTGCACTTCATGCCTTTAACTCCAGATCCACAGTGACCCCTGTTATCTGACTCACCCTTTACAGCCCTCTCTGTTCCCTGCAAATGGAGACAGACACCTCTCAGTAAACTGGATACTCCTTCCCATAGCCCCACTCCTGTGAAATAGAAAAGAATTCAAGTTTGTAAACACCAATATATCTGTAAGGTGAGAAGCAAGGAGACAGAGGCTTATTTAAAATTAATGTCAGCCCCAAAGGAGACTTTTCCTGCCTGTGTGGTCCCAGCAATGCTGTGATTCCTCGTGGAGTCAAAAGGGACAGAACTGCGAGAAGGACTTTATTGTCTTCCCAAGACTGAGCTTAGGGATTGTAATTAGACCAAGTATTAATGCTAATCTGACTGCAAAGGGTGTCAGAGCTGCCAGCTGAACTCCACCTCAAATGGTGGCATAGATTGATGCATGAGATTTGTAGCAGAGCTGGAAGTTGGAAAATAAATAAGATGTCTCTTCTATGGGGATTTCAGTATTTCCTTCACCCTCGCTGTGGATGGACAAGTTTTCCTTTTTGGTGATCATCTAATTCCAGTCACTGGACCACTGTAAATCCTCCCATGGCCTGGGCGACCTTGGGGTATGATAGCCTGCAGGAATTTGGTGAATTCCAGGAAGAATCTTTTGCCAACAACATTGTTGGTCTCAGAAACCAGCCAGGTGTAAAAGGATATGATCCCACTGGCACCAGGGGCTGAGGCAGCCTATTACCTGTAGGGAAGTGATGAGTTCTAGGCTTCCCAAACCTCACAAGCAAAGGTGGGTTGGAGGTGGTCACCAAACATCCTTCCACACATGCCTTGGCACTGTTTTCACAGGCACTGCTGCCCATACAGAATCAGGAGTTACTGACTCCAGAGCTCTTTGAGCACCAGTCTGATGGCCTGCTTCAAGCTGTCTGGTCTCAGAGGCACTTCAATCATCTGATGCCTCCATTTTTGAACCATGAGAATGCCATTTGCTCAGTGAACTGGTGTGATTCTGGATCTCTCAGGGATTATTCCCAGGGATGTTTTTAATCCCAGATCCCTGTGCAATTGTACCTGTTGTTCATCTTTAGACTAAATCACCATATTTGCCCCATTTTTCTTTTCTATTTTACCCCTTCTCGTTTCAGAAAAAAACAGGTGCCACTTCATCTTTCTCTCCCATGTTTCATTTTTGCACAGAGTGAAGGGCTCTTCAGATTTCTCTCTCCCTGTTTTGTAGTTGGCCTCTCCTGCCTGAGCTAACTGAAAACGATTAGAAGTAGCAAGTGATTCACAACCGGCAATTGACAGAAATAAAGTCACCTCCTGACTGCTTCCATTTTCTAGTGGCATCCATGGTTTTCAAGAGCAGGCAAAGTAATGCTTAATATGGCTCTCTCTCTCTTTCTCCTGCATTTTCTGAGACTTTTGATTCTAGTGGGGCTCTCAAATGTCCCACTCTTCACCTACAAAGTGTTTTGTTTCTCTTGCTTTGCTCTAAGCATCACAGGCTGCTCAAAAAATCTGTCGAGTGTGAGTAGCTTGACATAGGTTAGACTTTTCCCTTGGTGTCCAAATTCTCTGCTCTGAAAATCCAAATATTGATTAGTAAATTTATCCCAGAGGTCCCTGCAGTTGATGAGGAGGCAGCCATAGGGGTAGCAAAGGTAGATGGAAATGGAGTCATAAGTGTTTGTTTTGGGAAGTTGTGTTTCAGCAGAGATAGAAAAGCAGATGGTTCTGCCCTCTTAATTTTAGGAATACTTCTTAAAAATATTATCCTGAAGGGTCACAGCTCCTTTCCTGATCCAGGAACCCGTGCATCAGGTTTTCTGGCAAGTGCATCCTCGGATATGCTGACATGGAGGACCTGGAGTGAGGAAGATGCAGGTAAAGGAATTTCCCTGGCCATGAACACTTCAGACCCTCACCCAGAGCAGGAGATATGATGGATTCTGCTGGGCCACCAGACAGCACCTTTTGCCTAAAGCCTTGTGTGGGAATTTTCTCTGAGCTTGGCGTGTGGAAGAACTTCATGATTTACTGAGGGCTATAGCCCTCCATCCAGACAATCATCCAGCAGACAAAATATCTCAACAGGAGGGATGGTAAGGAAAAGGGAACAGCTTTATGGGCAGAGGAGCAATTCCTAGTAGGAGAGAGAGAGGAAAGTCAGAGAGGAGGACTAAGCAGCAAATCTGAAAGGGATGAACGAGGTTTTCAGAGGGTTACATGTGAAGAATGGAGAATACAAAGCATCAGTGAGATGCAGGATGAGGCAGGTTAGGCATACAAAATATGCTGAGCAGGAGTATAGTGAGAGAAGTCTTTCCTCACAATTTTTGCTCCACATAAGGACTTCACACATCCCTGATGTCTCCAATGACAGCAGCAACAGGAAGCTGTTGTAGAACCTAGAACAACTACTTCCAGATTCTTCAGCACAACTATGCAGGCAGGCTGAGACCCCCTCTTCATAATATTGAGATGCTTTTCAGCCTGCTGCTGTACTAACCAAACTGCTATTGATTGCAACCAGGCCCCAGAAATGGATGATGATTCAGAAATTTGCCAGCCATTTTCAATCATTTCTATATTTTATCTGTGGTCCTCCCACTGAGCCCTCATACCAAACTCCACCAGAACCTGCAGCCTTTAAGGTTCTCAGTTCACAGGGGGACTTTTTTAAATTATTAGGCCAAATTAGGGCTGTGCCTCATGGGAAAGGCTGAGACGTTTTCTTATCCCATCTCCCCATCACTGACCACATCATAGAAAAGAACAAGAGAGCTATACTGAGCTCCATGACCTTTTTCAGCTCATCCAGAGGCTCACAGCACCCACACTCTACTCCAGAAGTGGTTCCCTCTTGTGCCCAGCTCAGGTTAGATCTGTCCCCATAAAGTGACTTGGGCTTACACTAAGACATCACAAGCAGGACCTCAAACAACTCCTTTTGGGACTTGTGTGACAGCCTGTGTGTCTGTAACCCAACATACCCAAGAGAATATCCACAGGTAGGTACATTCAGAACTTCTCCAAGCCTTCCTAGACCCACTGTTCCAACAAACACCCCATTCACCTCATTCATCCTGAGTATGGACACCCAGAGCAACACCTGGTATCCTCTAAAGAAAGGACTGAACTATAGGCCCCATGTCCCAGCTGAAGAAGCCAAAGAGAGTTGGGTTCTTTCATAATATTTCATCAAGCAAACATCAGTGCAGAGGAGAGATCTTTAAAGGACTTGGTGGCACAGGCAAGCAGAAATTACACAGAGCATAGGGTGGCTTTCTAGTGATGGATTCTAACGAACCACAGGAGTCAGGATTATCACTAGGGCCTTGGTATGAAACAGGCTGCAGGAAGAGAGCAGTCACTGCCCACCCATGAAGACAAATCTCCCTCGGCAACTCCCTCAGGTCAAACCCATGAATGGTTAAATTCATGAGCATCACATTGAAGATACAGACCAGCTTTCACATCAACATTCAACAGCTTCTTGGAGAAGTCAAATCACAGCTCTACCCAAGAGAGGTGAAGTAAAAATTTCACTCCATCTCACCTTAACCTGAAGGTGTGAATAAGCATGTGATGGTCAGCAAGTCTAAGACAGGAATATAGGAGAGTGATTTATCATGAAGAATCTGCTGCCGTTCCCTACATAAGGTCCCCAGCCCAGCCCTCATCCTCTAGTTCCACACCTCTCTGCTTTCCAAACCCATCTTTTGTACAGCAAAATAATAACAGGCCTTGTCCCCTGCCTTGCCTGCTTTTCATCTAAATTAAAACTGGGCTAATCTTATTAATGAGCTCACCCTGGTGCCACCGTGTTCTTTAGATGCCCCCTAACACCATTAGGGACTTATAGAGGGAAACAAAAGGGCATCACTACATGCAGGGAATGAAGAATTAGTGCAAGGATGGGGTGTGCTTTGCAATTGTCCTCGTAATCACTTGTTTGTGTGCAATTAGTGGCTTTAATCTCCACCTCATTGCCCCTGTAGCAGTGCGAGAGTGTGGGGGTGGGTGTCTGCTTAAATGCAGAGATGTGCAGCTGACAGCAGGACACGGGTCAGGAGGGCACCAAAGGAGGTGAAGTGTGTTCAGATGACAGAAAAGTGCAGTGAAGAGGTCTCAGAGTGGGCACAAACTGCAGTATTTTGTCATATCATCAGTTGGGGTGTCAGTCGGTGACAGAGCATCGTTGACAAAGGAGGCTGCTCGTGTAGAAAGACACCAAACATGACCCTGGGAAGGGACAGCAGAGCTTCAGACGATCCTCCCAAGGGAATGTTCCTAGCTACAGCTGATCAGGGGCATCTGGCATATGGGCATCAGGAAAAAAAGAGTGATCAGGCATTGGAAGGGACTGCTCAGAGAGGTTTGGAGTTCCCATCCCCGGAGGTGTTCAGGGAATGACTGGACGTGACACTCAGTGCTGTGGGCTGGGTGACAAGGTGGTGATGGGTCCACAGGTTGGACTCGATGGTCTTGGAGGTCTTTTTCAACCTAAATGATTCTGTGATTCTATGAAAGTTGGGAGGAGATGGGATTTAATTGCACCTTTTTTCCTTAAAAAAATAAAAATAGGGGGGATATTGAATACCAAGGAAAAGGAGGCAAAATAGATTCAAAGAAGGTAAAGGCTTCTTTTATAATCCTTTAACAAATTCACCTGGGTAAACCACTATCCTGATATGTTATTGATCTTCCAATCTCAATACAGTTTGATAAGCACTTCTTTGAGCAGAAACTTTGTTTCCTACAAAGCTTAGTCCCATGGCTGGATTATCTTCTATCTAATAGTGTCTGAATGATACTCGTCCAGCACCCTCAGTCTGGAGAACCAAAGACTCCTGGGAGACCTTAAAGCAGCCTTCTAGTATCCAAGGGCAGCATACAAAAAGGCTGGACATGGACTTTCGAAAGGGCATGGAGTGATAGGAAAAAGGAGAATGGCCTTAAACTGAGGGAGGGCACATTTAAATTAGCTGTCAGGAAGAAATTCTTCCCTGGGAGAGTGGTGAGGCCCCCGCACAAATTTCCCAGAGAAGCTGTGGCTGCCCCATCCCTGGAAGTGTCCAAGGCCAGGTTGGGCAGGGCTTGGAGCAACCTGGGATAGTGGAAGGTGTCCCTGCCCATGGCAGGGGTTGGAACTGGTTGACCTTTAAGGTCCCTTTCAACCAAACCATTCTGGGATTCTGTGATTCCACCCAGCAGTACCATTGGATGCAGCAATACCTGCTTTAATTCTTTTTCAGTTCCTGTTTTTTCCAGGTGGAAAAACCCTACATAATGATGCCTGACAGTCACCCATTGCAATACTTCAGGATTACAGTGTCTTCAGGAATACCTCTGGAGATGGGCATGGTGGTTTGCCTGTGGATAGTGGGGGTGTTCTACAGGAACAGGAGGGTGTTGGGAATTGAGTGAGTAGGTCAGAGGGCAGCACATCTGAAAGTTTGGAAGGGGAATGTGTGGGCTTATGGCCACACTGAGTGATGCCCAGAATTGGGAAAAAAGAAAACAGTTTGATCCATCTGACGGCCAAAAAGGAAAGCTTATAAGTCATATAATCAAACATTGGTATCCAGATGTCCATCCAACCCTATTGTTGCCATCTAATTCAGTGATCAAACTTCCAGGCTTGAAAACAGATATTTCTGTCAATGATTGCACTGAAAAAAAAAAGCTCTTTTTCTCTACCTCTCTTTTATCTGGAGATTATCTGTTCCTACTTATTCTTTCAGATCATTTGAGAAAAGATTTTTCTTCATATCTCAAGAGATTTGGAACAATACAGATGAAATATTTTTCTCTTTCAGTTTCTCCACCTGAGAGACCTCCTGAGGGCCTTTACAATCATTCATCTTCATGCTTCTGGTTGTGTGTCCTTGGGGCAAAGAAGAGGGAAGAGGTCATGTTTTTTGCTGTTGAGATCAAGCCTGCAGAAGCGAGGCATCCAAGCACTGATCCATTACAATCCAACTTCTTGTTTCCAATCTCATCTTCCCAGAGCCCTGCATATTGGATTTTTATTATTATTTTTAGGGCCTGCTCCCAGGACACAAGTCTATTTTTCACTCAGTGGGGCTGCCAGCATCAAATACTTCACTATTAATGTTGTTTCATCTCAGAAGTGTAGCTATGCAGTGGTGGAGCGTGGTTTTTTATTGAATTTCTGGGTCTGATCTAGCAGAGCTCTGTGATGAGGGGAGTGTGTTTTGCTTTGACTGAGATCAGAACCACAGCAGCACTTTATGTATTGATTAACTGAGGGAATTTCTCTGGCTTGGCTTGATAGCCCATTGTGGAAGAGTTTCTACATTACAGTCTCAAGCAGGTTTGCAATTTTGGAGTAGCAGTGATCAAAGCAAGCTTGTTTTAGCCAGAATTGTAAATGGAAGATCCCCAACACTTCTCTTCTTAAAATAAAACCTATGGCTTTATCATTTGGGGATGTTTTAATCCCTGGCACTAATTTCTCTGAAGTTCTTGATGTTTTTTAGTGCAGTTATTTATGAAGGTACGACTTGCAGTAGTTTTTCGGTCAATATTCAGCTCTTTAGGTGGTTTCCCTTATATTCTAAAACAATATGAAGATATAAATTTGTCATGAGTTCAGTATCAGCCTGACTGCAGTAAAATGTTTGAGAGGTTTTTTTCTGAGTCTTTTTCTGAGGGTTCATGCTGCCTTGAGAATCCGACTGAGAACAGATTTGGGAAAAAAAAAAACACAAAAAACAACCCCCTGAAACCACCACATTCTTTCTCAGCTTTCCACTCCTGCAGGAAGATTCACAACCAACCACACCAGAATTTGACACAAAAGAGTTGGCAGAAATCCTGGAGGGGAAAAAGCAGGAGGGACAGAGAGAAAGATGGGTCTTTCTCCAGTGGAGTGGGATCGACATATCAACATTAAGATAAATGGGGAGCAGTTAAGCCATCAAAACAAAGAAGTTGGAAGTAGGTCTATCAGTGGCAAACCCGCTTCATGTGGAGAGGTGTGATGCATACCTGGGAGTGTATAAAATGTGAGGGACTACTTCAGGATGTGTTTAGAGGGCTGGGGATCCATTGGGTGGTGCACACCCAAGGAGGTGTGAATGTGGCTGATTAAAGAGCACAGCTCAAACACTCTGTAGACAAGCTGAAAAATGTGCTGGGTTGATTTTTTTTTTCCAAGCTACAATTATGCTGCTCCTTTCCAGTTCATCTCCAAGTGCCCCCTCTCTCCTAAGACAATGCATTAAAGCATGGAAAAATTGATACTTAACATTGAAATTCATCATTAATTCCTCCGTCTTTTATTGTCGTAACATTAGCCATAATGAACTCTTCTTGCACTGATGTCGATTTGGTGTGTCACTTTCCCTAGAAGTGCTTCATAACTTAGCATTAATTAATGGTGACTTACTGCAAATTGTGTTACAGAGCTGATAGCACTTCTGGGTAACTAAGTGTCACCAACTGCAGCCATCAAACTTGCTGCAGTAGCCAGGCGTCATGCAGGATTAATGGCTGTATCACACAGAGACATCACCTTTGGATCTTTGTAGGAAAGGAAGGAAAGTTCATGGCTTGGGAATTTAACTGGGTTCAATTCTCAGCTCTGCAACTGACCTCCAGAGAAGCTTTGGGCAAATCAATTAAGATGTTTGGACTGTTCCATAGTGTCATGACCATGGCCGTCGAGGGCTGGGGCAGGTTGAAATCCCAGGGGTTGGGTGTTTTAACCCCTTTCACGAGCCATCTTGCTCTTCCCTAGAGCTGGCTGCACTTCCATGACGTCTGCAAAGTTTTTCCGTGTTTGAAAGTTGCTGAAGACATGAAGGTGTCTCCACTGCACGGAACCTTTGACCTTTAACTTCCAAAGAATCTGCCTACCTTTGCTCATCCAGACTTTGATGTGTCACTTCTTGCTCCCAAATCCAGCTGGGTGCAAGTTCCTTCACTGGCAGCTCTGTCAGGTGTGTTTGCCCAGAAGTCGCACATAAAAATAACAGTCACAATATGATTTGAGTTGGAAGGGACCTCAAAGGAGATTTAATTCCAACCTCGCTGCCATGGGCAGGCACACATTCCACTAGAGCAGGATGCTTAGAGCTCCATCCAGCCTGGCCTTTAAGCAGTTCCTGAGGGACAGAGTGAAGCCAAATTGAATCAGTTAAGGGTAGTTCTGATGTGCCCTCCCATCCCTCTGTGACTCCATCATGGTGACAAAACCATAGCTTTATTCTAACTGAACATTTGTGGGCCTGAGTCCATACTGTTATGGTCCTGGCTTCCAAAACAAGGTGTCCTCATCCAAACTGGGTATTACAAACAATGTTTTGCCTATGCCAACAATTTAGATTTCCTAGTTCTGAGACTCATGACCCAGAACTACTAAACTTACTAAAGTAGATCCAAATTGTGTCAAGAGAAAATGCCCACCAAATGTCTACACGCAGTCCTGCAAGAGTGAAATACTTCAGTGGCTGGCTGGCAACTCTCTGAGGGTACCCCTCTAGGCAGGAAAGCAGAAGCACTGGGACAAGATATCCAGCTGTCTGGTTACAGCCTCCAAACCCTACCCACATCAGGTCTTGGTACTTCCTGAGCTGTCTGCACCACTGACAAGGGAGGCATAAGAGACTGGCTTAATAAATTTGTTTCCTTCAGACTTCTTTATCACCAACAAGGTCTTAGATCACCCAAAAAACAGTAAGATTTTACTCCAGAAGGCAGAGAGTCACATTTGACTGGTTACTGAGGGTGCCTGAAGGGAGAAGCTCATTTGTAAACATCTATAGTTTTGATATCTAGTGCTATGACTTGGGTCATAGATAGAGACACCTGCATTGAGGTAATTCTGGTGAAATGCCTGTTTGAACTCTTGGGGCGGCCACTGGACATCTGGTTGATGCAGTGTACAGTCTGATTATTCAGTAAGAGAATAAAAAAGAGACCAACTTCCATCAGCAATAGAAAAGACACTACAAGAAATAAAGTTTTGTTCTTTCTAAGTCACAGCGTTGTTTGTCAGATTGAACTCTACCTTTTATCTTAACAGGACTGGTGCTCCAGTCCCGAATTTAGCACTGCTGTGTGCTTTAAATATAATATAATGCTAAACAGATCTGTTTTCCTCAGAGAAGGGACTCAACCATCCTCTCCACAGATATTAAAAGTACAGGGAGAGGCTGGTGTTTAATGAGTTCACTTGCAAGGTACTGAAGTCAGCTACCACCTGTCAGTGCCTTCAGATGTGCTCCTAGACTTAATTAAGAGCTGTACTTTGTTTAATTTCATTCCTTCTCTTCCCAGCCCCACCAATCTCCTTCCTCCCTCTTTGGTTTGCGTTGTTTCAGAAGACAGAAACCAGCTCCAGAGAGACGCCTTCCAAAGTCAATCAAAAATTAATTTCAGGTGGCAGCCAAGTCATAACTTCTCATTTATTTGTCAAAGTCTAGTGACTTCTCAATCCTCTTATCATAGAATCCCAGGATCATAGAATCATTCAAGTTGGAAAAGACTTCTAAGATCATCGAGTCCAACCGTTCCCCCAACACTACCAAGCCCACCACTAAATCATGTCCCCAGTTATCAACTCAATCCCATCACCATCATTAAGCTCCAGACAATTGAGACACTCCCCAACATACAGGGCTGCCCATCACCTCTCCTTCCTTGCCTGTCCCTTCTGAAGAGTTTACTGCCATTCATTTTAGCATTCCAGTTGTGTGAGTGATCCCATCATGTTTCTGTGATGGCAACTATGCCATCATTTTCCAGCTCCTCCTGTTTGCTGCCCATCGGTGGGACAAAAGCACCCAGCCAAGCATGCAAATCAGATTAACAATTTGCACCTTTGTGAAAAGGATTAGCTGCTCTGCCTGGTGTGGATGCTCTGAGAAACCAATCTGCATCTGTCAAAATCTGTAACCATACTTGTGTCCTGAATCCATACTTGGGTTGGTTAAGATAATAATAATTAATTAACAGCCTGCTTTAGATTACATCTTCTCCTGTATGGGATTAATCTTGTATTTCCTTAGGGAGCTGATTTTCCAGGCTGGCTGTGAATTTATTCTTTGCTGCTGTAATACATGATGGTGTTTGCATGCTTTCAGGGTCATAGCTACAGCAGGGAAAGCATAGTAGTTAAAGCAGTGGAGCCAGTTTAGGATTGTGTCCAAATCCCATAAATGCCACATGTGACTTCAGATAAGTCACTTAATCACCCTTTCTCACACCCTATATTTACCAGATCAGTCAAGGCAAGCGGATTTACAAGGATGATTCATCCCAAAAAGGGCCAAGGGACATCGCTTCTATTCCTGACTACACTCTGAAACTTTGGTAAAGTCACTTTACTCACACCATCCCAGCTGCAGAGGGAGGGCAGCCTCTGCTCACTGCTAAAATATGAGTGGCAGCCCTAAACCAAGATGCTCTCACAGACATTTCCAGCCTTCAGTATCCTTTGGAGGGGTCAGCTTTGTGGATGGTGGCTTGCCAATGAAGTATCACACTTCTGATTTCAAATGGGGAGGTGTCATCTGCAGGGAGCAGCTCTAAATTGTTCATTCCCCTGAATAATGACTAGGTATGAATTCAGTGGTTTGTACTGAAAGTATGGATAAGCCTGAACTTCTCCTATGAAGCAGAAGCAGACTTTTCTCTGAGAAACTGTCTCCTGCACATGGTAAGGAGGAAGGGATGAATATACCATATAAAACTCATAGTAACACTTGCAATGCACTGTCTGCTGGCACTGCAAAGAGGAGACTCCCCAAGCCTCATTTCCAAACAAAACAAGACAATGACCTCACTAACTGAAATATTTGGGCAAAGGAAATTTGCTGTAACAATGAGTTCTCCCCCTTTTTGCTTCAATGTCGATCTTGACAAACCAAACCCTCCAAAAGTAAGACAGCAACCCTGCTTGGAAGGTGAAATCTATTTCCCACACCCTGTTGATGTGACAACCAGTTTAAGACCAGCAAATGTTTTCTCCAACAGCACAGCATCCCATACCTTGCAAAGTTTTTCCCCATGGAGAGAAGGGGAAAGGGAAAATAAGGAGAGAGATAGATGAAGCAGCTGTCACCAGAACCCAAGGGAATGGTCTGAAGTTGTGTCAGAGGAGGTTTAGGTTGGATAATAGAAAATAGCTCTTCTCCCACAGGGTGGTTGGGCACTGAACAGGCTCCCCAGGGCAGCGGCACAGCACCAAGGCCAACAGAGCTCAAGGGGTGTTTGGATGACACCCTCAGGCTCATGGGGTGACTCTTGGGGATAGTCCTATTCAGGGCTAAGGGTTGGACTTGATCCTTCTGGGTCCCTTCCAACTCAGCATATTCTGTGGTTCTTCAGGTGTGAAAGGGAACATCTCGACTCTCCTCCTCCCTCCACCTCCAGAACAAGAACCAAACACCTGCTGTGCACAGGGACTTGTGAGAAGCACTCAGGCCTCAGGACCATGTCTTAATAAAGGAGATGCTGAAGGGAACAGCATCTCCTGCCAGAGCAGCTTGAAGGCCACGGCTAAAGCTGTGGTGGGTGGCTTGCTGGAAAGTGGCACATCCTAGATCGTGTAGAAAGGAGCTACGTATCCCTTTCTCTTCCCATTTTTCCTTCTTTTTGTACCCACCCAGTACAAAATCTCCAAGATCTCCTGTTTTTACTGTGGTGGTGAAGATACAAGAAGGCACAAGTAGGTGAATTAAACCAGCCTTTGAGACATCCATCCTAGACTTCAAAGTCACACACCTCACAGGTTTCCAGGGAAGACCTTCTGCATTGCCGTTTCACCTGAACCAGAGTGGAGTGGCAGAAAGATGCTGACAGACTGTTTGCAGATACTCTGGGCCTAATGGTGGGGTCTGATGCTCATCAAAGGCAAATGTCTGCTTTAGAGGCACCGGACAAGGGAACTCTGCATCCCATTGCAGCACAGAGGATGGGTACATCCTTGGCAACAAAGCAAATTTTCCTTTCCAATGTGTACATAACAGAAGTTAATTTTCTGTGTATTTAAGCTTTCAGCCTCTCCAAGCAAGATCTCAGCTACAGTACTGAGCTCCTAAAATTACTTGCCTTCTCCCAAATCTTCAGTTTCCTCTTCTTCCACGACAGCATCTTCCAGAGGAAGAGTTGTCCCAGCATCCCTCACACCAGGGAGGGTAGACAGGCAAGTTCAGCTCTGCCATGCAACCAACACCCACCACCTCCTGTCTCAGTCAGACTATTCATGAATTTTATCCTCTATTTCCTCTCACAGGATACGGGCAGTGCTGCAACTCAAGCAATGCCCTGTAAACACAAGCCAGACTTGTCTGGCCTTGGACCTTTCTGCATGACAAGGACAAGACTATCTTCCTCATATCACAAGCTGGTCCTGTCAGCCTGGGATCAGCAACAATCTGCTCCTTGGCACACACATGTAGCTCCTAGAACTTGTGTTCACCCTCATCTGAGGATGTGGAACCTGTGAAAAGTAGCAGCAGAACAGGGTTGAGATGGGGTGGAAATGCTGGAGGGAAAAGGAGCAGAGTAGGATTTGTGACAAAATTGTAACTTGGGTCAGATGTCAGGGAAGAGCAAAGGCCTGAGGGAAGTTCCTGGACACACTCACAGATCAGGACCAGCAGCCCCTGGGACTACTTAGATTTTGTCAAGCAGAGAATGACATCTCCCTTTGAGCAACTGTGTCTCTCTGGAGCGTCGGTGACGGCCCATCCACATCCACCTATTAAGCAGTTTGTTATTGTGACAGCTGACATGGTGATTGCTTGGTATGAATTTCAATTGCTGTCCAGCCACAAGGAATCTCAACTTATCAACAGGCAGCTTTAACTAACCAACAATTCTGCTCAGAGGGACGGGGCTGTTCCTGTGAGAAAAAAGCTCCTGAGAATCTCATCTCTCCTCTTCCAAAAGGGATGTGTGCCCAGACAACAGCAGGGCTGGGCTTTTGTAGGGAAGGATGCTCAGGTGTTAAACATGGAGGATGTTTTAACTTGTTCTTTTGCCAAGCATTGAGAGAAACAGGAGTATTCCTGGACTGGAGCCATCACATTCAATAACTCTACAGGCAAACGGGGAAGGTCTCCCCCATATCCTTTCCCAACACTGAGGGAATCAGATGTTAAAATCTAATGGGAGCTGGAAGAAATTTGGATGAAAAAAGTGTGTGAAATCTCTAATTTTGGTGGTGCACGTTTTGGGTTTTAATCCTACAAAGTCTCTAGTCTCAAATATACACAAGGGTCCCCCATCAGCCTTCTTCCTACGAGCTTTCACAGGAGGGAGAGAATTGCAATCCTGCAAAGCCAAGACTCCAAGGATGTCCCACAGAGACACCCCAGAAGGTTCCCATATGGTCGAATAAGCTGCTGGAACTGATTGTCTGGCAGCAAACATGGTACACAGTTGGAACAAACCTGTCCCAAAACATCTCACCTCCCTGCTGCGTGCCAAGCACAGCTGAGCCATAGTCCTGCCTCAGAGCAGTCCAGGAGGAGCAGATGCCAACACTGGAGATCATCAGTAGCCATGGAGGTGAACTGTGAACTGTGAACTGGTTTGGTCAGACACAGGTCAACTCCCCAGCAGACAGGAAACCTTATGCGGAGAAGATTCTCTGGAGCACATGGAGATTCCTTCCTTGAGCAAACCTGTGAAAAGAAGATGCAGACAAGCTGCCAAACGGACTCAGTCCTGTGCAGGTGCAGACACAAAGTGCTGCCCATTATATTTTGCTGCCCCAGACCCAAAGGCCTTGGAGGACTCATTAAACAGGACAAGAATCACAGATCATGGTCCATTCTTTCTTGCATCCTGGTCTAGCCCCATATCACAAAAAGGCTGGTGTTGAAGGGTGATAGAAGCACTGAACATGGAGAAAAAGGCTGGGTTTACAATCTTTATTAGTTTTATTCTGTTTGGCCCTCACCTTGTCAGGCTACTGCCCTTTTCCTTATCTGTGCCTTCTCAAAGGGCCACCTGCAGTCCAGTCCCTACCCTTATATGCCATGGATGGTCCTGGTGGAGATGAGAATTGACCTTTTTAGAGCCTCTGCACAGCCTTCAGCATGGTTGACTCTGCTTCACCCTCTTCCTCAGCCTTCCTTCTGTCTTTGCTGAAGATACAATTCTTGGGACAATAATTGCCAGACAACATGTACACAAGAAGGTTTTGTTCTTTGGCCTGATGCCACTGCTCTTTAAATTCACCTCTCTCAACTACTCTTTTCGGTGGCTTTAACTGGCCAGACAATTTTAACCTCATTCCTGTAGAGTGCAAAGTCCACTGCTTTGATTTTTCTCGAGGGATGGGATTCATCTTATCTGATGTTTGATGTCTACCACGTTGATCGTCTGCAGCAGAGCTGGTCACCTTCAGCTCCCTTTATAGTCTGCAGAGAGAAATAAGCCCTGCCAGGACATGAGTCATCTGACCTATTTGAGATGTCTACTTTAGAATGAGATTAATCACGCCCTGGAAGCACCTGTTTTGCTCCAACTAAAGCTGGAGTCTAGACAACCGGCTCAGATGAATTCAACCTCAGTGTCTTTTTAGGTGCTCTTCTTCCCAGGATCACTGGCTCTAATGAACCCTCTAGCAATTTTCTCAGTCCTGCTTTAGCTGAGCTGTGCTTTGGTCCATGCTGTGTGATGACAGCTAATGATGGGCAGTATGACCTAATGAGAGCAAGGGCTGCTGTTGTCTCCTGAAATGAGATTTCTGTCCTTCACAGAAGGTGGGAGAAGGTGTGTGAAGGTACCAGACAAGGCAGCTACACTTGGATATTGGATGTGGGTAGATCTGGGGGTATTTTTATACTGCCCAGATGGTGAGATCCTGCTCAAACAGTACAGAAGAGATAGTAGAGAGCATAAGTAACTTAAGGGTATGTTCAAACTGTAAAATGTTGAGCATTCTGTTTGTGCTCTGTCTGCTTTTCCTGACAGTGCTGGCTCTCAGTCTTGCCAAAGTCAAGGCTCAGATTGGGAAGCAGAAAGAAATCCAGAGTCCCAGAGCTGAGTATGTGCTGGGGAACATCTCCTTAGACCATGCAGTGTTCTAGCCGCATAGCTGGTCATAAACACCTACACAGACAACCTTTGGAAGGAGCTCCAGGTGTTGGAAGCAAACTGCCATGTGCTCTGGTCAGGTCTGGAAGGTTCAGAGAACAGGACACCCCTACACACGTCTACTGGACTTGTCAGACACCGTAGACAACATATGTGCTGATGAACTGGACTGAGACCTGCCCACTATGCCCACACCTAATGCATCCAAGGCACAAGATGAAGAGCTTGGACCCACAGAAATACTTGCACATATCTGTATTTGAAGAGCTCAGGCAGCATTTCTGGTAAGTGCATGCTAGTCCTTAACAGTGCTGAGCCTGAGCTTGCAAAAGGGCTTTGACCTCTACTTAATTAACAGAGAAGACATATTCTTGATGTATTACTTGCTGTTAGTGTCCCTGGTTTGATATAAATTAATTTAAAGGGAGAGTGAACTACAGCAGCATCTGTGCTGGAAGCAGGATCATGGGATTTGGCTCTGGGGTCATTTCCAGGTTTGATTATGTCATTGGTTAATGACCATCACAGAATCATAGAACGGTTTGGGTTTGCAGGGACCTTAAAGATCATCTAGTTCCAACCCACTGCCATGGCCAGGGACACCTTCCACTATCCCAGGTTGCTCCAAGCCCTGCCCAACCTGGCCTTGGACACTTCCAGGGATGGGGCAGCCACAGCTTCTCTGGGAAATCTGTGCCAGGGCCTCACCACCCTCATAGTCAAAAAATTCTTCCCAATATCCAGTCTAATCCTGCCCTCTGTTAGTTGGAGCTGTTCCCCACTGCCCTGTCACTCCAGGTGCCTTTCCAGCTCCTTTGGAGCCCCTTTAGGCAGTGGAAGGAGCTCTAAGGTCTCCCCAGATCCTTCTCTTCTCCAAGCTAATCAACTCCATCTCAGCCTTCCCCAATTTAAAACCACAGGAAGAGTCTGAGCCCAGCTGAGTCTTTACTTGGTGGTTTCTGACAGTCAAAGACTAGCAGCCATTCCCATCTCCTCTGTCACAAAGATGAGATCCTCGTCCTATCAGTGGATGATGGGATCAACATGAAACCTGCCTTTTCCCCCATCTCCCTCAGCAACATGGAGGCAAACCTCTCATCAGTGCCACTGAACCCTTCTTGCTTCTGCTCAGAGATGCCCTTGTCAAGTGATCATGAGCTGTGTTAAATACACATAATTTCCACAAACAAGACAATGCAGGAATCATGGCTGACCTGCACACACACACACACACACACAGAAGTGATCTGCCTCTCTCTTGGCACTCCAGGCTGTTGTCTCCCAAGGAAGAAAGGAATTTCCCTGAAGTGCTCATTTTCCTTTGCAAAAGTAATGCAGTCCTTAACATCAGATGAAATCAGTGAGAGGGAGCACAGGAGTGGGGCCATGGGTGAGATATGTCTTGTGATATAGTTAAGGCTTGCAGCAGTCTCATTGTTTTGGGAACAGATAGGATGAGAAAAGAGGTCTCCCATATACTTTTCTTTTTAAGCAGCACTGTTCTTATAGGACTCACTCATCCACAAAAATTATTTACACAGCAGCACATGAAGAAGAGCTTGAGTGCATTCGTCCCAGAATTTGGCTGAAGTTTCAAGATTGCCCTCAGTAAAAGCAAACCAGTGCTGGTGACTGAATCCTTCTCAGGAGCAATAAAATCCAAGCTCAATCAGCCAACTTGCAGCCATGCAATTCCCCTATTTTATTTTGCATCTCTTATTTCAGGCAGAAAGGAGGGCATGAATGTGAAAATGCAGGGAAAATATGGAAGAAAATGAGTAAGAGGGTTCAGATTGGAAGAGAGCCAGTAAATATTATGGCCACAGGCAAGATCTGAATCAGAATACTCTGTACTGAGCAGAAGGGACCATCCTGTCCATCCAAGGGCTGCAGTGAATTAATTCATTCCCGAGGAAGCTGCAGAGGGGAGGAAGCACAGAAGGATGTTTACCTTATCACAAGAACACAATCAGACGATCAGTATTTCTGAGAGATCTCCCCTTTTTTCACTCCAGAAAGGACTGAAGTACAGCTGCTTCCTTTTCTATTTTCCCCACTTTTATCAGAAGATTCCAAGCAAAGTACCCTGGGGACTGTGGCCGAGCGCAGGAAGAAGCATTTGAAGATGGTTTTTTCCACTGAGAATATCTTTTAATGTTAAAACCAGGCTTTGGCCAACACCCCGCCGTCTTGGGACTTCTTCCACACCTACATTTGCACTTGAAGGTGCATATTCCCTCTGTTGTGCTGGCATGCAGAATGCTGCCTAACACCACCTTCTGCAGGCTGTTGGCTTCAGAGCCCATTAAACTGATTTGCCCCAGAGAAACTGGGCAGTGAGTCATTTCACCTCTACCAGCTTCCCTTGGATCAATCGCTACGTTTCTGTGCTTTCTGTGCCAGTTGAGGTGTTGCCCCTGCCTTGGGGATTTCTGGGAGGTTTCTTTGACCTCTGTCCATGTCAGGATGCAAATTCTGTTTACCAGCTCTGAGGCCCTGCAGAAGCTGTGAACCAATTGCTGTGGCCAAGCAGTGTCCAGGAGGCTGAAAATCTGCTTTCCAGCACCATCCTCCTACTCCCTCTCAGCCACTCCAGGCAGGAACTTTGACTGCATTAATTAGTCACTGTTTGCTCTCTTCAGGTCTCGCGTTATCACTGGAATACTCATCTAAATCTGGTGGCCAAACAAATTAAAACTAATGAGGCCATTAGGGTCACATTAACATACAAGGAATATGGGAGAGTTTCCGGAGGTTTTATTGCCAGACTGGGCACGTGCCGTGCTGTGTGCAACCAGCAAAGCCTGATGTCCAAACGGTGTTGGAGAGAACAGGAACAGATGAACTACATGCAGGAATGATCCAGTACCAAATCTGGGATGTGGCAGGACAAGTTTCTGTGCTGCCTCCCGGGGCGTTTGATAATGGCAAACGTGGTGGGAGCAGCAGGATTGGATGAAGGACAAGGGGTGGGCATTGGCATAGATGGAGGGAGTTTGGCACAGAACACCAAGGATTCTTGTCCCATCTCCCTCCACAAGTCACTTGACTTCTGCTGGTAAATGGATCTGTTGCTTCAATAGAGAATTGAAGCAGAAGGTGATCTCACTAATTCCTATGCAAGTGGTTACCCAGCCATGAGGCCAAAGAAATAGAGAGAATGGGATGTGGGATGTGAAAGTAGTGGTGTCCTCTCTCTCCTGTGCCTTTGGATACAAACAGGATTTCATAGCATTCCTGCTGGCGCAGGAGCCCACTCAGGTGGAGGTTGCTGGAAGAGCCAAATTCAATGGGAAGATAAGCAGTTACAGAAGAAATACAGCTGGCACAGAAGTTGGCATGGCTCCTCTTAAGAGGATAACATGTTGATATCCACTCTGTCCTGCAGGCTCTCACCTGTTGGAAGTGCCAGTTCCTGTGAATCCTTGAAGTGAAGATGGGGAAGAAAATCACTTGCCAAGACAAGAACCAAAGCATTGCTGCTCCTCTTCTGCCCTTGAAACATAGATGATGGTTATCACAGGATCATCTAGATTGGAAAAGACTTTTAAGATCATCAAGTCCAACTGTTAACCCGGCACTGCCAAGGCCACATTAAATCATGTCCCCACACACAACATCCACGTGTTTTCTGAACACTTCTGGGAATGGTGACTCCACCACTGCCCTAGGCAGCCTGTTCCAATGCTTAACCACTCTTTTAGTGAAGACATTTTCCCTGACATCCAGCCTAAACTCCCTCTGGCACAGCTTGAGACCATTTCCTCTCGTCCTGTCCCTTGTTCACTGGGAGAAGAGCCTGATTCCCCCTTGGCTCCATCTTCCTGTCAGGGAATTGGAGAGAGGCAGAAGGTCCCCTCTGAGCCTCCTTTTCTCCAGGCTGAGCCCCCCCAGCTCCCTCAGCCCCTTCCCAGCTCCCTGCCCTTCCCCTCAGGGTCTCTCCTGGCTGAGGAGCCTGGGTTTCCCGGTGGCACAATCCCTGCCCTGGCCCTGTGCTTGCACTGGGCTGGCACAGCCCAGAGGCCAATGGCCCCTTGCCCCCCTGGACCCCCCTGGGATCATGTCCAGCCTCTCCCACCAGCACCCCCAGGGCCTTTCCCTTTCCAGTCCCTCTGCCCCAGCTCATTGCGACTCAAGCGCAGCACTCAGCACTTGGCCTTGTTGAACCTCACACAACTGGTCTCGACCCATCCTGAACAGACCCCTCTGTAGGTCCTTCCTACACTCCCACCCTGCTCAGTGTCACTGTGACTGTGCAGGCTCTGCCTGCTGCCTGGCCCTGGGCATTTGGCATCACTCAGCACTTGGCCTTGAACTGCTCACAGGCAGTGGGAACTACTCACAGGTTCTGCAGCAGCTGGAGGAGAGAGGAAAGTGCTCTCTGGCCTCTGGGTGTTGATGTCTCTGCTGCAGCACCGACAGCCACAGTTTTCCAGTTCATCCCCTGTGCTGCAAGGACTGTCCCTCCGTGAACAGGGCATCTGCTCAGGCAGCAGCCTTAGGGATTTCCATGCCATGCTCACCCCATCCCAAAGAACCTTTTCATCTTCTTTCTCCCCATTTAATGTTGAGGTGGGCCGGGTAGGTAAGTAGCCAGCTCTCTCCTCCTCCCTTTCTTAACCCCTGCATTTAAAAGAAAAAGAAAAGAGGAAAAATTACCCATATGTTACTTTGGCAAAATCTTATTCCAGCTTGCTATCAGCCAGATTTAAATGCCTGACAATCTTTAGGAGCACAGCCCTGGCTAGATGGGCAAAGGTAGTACAGCCAATGACTGACAGATTAAAACAGCAGAGTTTTACTCAGAACAAATTGCTGGAAGTGAGGACTGGAAAGGCTTAGGGGCACATAGGTGTGCCAGCTCCTGATGCTTTTGCTCCCTCCATCTCATCAGTCCTCATGGCTTTGTCTGACTGCTTCCAACTATTCCTTAGCACCAGCCAAGGCAGCAGCTGATCAGTGCCATGACTTGGTAGAGTCATGAAAAAGATAGGACAAAGGCTTTTAGGAGAAGTTACAATCTTCAGCAAAGTTCAGAGAGCAAGAAAAATGTTTTGGTTAATACACATTAACTTGGTAGCTGTACTAGAGACAAGCCAATGACCCCTGAGAGCCACCTGCCTAGACCTGGATGCTGGGATCTGGGTGCTCAGTACAGTGGCTGGTTTTGTGCTTCCCAGCAGCAAATTGGAACTAGGTGGACTGTTCACTCCAGAATAACTTATTTATTGGATGCTGCTGTGTTTCCCTCTTGTGGAATATCTGGCAGAAGGCCGTTGTTTTCTGAGATTTATTCATTTTTATCTTTTTGTTTTGCAATGAATTTCTTGCCCGCTGTAGAGATAGCACAGAGAAGAGATTATTTGCCATTCAGGATGGTGATATAACCAACACATAACTTCTGTGATGTCATTTCTGTTTTCTCGGATGGATGAGGGTGACTTTTAGACCCTCTTTTTGTAGGAACGAACACTTAGACGAGAAATTTTAAAATGTATTTCCCTCAAGCATTTATGCTAATGAACAGAGCATTTACAGAAATCTCAGAAAAAAAAGCACTGAATCATCTCTACTTGTCTGGTTTTCTGGAGATAATCCAAGACTGAGCTAATGCTTATGCTTCTTTGCAGGGCTAGGAGGTCTTGGAAGCATCTCCAGAGGTTCTTCTGCACTTGAAATCTATGTATCAACCAACAAGGAGTACTGATATTTTTGGTTAATAAAATAGTAACTGAGGTGCCTGGATGGCTCAAGTGGTGGTATCTAGGTCACAAAGCTCTTCACCTATGTGCTACCAGCTCAAACTTGGTGACGTAAAGAGGAAACCATTGTCTTCTCATGATACAAGAGTGAGATTTTATGGGGCACTAACCAGCTCTGAGGATTCTCAGAGAAGATGTCAATGATACAATAGGCAACTGGGAATGAAATTTTGTTCTCACTTCCAGAGGCAGTTTGTGGCTTTGGGTCAACAGTAAGGCTTCAAGGTGAGCTGATTCTCAGGGAAGAATTTGCAGTGGTGACATTCTTCCCAGAGACAAAGCAGGGAATACGAGACCTACACATAATATGTGTTCCTCATAGAATGGCTTGGGGTTGGAAGGGACCTTAAAGTTTATGGCCATGGGCAGAGAGGCCATCAAGGAGAGCAGCTCTCGAGAGGAGCAAAGCCAACTTCCCCCAGTCATTAGCATCAAACACCTTTCCTGGGAAAGGTAGGAAAGCAACACAGAGTTTAGGGAATTTGTGAGTGACACCAGCCCCTCCACTGGCTCCTCCACATGCCCTCAGCTTGGTGCATGGCAGAGACGTGAGGAAGGTTTCATACCTGCCTCATCACCCTGCCCCAGCTCCTTAGCATCTCTAAGCAAAAAGGAGGAGGAGAAAAGAAATGCCATGATGGGAGAGAGAGTTAACTTTTAGGCTGTGTAAGGAATAATGGAGCTGGATGTCATTGTGCTGCAGAAGTGACCTACTTTCTCTTTATCTGGCTTATCTCTGTTTGCATTGGTTTATTGATGGCAGGAGATACTGCTAAGTGAGTGGTGCTTCCAGAATACAAATGAAGGTTGAACGCAGCCCTTCTGCCCAGGGAAAACTCTGGCAGAGACCAGGAGCAGCGCCTCCACTCAGCCCCTGGCAATTAGCAGGCACAACTAATGCAAGGAGGTGATGGGCTCTGAGGTACTGACCACAGCAGTGCTACTGCTGTGCTTTCTAATGAGCAGGCAGAAATTAGGCAATGAGCCCTGCAGATACACTGTGAAAAGGAAAAATGCTGATTTAGTCCTACAGAAAGCTTGGTCTAGCTGGGTTAGAGTTTTCCATGGTCATTCCTTGGATTTCATATGGGGAGGAAAAATAACTGCTGGAAAAGAGCACCTTCATGTGAAATAATGTATTCTCTGTAACAGCCATAGTGAGCTGGAGAGCACCTGCATGTTCCTGTGTCCCATTTTCCGGCCTCAGCTATGATATCCTAGAGTTGACATGTCTCTCCATGTGAGCTGTGCCCCTAACGTTCTCTTCATCTCCTGTACAAAAGCATAACCTCTGAGATTAAGCCTGAAAAAATACACAATCCAGGGCCAGGGAAACAGTTTTGGGCAGAGTTCCTGGTAGAGCTTCGGCCAATGGCACCAAAACCCTGAGGGGCAGTGCCCTGGCAGGGTTGAGGAGCTCACACTTACACTGCCTGAGCCCATCAGGCCACGTGGGGGAGGACAAGAAAGGGAGACATAAGGACATAAATATCTGTACTGTGTGCCCTCAGACTATGAGCACGTGCCCTGTTATGTTTCATTAGACACATAACCATGCCTATGAAAACCTTCTTTGGCCACATCAAAACTGTCTTCAGCACACACAGAAAGTACATGAACTGCAACACCCTTGGTGCCACAACTCCTATGTGGGTGCTCAACACCCTTTTGCCTTTCCAAAGGATTAAATCCCTGCTCCAAGCCAAATCAGACTGTCTGGCAATCACTGAGACCCATGTTCCCACCTTCTTCACACTTCTCTCATCAAACACTGAAGAAATACCAAGCTGGCCCCACAACTTGTTTTCACATTCCTGCTCCCCATCTGCACAGGGCTGCTGCCAGACTTGGAGAAAGCTCCTCATCCTCCCCTCTCCTCCTCCCTTTTCCCTTGAAGGAGAGAGCTCCTGCCACACCTGTATTTGCTAATCAGCTCACAGCATGCTCTATAATTGCCCACGAGAAAACACGGGTGCAGATGTGGTGGGGAGACAGGGGCACGCACGAAATGAGATTCTTGTTTTCCAAACAGACACCAAAATTTAATTACAGCCTCAATAAACGGTTATTAAAACCCTCTTCGCTTTGTTGTTTTTCTTCCTTCTATTGTCTCCCGGCCCTGCACATTATTGAATCATCAGCTCCTGTTGTCTTGTTTGGATGCTTTCAGAAAAAGAGACAGTGCAGGAAACTGCAAACACGGTTCGGAGCCAAACACTGTGGTCCTTCTCTCTCCTCCCTTTTCTTTTACCATAAATTTTCTGTCTCCTCGAATAAAAAGAGGTAGCAGAGACTCATCAACCATATTTTCTGTCTATTTTGATTCCCAGTCAAGCAGGAGTTCCCAATCCTCTGCACAGAGAACAAAGAGAAGGAAGGAAAATGAGAAAATGGGAATTTGCTGCTGCCTGTAGGGCAAGGTGTCCATGTGAGGTGTGTTGGAGCCCAAAAGGAGCAGTACCTGCTGTCTCTCTCCATGATGGGCTGGTCTCCTCACACCCTGCAAGGCTGCAGTTCCCCAGGTGTCTTCATTCTAAGGGAATGTCTTCTTCCCTGAAGAAAAGAGAGCATCTTCCTGTTCTGGGTTTGTGCAGTGTCTGGTCTCACATCATCCAGTTCTTTTAGGTGACTATAATGACCTCATCAACCATGACCTGTGGAAAGGTCTGGATGTCCCTTTCCCTACAGCCCTGATAACCCTGAGCTTGTTCAAGTACTCCTAGTTATTTGCAGGAACAATTTTCACCTTCCTTAGGGATTTGCCCTTGTTTTACCCTCGGGGTATGAGTAAGAATTGACAGCCACATTGCATTCCTTGATAGAAAGTTTTTCCCAAAGCTGGGAGTTGGTAGCTGGTATTGATCCCTGGGAGTGTTCTTTGCTGAAAGAAAGACTCCACCATCCAACCATCCCAAGGACATGGAAAGGTTGTAGGCTGTATCTCCACAAGGCCTCTGCACCTTTCCCACCCCAACATCTCTTCACAGTTCCCAGCCCTGATATCTCCCTTATCCTGCCTCCCCAGCAGCTCCATGTGCTCACTGCCCAGTATTCCCAAGCACTGCAGCCTGGGTCCTTTTGCAGGGAAATGACAGGGCTCCTGGAATTGCTGGATAACAGATTAGCTGCATAGATATCTGCTGTCACCAAATATCCAACTCGGGGTGCCAAGTGCTCTAACTATTTTAAATTTTAATCATTGTACATGGGAGACAAGACATGAGAGTGCGACCTTTCCTTCCCTCATCTTCCTGCAACACTCCTGCCCCCAGCAAAAGCACCCCTCCTTCCAACCCGTGCTTCAAAGTCTCCAAAGCTCTACTTAAAAGGTAGGAGTTAAATCCTGCCCATGTCCAGCTTTACTGTGAGGATGTTCAGGGCAGAGGACACTAAGAAAGCTTTGCTACTACACCAGCATTCATTAGCACACCATGTTAGCCCTGGGCATGCATTAAAAATGTTAATCAGATGTTTCCCCCTTCCCTCCTCCTGGCTTTAATCCCTCTGTCAGGATCCCTAAAGATTTGACATATGCACCTCAAGCTTGGTACTATCTCTGCCTCCATCAGGAGGAACCAGCCATGCCTGAGCTCCCCTGCTGTCTGCTGGGTTTTCATAGTTGATTCCATCTCATTCCTGCATAATCCCTTCTTGTAATTACAAATATCAGGCGTGGGGGGGCCATCTGTGGAGAGAACAACTGCCCTTTTTGCTGATCAGATCAACCAGAGATGGCTCCAGCTATTTGCCAGATCTGCTGCATAAATCCAAAGGGCCAAAAATTGTGTATTTACATGGATCCTTGATATCTTCTTGTCAAGGGCAGTATTCCTGTCCTGACAGGAAAGAAAAAGGTGTTTATTTGCACAAGCCCTGAAGCCTGGTTTGCCTGTCCCAAGTGTGGCAGACTTATCTACACCCTGTTAATCCCTTGGAGCCAAAGAAAAACATGTGGAGATGAATCCTGAGGGTGGGAGAAGAGACCTGAATTCAGGTACACTCTGCAGAGAGCAGTTTCCCATACAGAAATCTACATAGGCAGTGCTGGGGATGATTTCATCTGGCTGAGAAAATCCTGGATGAGTGGGAGGGAAAGGCCTTGGCACAATAAGGAAATGGTCCCTGAAAAGAGATCCCACATGTGAAGTGTGGTAGGACCACCTTAATGGGATGCTCCCACTCCCAAAGCATGGGTTGAATTCACTTCCAAGAAGAGATGCCTTCTCCTCTCACTGGCCTTTTAAGATCATGCCAGAGTGTTGGCTCCAGAGGTTGGAAAAGCCCTCTAAAATCATCAAGTCCAAACATTACCCCAGCACTCCAAGCCCACCACTAAACCCTGTCCCTCAGTGCCACGTCTCAATCCCTCCAGGGCTGGCAACTCCTGGGGTAGCCTGTGCTGGTGCTGGACAACCCTTGGGGTGAAGGTCATTTGACAGGAGGGGAAAGATTCATCTGAGTGCCTTCAGTGTGGGCAACAGTGTTTGGGCAGTGGTTCCTCTGTCCTAGGAAAAAAAGTGGGACAAAGCATGGGACCAAGCACTAGCCCATGGTATCCACTGTATTTTGTTGTTAAGCATCCTGGCACAGGCGCAGGGACCTGTTGGTGCTCCCACAGAAAATACCAAGCATGAGCCAGACTGGTTCCTTTGCCCTCAAGGCTGAAAATCAATCTCTGGCCCATTTTATTTACCAGCACAAACATAGCCTTTGATCCCTCAGAGTCACCAGAGGCCTTACCTGTGCAGAATTTACAGTGCAAGTTGTTTCATCCTAAAACAAACACCTACACATGGCCCAGTGACTCACACCCTCAGTCCTGCTGATGGTATTAATTAGATCCCTCTAGTCTGTGGTGGGAACAAAAGTGCCAGCTCACAAGTTGCCCACATTAGAAGTTGCCAATGCTTGGAGGAGGTGAATCTCACCTTAGCTCTGAGTTCAAAGGGTCCCAGTTCTGTACCAGGTTGCATGGAGATACACCAGAATTCATCCTTCCAACACCCAACTCCCATTCTTGGCACGATAAGTTGGTGGCCCCTCAAAAAACAGATGGGAAGTATAACGGGACCAGCCTAATGGGATGCTCCAGTTTCCCAGACAGGGTCTTCTTGACATGTTGAACATCATAGCTGGGCCCTGGCTCTTGCAGAAGGAGACATGGATGGGCAAAAAACGGTCCCCAGTCAGGCAGTTCCAAGCTCCTCCAACAGCTGTGGAGGTAGTGAGTCCACAGCTCCTCTTCATGGCTTTCAGAGAGGACTGTTTGCAATAATCTTTACTTCCTGACCTTCCCCATGTCCTTCCCTCCACACTGTCCTCCCCAGCCTCTCAAATCTTTCCTCCTGCCCATGCTGAAGGAAAATTCCCCTTGCTTTTATGGGTCACTGTGTGAGCAGCAGAGAGATGACAGCAGCACTCTGAGCAGCCACTAGAGATGTTTCCCAAGTATATGCATCCCCTTTCCCCTCCCTCCCTTTCTCCAGAAGTTCCAGTCCTTTATCACACTCATTTCCGTCCAACTATTTATTGTGCAATAACTCATTACCATTCCTCCTAGGACACCTTTAATAAAAGCCTATGCTTGCATATTAAATATTAAATTTATAAGATGTATAATCCTTCTAATTAAGTTGAATTTAATCTAGAGCTCTAAATTAGAAGGAAAAAGAGTGGTGAAAAAATAAAAAGGGGGAGAAAAAAAAATAAGAAAAGCCAAGCATGGCACAGCATATCTGCGTGTGCCAACCACCCTGCAGTGGCATTGTCTGTGAGCCAAAGACCGAGGGGCTGCCCACCACTGAGATGAGAGAGGGCAGGGGATCCACACAGCCCTTTGAAGATTCATTTCATGCCACTCACAGGCAGCACAGCCAGGGGTGAGATGTCCAGCCATCACAGACCCAAACTGGAGTCTCACAGACCTGTTTTCCCCTCCTGCTCCACCACAGACTCCCTGCCTGGCCCTGGGTCTGGAAAAAAAAAGAGTTCAAGTGCACAAAAGGACTTAGGAGCTGTGTCTTACTTAAGACAGAGTTTAGCTGCCAGCAAAATGATTCAGAAGGCTCTTGACCTTGGAGAAGTTTAGTCCACGTGTCTTTCCAGCCTTTGGACTTCATATAAAGTTTGGCTTCCTTATAAAAATCAGAAAACATAAACCCAAAGAAATTGTATTTTGCCTCGGTCCTGGGCCTGCAGTGGATGCACACAGGAGTAATTCCAAATCCTCCTGCAGTCCTTTCCCAGTGACACTGTGAAAGCATCCTAGTCTCATGGCTCTCCATGATGGTAGAGGATCACACCATTTATCTTACTGTCCACAGGGAGTAAGAGAACAACTTTTCAGATATTCAGACTGCAGAAGTTCTGTGTGTTTGCAAAAGTCTGCAGCTTGAAAAGCAATAGGATCACATCCGAACTCCTCAGGAATGGAAACTCATAGAATCATAGAGCCACAGATTGGTTTGGATTGGAAGGGACCTTGAAGATTATCCAGTTCCAACCCCCCCTGCCGTGGGCAGGGACACCTTCCACTGGATCAGGTTGCTCCAAGACCTGTCAAACGTGGCCTTAAACACTTCCAGGAAGGAAGCATCCATAGATTCTTTGGGCAACTCAGGGCCTCACTGGCCTCATTACCTTCACAATGAAGAATTTATTCTGTAAACTCGAACTTTTGCTCCTTGATTTTGGTATGTTCTTAAAACATCTGGATTTCCCACCTTACCAACCTCACAGACATCCAACTCTCTTTGGTAAAGGTACTGATGAGTTTAACACAGTTCTTGAACACCCTCCTCAGCCTTTGTCTGTACAGAAATCCGGGATATTATAAAAGCAAAAATAAGGTAATCATCATTCCTGCTCAGAAGCTGGAAAGCGAGGGGAATTGTGCTGTTATGAGCAGAGTGTGTAAGTGCCAGGGCATCTGTGCCCAGCAAAGGCAATTTTGAAAAGGTGGTGACTGACTGAGGACAAGGGAAGGGAAATATGTGGTAAATGAAACACTGCAGTGGTTTTTCTGGATTGTGCAAGTCCACCAGCACAGTTGGACAAATAATGTCCTGACCTATCTACACATCATCTGGAAGAAAACTCCTCAGAGATGTTCCCAGCACAGCTGGAAGAGAACTCCCTTCAGTATCTCCAGCACATCTGGAAGGCAGCTTCCAAGAGCTGTTTCCGACACCACTGGAGTTCACTGGAGTGCTTTCAGCACATTAGGTATCAAAGATGATCATGATTTTCCCAGCATCATCCATCAGTGCTTAAATATAATCCCACCAGGACACAGTGGCACATCTGGAGACATGTTCAACCAAGATGCTCTGAGCACATCTGGCAACACTAGAGGAGTTAAAAAGCACAATGACTGGGGTGCTGAGGAAGGGGAATGTGAATTATCTCTCTTAACAACTTAATGTTCCTTCCTACCCTCTCAGGGAACAAAACCCGTGGCCTGCAAAGCATGGAAACCTCTCTTCTTGTTGACTGTATCACACTCAAGTTGGGCTCTTGCCTTTTTTCTGTTGGTAGAAGGACCTTGCAGGGCCAAAAAGAAAATAACACACTTACTGGCATTTTCTTCAAAGTCCATATTGTATGCATTGCTTTTCATAGGGAATTGGATTTTCAAATTCACAGGCTCTAAAGGTCAAGGATAACAGGCTATCAGCATTTAATATGCATTCCAGGGAAAAGAAAAAAACTATAAAATTGGAAATAAAGACTGCATGAAAATTCATTTCCAAAAAACCCAGATCAAAACATCCCTCTTCCCTCCCTATGAATTGGCATCTGCTCTTTGTTGTTGTATCTGAAATGTATTAAAAGTCTCCTGCTAGCACCATGGCTAAGTCAACATCTGTAGCATTGATTCCTGACACACAATCCTGAAGGTGAGACAGAGAAGGAGGGGGGTGGGAGCCAGGACTTTTGTTCAGCATCAAAACAACAGCAACAGCAACAAAGACCATTGTAGCTTTTGTGCCGTGTGTGCACGTGCCTGTTAGAGCTGCTGAGGTGGGTTAAGGTGTTCAAAGAGAAAGGAGTTTTTCAGCCCAGATTTCAAACAATTCGCTGCTGCAAGACTGGGAGGAGCAGAGGAAAAGAAGAATACGAAGCCCTAAAGCTGTCTGTGTTCTCATTTCAATCACACCAGCCTTTCTCAGGAAGGGCAACCAACTACCTTGAGTTTTGCTGTATACCAGGGTAAAAACTTGAAAAGGATTGAAAAAGGAAAGAGGAAGGAAAGGTTGAATAGGAAAGAGGAAGGAAATTTGCTCAGATTCTTGTATTCTTACCAGCTGGTGACTGCCTTCTCCCACACTGTCTTGTAGGTCTCCAGCACTGAAATAACTCCTGTCCTCACTGGGGAATTCTCTTTCTCTTAAAATCCAGCAATGTCACCTAATTCTAGCCTTCAGCAAAATAGGTGTCCAGGCTGACTTTTGGTCCTTGGATAGCAGATGGACAGAGAAAGACATTTACAGGAGGTTTTCAGCCCAGCTGGTGAGAGGTAGAAAAAAAAATCTCCCCTGAAAATACATTTAGCTCTCCACTACCCACTCCAAGGAGCTTAGACAATTTACCTAAACTAGCAATTTTGTTTTCCAACAGCTGAGAAGGGCCTCTCCCTCTAAGAACTACCCAAATCCTACACTCCCAAATCTTGCCTTTGCCAGAAAAATCATTCTCTGCCTTTCCATCAAAACCCACCCTGTGACAGACCTCTGAGAACCAGTTTCCACCAGGATCGCCTCATTCCCCTGACTAAGGCAGCAGGGATACAGGGACTCACCCACACACAGACTGATACCAGGAGTGGAGCAGGGCCAGAGTCCAAGCCCTCAACACAGATACCTCGATTTCTGCCACAGGTGTTAAATCATCATGAGCTAAGGAAGGAACAGAGGCACAAGCAAAAGAATCCCAAAGTCCCCTTCGTCCCCATTCACAGCCTTATCCGTTGTGTCACATGTCCTATAAAACATTCAGCTTGAGGAAAGCCCATTGAAAACGTGCTGAGTGACTTCAATACCACAGCAACCCATAGTGGTGAATGACTCACCGTGACTCAATCCTTGGTGCAGAGAAGGAAAGGGAGGAAAACTTGATTGAAAAAATTTCGCAGTCGCTCCTCACAGTCAGCTGCAGGGTGGGATCACTCTGCCCATTTTCCCCTTGTCTGGGCCAGGATGTGCTTGGGAATCATCTGCTCTCCTCCAGCACAAGAGCTGCTGGCACGGCTGTCTTGGGGTCCTAGAACAAGTACATCGTATTTCCTTAGGATTTCTTCTCCATTAAGTTTCACCAAAGCCCCCAGTACCACACCAGCACGAGTCCTGATAGCTGCATGTCCCATGGCATGGGAATTTGAAGCAGGCTGTGCAGGGCATGAGGGCAAGCTCTCCTGCCATCCACAGCACTTGCCTGTAGGACTTTCCTTTGAGTCATCTCTGGGGACATACAGCTTGCAGGGGGTGACAGCTGGATGTAGCTCTCAAGGGAGGTTTTTTCTGTGAAGCCTCCCTTGGTCCCCTCCGTTTGAGGCTTGGCAGGGAACCACCCCTCAACCCATCTTGCACTGATATTATATACATAGAAAACAACCCCAGATCCTTCTTGAGAGAGGCCAGAGGATGTTTGTGTAAAAAAAATAGTGAGATATGAAGCAGTCTGAGGCCAGCTTGCTCCATAGAATCCTAGCCTATGCTGAGCTGGAAAGGCTCCACAGGGATCAGAGGCCAACTTCTGGCCCTACACAGGACAATCCAAAAAAATCATCATGTGCCTGAGAGCATTGTCCCAATGCTTCTTGGACTCTGTAAATCATGATTCTATGACTTGGGGACCCTATTCCACCCTCTGAAGAATCTTTTCTTAAAATATATTATTTCCTAATACACAGCATTACCTGAGACTCACCAATACCAGGAGTTGCACCAAGGAACTCATCACTCAGGTGCAGCCAATGTGCATAAGAACCTCCTGGTGCCCATCTAGGGTAGCTGGTTGCCAGTCCCCATGTCCCAGGACATCATGACTGGCTTGGGTGCAACAGAGACCTTGTTCTTCGCTTTCCTCCCTGCCCATGTGGATTCTCAAGAGGAGGTCAAGACACTCCACAGTGTAATTATCCACAGCTACAATCCAGGTTGGCTTTGCCAGCTCATCATCTCCAGCAGCCTGTACCTGCTTCCCATGGAGGACAGCCCTTCTCCCTTCCAATGCCTCCCTCCATCACGCATGGCAGGGTGCCTTGAGGTCTCCACAGACAAAAGGTTAACCTGCCCCTCTCCAAGACAAAGCCAGACACTCAAAATCAATCTCCAGGCACCTGACATGAATTAAGCCAATTTCAGCATCAAAGCATAGGAGAAGCTGGTTGCTGTTAAGGGAGCATTTATGAGGGATCTGGGAGGGTCATTGGATTGGAAATACTTCTGCTTCCTCAAGATCAAGGACTTCTGGACAGCAAATCTACAGCCCAAAGCAATACCTTGTTGTGAGGGAAGGAGGCTGAGACCAAACTGCTGGAAACAGAGAGAAGGTCTGCGGAGTGAATTGGGTTGAGTTATGCAGCACAAGGCTTCCCAGGGTAGGGAAGAAACAGCTGAAAGTTCCTAAAGGCTTGCCTGGTAGGATAGACTGAAATTAATTTGACTCCACCATGCAAGGACTAAGAGGTTCTCAGTGAAACAGTCACACAGATTCACCTGAGGAATTTTTGTCTCAGGAGTTTTGGTATTAGTAAATATGCAAAAGAGAGAGTCCATCTGTAGTTCTGTAACACACCCAGCCTGCTGCTCTGTCTCCAGTTAGGCAAATCTGCAGGATCCAGAGTCATTTCCAGACACAGGGATGTTTGATTCAGAAAAATACAGTTTATTCAGGAAAAGTCATTTCCCTCCCTCGCTTGTTCTACTTGCTTTGAATTCTGCCTGGTGACATAATTACTGCTTGCTTCAGTGACTGAAGTCAAAAGGCAAAAAAAACCCCACACCAGCAGTGAAGGAATGATCCTGAGCACCCATAAATGTCCAAAACAGCAGCTCAGTGTGCAGGGCCAAGCCAGCCCAGAGGCACTGACCCTTTATTTGATGTTTCAGCCATTGCCTACTGGAAATGTGCTCCCACCTTATAATGTGGAGATCCTCTCTTCAGTGATGGAGGAAATGTTCTAATTCACCTCTTGACAACTTGTCTCTCCAGTGTAGTCTTTACCCCTTGTACTCATACAAACTTTCTCAAAAAGCAGGCACTGATTGCCCCAGACTAACACCATCTTTTCTGTCTTAATGCACTTTTTAAATCTTAACATGGAATGGAAAGTTTAGGAAACCCATTATAGCTCCATTTCTTGGTTCCAAGCTTTCTCCATCCTAAAGGTGGGTCTGCCCGGGCTCCTCACACACACTTCCTCAGTTTGGATCCACATCCTTCTCTATGCTTTGCTTGCATTCACTGTCCTCCAGCATGGCTTTCATCAGGAATCACAGTGTGTCCTTTCCTCTTCCAGGGCAGCATGTCACCAAATTTTTGCCACATGTACAAGTGATTAAACTTATTAGAGAGAGATTTAGGTATATCTGAAAATGGGAAATTACAGGCTAGGTAGAAATTTGAAATCCTGACTAGTAGCATTTTCACCACAGCAACAGAGACAGTGCACTGTCTGGGGAGAGCTCTGGGGGTCTCGTGGTACAAGGAGGTGAAATAAGGTCTTTTCCTTGCCTGTGTTATCTGGCTGCTCTGATTTCTTCAGGATAACAAAGAACCCTGAGATCCCACAAGATCTGCAGGGATTATGACAACTCAATGTTCTCCCTGACTGTGCCCAGGTTTGATTCACACTGGATGCATTGAGCTGGAGAGAAACAGTACATTAGGAGCAGAGCACTTCAGATAAAAGCCCCAGGGATAAGGCTATAACCAGGCCCTGATGTGGAACAGTTCTGCCACAGCCTACTCATGGACCACAGCACTGACTTCCTCTGTGCCTGAGGAAGGAGATTGTCCTTTCTTTCATCCCTTTCTCTTGTTCCCATGGCCCATGGGGTTTTCAGATGGGTGATGCTTCTTGCTGCCTTTGTGTGCCAGCTGCTGTGCTTCAGGAATGCCTAAGACTCTGAAGTGCTGCTGTAATTTTTGCTGTTACAATTATTACCTTGTGCATGTTGTTTAGGTGAAAAGTTTAACTGTTCCACCTCCACTTGAAAAGCCCACACTTCAGTGGAAAGTTGCAGGTTTTATGCTGGAGTGTCTGGTGGGGATAGAAGAGGATCATGGGCATTGCAAAATGAAGGTTGGTGGTAGGCAGGTGGTAATTGCTCTGTGCTGGCCAAGGATCAGGTCTCTGTTCCCTGCCTAAACACAGGCATCCACACAGTTTCCAACCTTGTGCCTACCATCTGTTTTGGAAATATCCCCTGGTGAGTGCCCTCTCCTGCTTTCTCCCCTCTCATCATGCAACAGACTGAACTAGAGATGATTTCCCTGGTTGTTTCCTGAAGAAGAATGAGGCCACAGGCAGCATATTCTCCCTTATGCACTCCTGGAATCGTGACTGGATCCTGCTCCAGCTTTGCTTCCCACACCAGGGACATCAGAGCTGGTTCCCTTCATGTGTAGGACAAAGGACTCTAAGAGGGCATCATGTCTGCACTGCACAACTGGCCCTCAACATGCCAACCTAGAACATCTCAGCTCCATCAGACCCTAGCACAGCCCTTGCTTCTGAAGGAAGCACAGAACCTGCCCCTCCCTGCTCCCTTGCAGGCTCCTCCATGGCAAAAGGTGAGGGATAGAGCATTGCCATGTTGGTGTGCCAAAAAATGCCCTGTAATCCCTACACAGACACCCTTCTCATGGCTGTCAGAAGTGCCTCTGTGCAGGGGTTTGACTTTCCTGGGGATGCAGAGAAACAAGTGGCAAAAAATGTTTTTCTTTTGCTTGGGCAAATGGGCTTTTTTCAGTTGCCTTTTTTTCCCCTTTTTTTTTTCTTTCTCTTTTTTTTCCTGAGCAAAGCACAGCCACTCCCTGCATACTAAGCACCCTGCAGCACTCTAATTCTAATTATCCACCAGCACACACAGCCCCTGTTCCTGCTGATGGCTGGAGGGAACCACTGGGAAAGCAGGCAGAGATTAGAGGGAGACTGTGGGCAGTGGGAGTGGGATGCAGCATCCAGCCCAGGAGGTCAAGCCTAAAATCCCTCCACAAGCATTGAGTGGAGGGCTGGGAGTGGAGTCATGCTGGAAACAGGAGGGATGCTCTGATTCTACCTGAATCTGCCTGGAGGTCTTGATTGAAAGACATGGAGTTGCTCAGTGTGTCCAGAGAAGGAAACAGAGCTGGGGAAGGGGCTGGAGCCACGGGAACAGCCGAGGGAGCTGGGGAGGCTTAGCCTGGAGAAAAGGAGGCTCAGGGGGATCTGGAATTCTCTCCAACTCACTTCAAAATGAGTCTGAGGCAGACTCAGACACAAGAGGTGATGGACTCAGTGGAACAGAGAATAAATAGTTCAAGGCTGGAAAAGACCTTTCATATGACTCTGGGCTCCTACACTGCCCATAGCATGAAATCACAGACAGTGCTTCTTGTATAAACAACACTGATCTCTCCAGAACTTCCTTCTACATCCATTTTTGACTGGGGAAAACCCATTGTCCTTTTGAGGTGAGGGATGCAGCGTCTCCCTTGGCAAGTAATTCCAATAATTAGTTTCGAAGGAGTCTTTAAAATTATTTCCCTGTATTTCTCACTTGCATTTTTCTATGTTCACTTCCAAGAAGCAGCGACTTTACTTTGCTGTGAGACATGAACAGGATACACTGCAGTGTTGTATCCTATTTATTAGCCCACTTAAAAGCATGATTTTCCAGATTTTGTGCCATTTACAGCTTTGATTCTGATAATTAAGTCTTGGAAGAACCTTGAGATGTGCTCCCACACAGTGCCAAGCCTTAACCCTGCCCAGGCACTTCCAGATTGATGTGAATCTAACACGCTGTGAGATCTCTCCAGTCCCTTCCAGACCACTCCTCCCAGTGTCCCATTAGGAACTGACTCCCAGATTTGAACCTTCCCCGATTTTATTGTAGATCTTATTGTTTTATCTCACAGAGAAAAGCACATTCCTTTCCTTTCTGTTCTAGGCTTCTGCAGATTGAAGGTGGTGTCATGCCTCCTCCTCAGTGGATGAAACACTCCTAATTCTTTCACCTTTCTTCATGGACAGGGAGCCCTGAGATCACTCTCCTCTTGATTTTTTCTAATGGACCCATCTAAATGTCATAACTGAGCTGAAGGCCTTACATTGATCCATCAAGTAGAAGAATTGCATTGAGATTAAATAACCACAAACAAGGCCATTGCAGTCAATCTCCTCTCCACAGAGGCATCAGAAGCGGGAACTGTCAGCTAAAATGCCTCTGACCATTTCAAAACCCAAAGAGAAACATATTTCCATCTTCATAAACAGCCTTGCATGATCATCTAAGCTACTGTTTATTACCCTGGCAAGAGCAATCTACTGCAGTCCCAACAAATGTAAAACAGACCGTCTTTTCTTTCTTTTTTTTTTGTTTTCATTTTTTTCTTTTCCTTTTTTTTTCTCCTTTTCATAAAAGCAATAAGCCCTGAATAATCTCAACATCACCATTGGCTTTATTGGTTAATCAAAAGCCTTTTTTTTTTCCCCTTCTGAACCTTAGCCAAGCTCTTAACTTCATATTTAATGGGCAGATATTTTTTCCAAATGCTCTTTTTTCATTCCCATAAGCTAACTATGCTATGGATAATGGCTCCTTTTTCCTGTTGAAGTGGGCTCTTTATCTACCTATAGGTTCCAGCTGATATAAATCCCTCCTTTTCAAGATGTGTAGACAGGCAATACTCCTAAGTGGGAGACAGCTTCATCTGTCCTTGAAACATCTCCCTTGGCTGTTTTTCTTTCTTTTTCCCCAACCCATATGAGAAAATTAAGATTGTTGCCTTCAAGTAATTTTATATGTGTATATATATTTATTTTACTATTTTATATACACATGTATATAATTTACTTCTTCTTATTATGTTTATTTATATACCTATACGTACTTTCTGCTTCAGTCCTGGTGAATATCCATCACCAGGCCTGAAAAGCCTCTACTTCCAAGCTCCATCCTTCTTTGTAGGGAAAGGACACCTCAAATGCCCCATCTGCCACTTGAGCATGAACACCAACACCACAGTGTGTGAGTTCACAGTGGGTGCCAACACCACAGGGTGAGCTCTCAGTGCAGCATTTTAGGATGGAGCAGAAGTGTCAGGGAACAGCTCTTCTAGTCACAAATTCCCAAACAAAACTCCATGGGCATGGAGTTTACCTGCAGGAAGGACTGCATAAAGGACCTTGGTGCTACTCCAAGCGCTGGGTCCTCACTCAGCTCCTTGCACCAGTCCCTTTTACTCTCTTTTCCCACTGTCCAGCCAAAGCCCCTCACACATCTGTCAAAACACATAAGAAAAATCACCCTCTTAACAAGAGAACCCCAGGGACAGATCCACCAGCCTGGAGGGAAGTGTCACTGCTCTGCTGCCTGGATAGAGCACATCAGCTACCAAACCTTCTTCCAGCTTCATCTGACTGAACCACATCCTGGGAATTCTAGGCTCCAAGCTGTCTGGCTCAGGCTTTCACAGGCAAAGAAGCAACTAGAATATCTGTGGTTTAGGTGGCTTCAGAAGCACTCGCCTTCTGCAAAAGAGCACTTCATGAACGAATGTTTTTCACTCACAGATTATTTTTTTCATCTCCTGTGTGTTTTTTGGTTTTTTTTTCTCTGAGCTCATTACTGGCTTGGCTGTTAATCCCTTCCACGACTCTATCCCTCATCTTCAGGGGCAGTTTAACAGTCCCTCTGCCTGTGAAAGGGCCTTCAGATCTGGGATCACAAAGCATTAATTATGGATCCGCAGTATCAACTCCGTGCCACTTGCCACATTCACAAGCTGCCAGAAATCAATGGGCAGTTTGTGAGAACTGCTGCCTGTGATTTAAGGCTCCTTCACAAGGAGGAGTTGGGAAACCTCTGCGTGACTTCTGGGGGAGAGGCCTGGGGCACAGGAGGTAACCAATGGCTTGTGACACCATCATTTGGAAGGGAAGGGCTGGTGTTCCACTAACCAGGCGAGTTCACTTGTGGGGTTGGCTCTGCACTGGGACATCCAGGAATGAGCAAACCCTTGGATTTGACCCCAGGCAGCAGCATGCCAGCCCCATGAAAGTGTGGTTTCATAAAACCACCAGACCTTGCCCCTTTCCTCACTCAGACCACATCCTTGGTGTCAGTCTGGCTCTGCACTTTAGTGTGCAAGTTCAGTTCTTTAAAAGGGAATAAAATAGACCCAACCAAGAAAAAAACTGGTTAATGTCTGACAGGTTAATATCTTGAACTGCTTCAGCTCAAGGCCAGACAACCATCCACACCAGTGCAAAGGAAAGTAAACATGTTGATTTTTTTAATTATTCAGTGTTGCTCTGTCCCAGTGCTGCCTGAAGTCCTCACTCAGCCGCTCCTGCCTGCAAAATGCTGCCCTAACCCTTCCCAGATTTCAACCCCATCTTTCCAAGGGAGCTCATGACCCTCACAGATAATAATGGGAAAGGTTTTACAGCACATGCATGGCTAGGTAAAAAACTAATGGTAAATTCAGGACCAGAAACCAAGTCTGCTGTATCCTCAGCATCCTTGTCGTCCTACCAAAGCCAGCTGACAGCTGGTCCCATCACTGTGCAGGTGACAGGTATCAACACCAACAGGGATGTGCAGGTCCAATGTGGAAGAAGGTGCTGTATGGTGCAAGAAGATTCTCACTGGGGTCTGGCCCGATGCTGCTGCCCCACAGAGATACCTGGGACTGGGACACCGCAGAGCACAAACCTTCGGGAACCTGTGACAAACTGAGCGTGTTGTGCAGTTAGACCAAACACAGAGGGTGTTGCTGCCCTCTCCTGCTGAACCAAGCACCCACCCTTCTCCTTGCCAAAGCCAAGGCGCAGGGCTCAGTCACAGACACCCACATCCCTTCGCTGTGCAGCTCTTACATGAGATATTCCTCCAAGGGCTGCTGCACACAACGCCACTCACTGCTTTAGCTTAGCAGCTGGGAAAAAAAGCAGGGGCCAAACAACAGGAACCCATTGGGTACATCCGGATAAAGGGGGGAATTCCGCTGCAAAAAGCTGCGTTTATGAAGACTTTGCTTGTAGCAAGGAAACAAGATCCCATCTTCTGTCCAGCAAGGCTTTCTCCTCACCCCAGGTTCCTGGGACAGGTCCAGCTGCCTTTTGAGCATTGCTAGTCAATGCGCCCTAGGGAAGGGCCAGGATCTTCCAGAAGGCTGAATTCCTGGGTTGGGGAAGCCACCACCTTGAGCCGGGCTGTGCTCTGCTGCAGCTCATTGCTGCCATCGTGAGTCCAGAGGCATGGACTGTTCGCAGGGAACAGAGGCACCAGGACACCCGGGAAAAGGTTCTAAATGATTCTCGGGAACAGATTCCATTAATTTCATAAGGTCTTGCAGATTTAGGTAAGGGGCTGTAGGAAGAGCCTTGCTCTAAATCCAAAGGATGCAGGGAGAAAGGTTGTCCACCAGCTTTGCCGGTGCCATCCCTAACACAGCCTCTGAACCACCCTTATTTTAAATGTCTCAAGAAGCAGTAGAGGCTGTCCCACAGACCAGTAGAAACCTCTGAGTAGACAGTCTTCTGACATAACGCTGTTTCTCCAAACATGATCTTGAGGAGGGAGAAATCCTTGTGAGAAAGAGTCTTCCCAGACTTTCCTCCGTCCTTGCTCTGCCCTGATGTCAGTTCATAAACCAGTTCCTCCAGGCCACTCTCTTCTCCACTGTGCCCTCCTGTTCATCAGTGCCCCTCTCTCTGAGGACAGTGTCTGTGGTAGAGCACAAGGGTCCAGCTACCACAGTGGAATCCAGACCTTCTGAAAGAACATCACGAATTCCCCTGATTTAAAACACCTTTGGACCAGGCACAGCAGTGCCATGTCTGTGACAGCGAGATGGAAAGGAAATCAGAAAAGCCTGGAGTGTTTGTTTCTCCTTTTAACTATATTACTTCAATATATGTGATTTTTTTTTTTCTTTGCCTTTTTAATCCTGAGGAAGAACAGGATAGCAGAAAGCTTTTCCCTCCCTGGGGGGATTTTCTTCTGGGAGGTCAAAGGCAGAAGCTCCTGATGCATGCATAGCCCTTAACAAAGAGCCTGTGGTGGTTTTGTATCAAAAGTGCTTCTCCTCTCAAGCATCCAACAGGCATTTCGGCTCCATGCAGGTAAATGAAGAGTGCAAATTAAACCAGGGCTGAGAAGAAAAGTCTCCATCCCTAAATATTAGTCCCTTTCCACTTCTCAGTGTTCAACATTGCAGCTCCATCAGTTTTCTTGTCACCTGTGGTTTCTTTCAGGAGTGTGAGGCACATACAAACAGGACAGGAGAGATCACAATTATTCCTAATGCAAAAGGCAAATGGGGAGAAAATCATAACCTTTCACATCAGTCTCAGACATGGTAAGAAAGCAGCAAAAAAGATTTAATTCAGTTCTGTTTTTCCTTCAGAAACAGCCCTTAAACATAAGCACTACCTGTGCTGATTTACCTGGGAACATCAATTAAGCACACTGATTTGCTGTTTGCCTATTAATCCAATTACTTCATTAGACAGGTGAGGTTTAGTGAGGGAGGCTTGAGAGGTTCAGTATAGATAAGTCTGAGAAAGCTCAAACGCATTAATGACATGCACCCAAGGTTCAGGATATAGCTGCTGAGGGAAAGCCTCTAACCAAGGAGCAGATCCTGGCACAGAAGTGGAGCTGGTACCATCCTGTGGCCCTGCAGGGAAATGGAATCCTTGCTGAGCTGTAAAAGGATTTTTAAGGTCTTCTTTTCACCATCCTAATTGAATATTCCCTATTTATCTATGGAAATCTCCATAGTAAAGTAGAGCGCCACTCTAGTTCCTACCAGAGCATCATCCCTGGGGTCACATTTCCCCAAGCACTTGAGCTTAAAGGCAATGCCACCAGCTCTGATGGCTGGTGACTCTTGTGGCTTTCTGAAAATCTCTGTTGCTGGAGTCAGATGAACACTATCAGACTTCCAGATTTATTTTTTTTATTTTCTCTTCAAGCGTTTGGTTTCAAGTTTGTGGTTACAGAATCATAGAATGGTTTGGTTGGAAGGGACTTTAAAGATCACCCAGTTCCAACCTCCCTGCCATGGGCAGGGACACCACCCAGTAGAACAAGTTACTCCAAGACCCATCCAATCTGGCCTTAAACACTTCCAGGGATGGGGCAGCCACAGCTTCCCTGGGAAACCTGTTTCAGTGCTTCACTACCTTCTAAGTAAAGAATTTCTTCCCAATGTCTAAACTAAACCTGTCCTCTTTCAGCTTAAAACCATTGCCCCTTGTCCTCTCCCTGTCTGCCCATATAAAAAGTCCCCTTCCATCCTTTTTGTAAGCTCCCTTAAGTTACTGGAAGGCCAGAGTGAGGTCTCCCTGAAGCCTTTTCTTCACACTGAACAACCCCAGCTCTCTCAGCCTGTTATGGTGAAAGGTTGGGAATTTTATATATTGTATAATATATTTTTGTATTTTATATATCAAAGATTAGTTTTCAAGCACTGATTGTTTGCTGGGTTCTGGAGGAGGGGATGCTGAGCACTTCCTCTCCTTTGGCCATAAATCCTGCAGATTGGCTGCTCTCCCCAAAATCACAGTGTGTCACTTAGTTCCTTCCCTGCAACATGTGAGACTTGAGATTCACTGAGGGGTTCCTGTCCAAGGCACTGGTCAGGTAATCCTGAATCAGCTCCCTCAGGCTCGTGACAAGAAAATTGCCTGCTTGGAAGCATTAGGGCTTCTTTGTTCCCACCAGCCCAGCCTTACAAAGCACCTGACAAAATATCCCTGCTACAACATGGATCTGATCCCCCACTGTGTCCAATATGGGGTCCCAGAGCAGGAAAAAAGCTCTAAATGGAAGTGGGAAGAGTGGGTAGGGGACATGAGGGCATGAGACCCCTTCAGGGCATGAGACCCCTTCAGGACATGAGACACACTGCCTTTGAAAGTCAACCTGAGCAGCTGTTTAGCTCAAGCAGCCAATTTTTCCCTCTTGCTTGCACTCTCACAAAGTGTTTGGTCTGCCTTGGCAGAGAGCTTTTAGTGCTGAGATGGTTACTCCAGCCTTGTCTCAATTTGCTTTTAGACTAACAAGCAATGTAGCTGCAAATTAAAAAGATGGAAAACAACAATAACCGAAGCTCTGCCTCTCTCCCCAGCCCTTCTCCCCTCCAAGAGGAAGCTGAAAGATTGAAAAGTGAGTCATTGAAAGATCATTCTAGGTCACAGGGACCTTTTCCTAATGCACTGAGAATAGAGGAAGGAAGGGTTTGTGATTGCAGAGCTGGGCAGGGACCTGGGCTCGGAGCCCTGTCTGGCTACATGCTCACAGCCCATTTTGCATCTGTTAATTACAGAACTCCAGGGGATTAATTTTTACAAAATGGGTAAATAATTCCCCTCTTTCCTGTCTGGCTGCTCTATTTAGAAGGTCATGTCTTCAGGGCACAGATTGCCTTTTTGGGGAGAGCACAGCACCAAGTACCCACTCTGTACCCATCAGCAGGCTGTAAATCACACCCACAATGAATAGTGGGAGCTGTAAGAGCGTAAAGCACCATTCCCTGGCCCAAGACCACCATTCTTTATAATTTCAGCCAAAAGAAATTTCACTTTTTTGGCATCAGCCATTACTGACTATGATCTCACTGTTTGTAACTGGGGTGGTGGAGCTATTTGTAGGAAGGGCTCTTTTCTGAGGGAGAGAACAAGCCTGGTGTCTAAAGAAGGCTCATGGTTTGAACACAAAATCTCTTCTTCAAGTTTGAAACAGAATTTATGAGCTCGAGGAAAGATTCAGTTGGAATCCATTTTTGGTACAAAAGGGAGATAATTTGAAGCTACAAATCCTGATTTCAGGCCAGTTTCCCATCCCTGCAGAACAAAGCAATGTGCTTTGGCCAAATGGAAATGACCGAGGCAACATCACGATGGCAGCTGAGCATGAGGTGGGTGTGAGCTGGACAGAGGAAGTGAGACTAGGAAAATATGAAAGGAGTTAACAAGTTAATGGGCAAGAGTGTGGAATTAAAATATTAGGTGGCTGAGAAAAGCTCCCTAAACAGTCTCTTGCATACATGACTGTTTTTAAAGGGAAATGCTGGAAGCAGCTGTTTCTGGGGATGTTTTCAACACTGGGGAGGCCAAACACTGTGGGACATGGTAAAGGGAGCATCTGTATTGATGGGGAGAGACAGGTTTTCCCATGTGTTTTTTATCTGCTTTGCTCCTCTCCCACTGACGTTTTCTCCCTTCTTGGGTTTGAATGCCATAACACAGCAGGTATCCCAGTTGTGTAGAGAAGTCTCCCAGGGGAGATGGGGTTCACAAGCCTCCACCTTCCTCAGAAATGGAGTTTCCAGAGCTGAGGTAGCATGTTAAGCCTCAGGACAGCATAGCTCTAGGGCTGGGCCATGGACATTGCTGATGGAGCTACAACCTCAGAAGTTCACTATACCGTAGGAAAGGCCAGAGAAGTTGAAGAAGTAGAATCATAGAATGGTGTGGGTTGGAAGGGAACTGAAAAATCATCTTGTTGTAACCCATGGCAAGGACACTGTGGTAGTTAGGGACGTTGCCACCTTCTACTAACTTGGGTTGTTCAACCTGGCCTTGAACACTTCCAGGGATGGGGCAGCCACAGCTTCTCTGGGAAACCTGTGCCAGTGCTTCACCATCCTCACACCCAAGAATTCCTTCCCAAAATCTAATTCAAACCTACTGTCTGTCAGTTTAAAATCATTGCTCCTTGTCCTATCTCTCCAGGCCATTTTCCAAAGTCTCCTCCAGCTCTCTTGGAGCCTCTTTGAGCACTGGAAGAGGATAAGGTTTCCTTGGGGCCTTTTCTTCTCCAGGCTGAACAGACCCACCTCCCTCAGCCTCCTAGCAAAGGTTCTCCAGCCCTGTGATCAACTCAGTGGTCTCCTCTGAACTTGTTCCAACAGGTTCATGTCCTTCTTGTGTGACAGCCCCAGAGCTGGATCCATAGATGCCTCTGAATGTGATCCTGATAATGTAAGAGAGAAAGGGAAACTCAGGCAACAAAAAGCATCTACAAATCTTTGTCTCTTCTTGTGCACACTCACTGCACAGACAATGCTGTCCATCCAACACCCCCATTTCAGCATCTTCACATGTGAAGAGGGCACAGGTTTTGAACCATGACTAATTCCTTGTGTCACGAAGGAGAAACATCTTCATTTTTCTGGTGGGTCAAGTGAGACACAAAGCACTGAACTCATGCTCAGAAACAGCTTCACCTTCTCTCCAAATCTCAGCAAGGAATAGGATCAGCAAACAGAGCTTAAAGGGGCTGTTAACATCACAAAACCATTCCTTCCACTCAAATCCAAGACCCTCTATGGCCCTTTATTCCTATCTATTCCCAATGTCAGTTGTTTATTGCTTTTAGAAGACCCAATATTAAAAGCCTCCAATTCTCCTGTATTTTTCCCCTATTCCTGGATTTTAATTAAGTTAGATGGGCAGCAGGTACATTCCCTCTCACCTTTGTTTCCCTCTAGTCTTCTTGAGGATAGAAAAAAAACAAGGAGAGACGCAGAGTTTTTTAATTGTCCAAAGATGCCGCTGACAAATTGCTTAGTTTTTACTGACTCTCAGTTTCACTGCTGTTGAGTTGTTTTTTTCCCTACAGAAGAAAAGGCCATGCTAGAGGAATATTTATGAGCCTGCACAATGGGGAAATGGCTTGTAAAAGTATCTACAGCAAAGCACAGCACAGACATGTCTATTTGCTAAGGAGCAGCACCAAGTTACTGAATCTGGGGAGCCACTGATGTATGCAGTAATAGAGTGAAATCAAGCTCCAGAATAAAATGTGCAGTCAGGCAGAGACCCAAATGAAATGCCATTGCAGGATACAAATGAAAAATTATCAAAAGATAAAATGAAACCCATCAAAACACAATGTCCTTCACTTTGTTGTTTTTATTCTAATTCAGAAACATTCGGGTTTCATCTCCAGCCAGGCCCTAAACAGAAGCAGACTTGCATGTTGTATTTCAGGCGTTCTTTCCTCACTCTTTTGTTCTTCCATTTTCCTTTTTAATGCCATTTTTTAAGTGAATTCCAAAAAGGAAAAAAGTTCTCCTTTTGTTTCTAATCTGAGCAGTTTGCCCTTTCCCTGCAGGCTGAGCCTCCAAACCCCAACACAAAATTCAGACCTTGCTCTCTGACCTCCCACATCCCGGTGGCTTTGCCTTGAGCATCCTTGTGTTAAGCCCAAAGCCTGGGTTGGGACAAGAAGATCTGTGTAAGAGAGATATCCAGGCTTTCTTTCCTAAGAGGAGAATCCACCTCATCCATGTTCACTCCTTTCTCCTCTGCCCTCCATCAGTACAACATTTAAAAGTGTAATTTCCCCAGTTTTAAACACTCACACATGTTTTTCCCTTTGTTGTGGATACCAGCTGCAAGGATCTTTTACTTGCTGAATGACCAAGCTCTGCTCTAAGAAATCACCTCCCTGCAACCTCTAAGGGACTTGCAGAGAGGATTGCAGTGGCTTTTTAACCTATTCTGCAGTGATTAGACTGAATGCCTTATTGAAGCAGGATTTCCAGGACTGGAGACCAGTCTTGTAGCACTAACAGGGAGTGCTGCTGCCTCCCTGGGGCAAGGAGAGGAGAATTAGCTCTGTTGTACTGACACAGGAGGCAAATTATTTGCTAGAGGTTATTTAACTATTCAAACACATTCAGGAGATGCAGATGTCCTTTTCCCTGCCTGTACATCACCCTGGATGTGGGCTCAGTGCAAGCCATGCTTGAAATGGTGGCAAGCAGCTCTGGAGCCATGGTTTGGGTGTTTTTCAGAGGTATTTGTGTCCGTGTTACAAGTGCTACCCGCTGCAGTGTGTTGCACCTGCACATGCTGCTGCTGAGGACAGACAGCCCTGGTGCTGGATGGCCCAGGGGTTTCAAGGATATGGCTCTGCTGTGTCACCAGGAAAAAGCCACTACTGGCATTTTGCAGGGATGTTTGGCACAGGAAGTTCTGGCACCAGGTTTGTCCATTGGCATTGTAAGATGGGAGGAGACTGAGATCGTTTGGGCAGAGCCCTGGTGGGACACACCCTGAAGCACTGGGTCTTTGTGGGCAAAACAAAAGAGATTATAGAGATTTAGAGGGTAGATTTAGGTTAAATATTAGGAAGAAATTCTTTACTGTGAGGATGGTGAAGCACTGACACAGGTTGCTCAGAGAAGCTGTGGATTCCCCATCCCTGGAAGTGTTCAAGGCCAGGTTGGACAGGGCTTGGAGAAATCTGGGATAGTGGAAGGTGTCACTTCCCATGTCAGGGGGGTGGAATGAGATGGCCTTTATGATCCCTCCCAACCAAACTATTCTATGGTCCTATGATTTGGGAAGAAAAAAAATCTCTGTTGTAGAATGCAGGAAGGTTTCCAAGCCTGACTGCTGAGCACAGCTCAGAATTATTTTAGTGTTCAGCAGCTTGGCTGCTGGGTGGGATGTTGTCCATCAGACACAGGGAAATATTGAAAGGATCTGATCAGCACATCTTGTTCCAGCTGCAACTCAGGCTGGTCATGCTACAATTCATCACAGAAAATCTCAGTCGAAATCAAGGGTTAGAATATGTGGAGTTATTTCCATCAAGGTTTTGTCCTCAGGGCATTCAGAAACATCATCTCAGAAACTTCCCAACAACCACCTCTCTTAAAACATACTTTTTCATATAGCATTTTTTTCATCGTCTTTTCTTTGCTTTTCTAGCTGAGACATTCAGATATTCCGTTCTCTTTGACCACACAGATCATTTCAAGCACATTTCATTGCGTTGCTATGGTTATATTAGTATTGCAGTTTGCCTTTGTGTTTGATTCAAACCTAAAATGAGTTCTTCATACATAACCAGTTTTCTAATATATAGATATCACAGTTGTGGAGGATTTTTTTTGCAGCCAATATCAAACATCACTTCACCACTTCTATATAATAGGAAGGCTGATGTGCCCCAATCAATCCAAAATTCAATTCACCCTCTGAAGGAAATTTTGTAATCAGTTAAAATTTAGCTGCTTAGCTTTCAGGTGAATAAAACTAGAGAAGATGAATGCTGGTTGAAGCACTGAAAATATGGTACTTCCAACACACTTTTGCAAGAGTACATAAGATGAATGGTGAACACTGGTTGCAAAGAGAGGTGTGGGGTCAAACTACATTCAAACACCTTTCGTTTGGGTTGATTTCTTCCTTAACACAGGTCTCAGCATTGGATTTGGGAGAAAGACCAATTTTTTTCAGAGATTCAAAATGCTGTTCCTTCCTGCTTAGGTGCAAATACTCACAGGAAGTAGCTCCAAGACCCCTGCAAACATACTGGAACAAAGCTCAAGGAAAATGTGACTTGGCAGAGCAACGTTGAAGACCCAAAATAAATCTAAGAGAAACATGAAAGTCCAAACCATTTTAACAGTCAGGCTTAAAATTAAGGGTATAAGCGAAAATTTTAAGCGACTTTTTCGTACACTGTCTTGGGGAGGGAAAAGAATATGGAAGTCTCTCTACTGACAGCTGTTTCCCATCACAAAATGCTTCCTCACTGCCTGGACAGCATCCTTCCATCAGGAATAGGAGGTGCAAGGACGTCATCCCATCCACCTGCATGAAGGGAGATCCTTTTCTCCCAGTTGCTGGGGTGTGGTGATCCCATCACTAGCCTGAGTCCATCAGCAGGACTGTTCCATCACAAGGTTTTTGGAGACTTTTGAGGATGTTGGGGACTCATTTTCATACCTGAGTGTGGGTAGAGAGGCTTGAGGGTGGGGTGTGGATGCCTCAGCCCTGGAAGTGTTCAAGGCCAGGTTGGACGGAGCTTGGAAGAACCTGGGACAGTGGAAGGTGTCCCAGCCCATGGCAGAGGATTGGAAGTGGATGATCTTTAAGGTCCCTCCCAATCCAAACCGTTCTATGATTCTGTGATGACTGGTGTAGTGCGAAACCCCAGCACACCTCCTGTTCCATCATTCCAGCTCTGGGGTGTTCAACACCACCATCTCCCATCCCATCCTCTCTCGAGGATTTTGGGGCCAATCTCACTCGTGGAGACATAAAACAGGGGGAATCAGTGCAGGAGGCACTGCTCAAGACCGCGCTGCTTTATTCCTTTCCCCATCTCCCTCTCCTCCTCCACAGTCACGAATACATGAACACAGACTCACTTATGGGCTTCTCCTGCCCTCAGCTGGCTGCTCACTGCAATGCAAAGTGCTCAGTTCCCAGAAACAACGATGTCAGTCAGCTCGGTTTGCCTGGAAGAGGACACTTCACTTCAGCATCACTCAAGGACTGTTTGATGCCACTCCTCTCTCCAAATTTGACCAACAGAGACACAGCCAGTGCTGGGAGCATCACGGTGGAGAGGAGCTGAGTTCTCCATGGTCTGTGTTAACTCTTAATTACAGTGTCACAGTTAGCAGGGAAAGCATTGGGAATGTGAAAAGAACTTGTAAGACAGAGGTCTGATTTGTATAACGTTGATGGTAAACAGGGAAAGAGGGATTTACCCTTGACCAGCATGGTGTGTAGTGTGGGCTCCCAGAACACAGGGCACTAAACTGGGGGATCAATTCCTGGGCAAAAGAAGGGGAAAATTCCTTCTACACAATAGGATATTTAATGAGGTGAATTACTCTGGCATTGCAATTGTAGAATCATAGAATATTCTGAGCTGGAAGGGATCCACAAGGATCGTCAAGTCCAACTCCTGGCCCTGCTCAGGACACCCCAACAGCCCCACCATGTCCCCGAGAATGTTGTCCAAACACTTTGTGAGCTCTGGCAACCTTGGAGTCATGCCCACTTCCCTGAGAAGTCTACCCAAGTGCTCAAGCACCCTCTGAGTGAAAATCTTTTTCCTGATATCCAGCCTAAACCTCCCCTGCCACAGCTCTAGCCATTCCTTCAGGTAATATTACTCAGACCATGAACACATTTATAGCTCTTATTTATGTTATCAGTGCTCTTATTTAATGTCACTGTGATGCCATGGGACTGAAAGGACATAGTACCCTCCCAGCTGGTTGTGGATCCACGTGTAAATTAGTTTAATGGTGTAAAAGTGACTTAAAATGGGGTTTTTAGAGCAGATACCCAGGAAAATGGAGGTGTCTTTCCTGTGGGTTTTGCCACGCTGGGTTGTTTAGAAAACTTGCTAACTTAGGTTTCTGCAATAAAGCTTTGCAGAGGTTTAGTGAAAGGAACACAATAAACTAGACATAGTAAAAAAATCAGTAATTAAAATATCTTCAAATAAGCAACTCAGGGTTCATTTGTTTTCCTCCCAGCTCTTGGGGCAGCCCTTCCCCCCCATGCCTCAGTTTCCCTCAAATGTGAAATGAAGATGTTATTATCCTTCCCTTGTGAGCATTGCTGGGTAACCAGGGGAGACCTGAACTGGGTCTGCTCCTGAGTGTCTGCAATTTCTAAGGACTCTCACACCTTCTCCAGATGTGCAATGGATCATCTCTGGCTGATTCCCCATTTCTGCAGAGGAGAACTGATGCTTTTTCGTCCTACATAGACCTTAGCTAGACCAGTCACAGAAGAGTTCTTACAAAGAAGGGTCCATGAATTTGGCTGTTGATGGCTCATCCCATCTAACACCACCAGGCACATCTGCAGAGAAACATAGGAATGTTGTTGTGTAAGAAGCAGCTGAGATCCCTCCCTACAGCTCCCCAGTCTGAGATTGTCACCGAGGAGAGGGCAATGCTTATCAGAATACCAGGAGCTATGGGTTATAGGCAGGAGTAGCTGCCACCTACAACTCTGTCCCTTGTCCCCTCTGACAGCACCTCCTGTGCTAATGAACTGCTCTTCTGGAGATCTCACAGCTGGAGATGAAGGGAGTAAAATTTACAGGTGTCCCTGGGGCTGCTAAGGAGGGGATAAAAGCTGCTCCACCTTGACAAGGAAGCTGCCAGAATGCAGCCTGGGGATGCTGCGAGCATCTTCATGGTGGGGCCAGAGAGCTGCTCAGTGACACTGCCAGCAGTACCTGAACTGGGCAGATGTCTCTCATAGGAGGTGGGTGGGAAGAGGGTCATTATGGATGTGGAGAGGGAATCTGGCCCAGATCCTCTGCTGTCCAAACTGCTCCCAGGAGTTAATATCAGACATGTAGGCAGCTAACATTACAGTCACCTGAATGATCCATTTCAGACCAACCCAACCCTCAGCATTCTATGGCCTGGCCTTCTGCAGAGGAGGAACCACAGCTGAGCTTTCTTCAAACTAGGGCTCCTTGGGAGCATTTACTTCCCTGTGAGGGTGGTGAGGTCCTGGCATAGGTTGCCCAGATGCCCCATCCCTGAAAGTGTTCAAGGCCAAGTTAGATGTGGCTTTGAGATGGAGCTTGGAAGGTGTCCCTGACCATGTCAGGAATTAGGTCCCTCCCAAACCAGCCATTCTGTGGTTCTTTGGGTTTTGGAGGTTTTCCCCATGTCTGTTTTCAAGAGAGCAGTTTGCCCTCAGCAATGAGGGTGGAAAGAAGGTGACACCAATGAACTCCATCAGCATCTTGAGGAGTTCTCCCTCAGTGTCCAACCAGATGGGAACAAATGCAGAGAGCACAGGCACTAACAGGCAGAATTACAGGGCAGAGGAAGCCAGTGCCTTCACACAGCCCTGCTCCACATTGCACTTGCCATTGGAGAGGATGGAAATGTGGTTTAACATTTTTGGGAGGATGCAAGGAGAAAGAATAACTCCCAAGAAGAAATTCTACAGCTCAAAACTCATTCCAGGGACAGAGGATAAAATGGTACCAGAGCTTTGATGCTTCCTATGACACCTGCTGACAAACCTGATCCAGGCTGGACACTTGGTGCATCAGGACATAACAAGGTAACAGCAAAGGCAGAGTTTCCACAGAAGGTTCAAAGTCTTTGGGAATACAAGGTGGTACCTGTGAAATGAGCAAGTTTCTTCATCACAGGCACCTGCTGAGATGTTTTCTTGCCTTGCTTTGGAAAATCCTTCCAATGTGTTTTTGGTTGGTTGGTTTAAAGGGTTTTTTTTTTCTTCTTTGGCTTTTTTACTTTTTTTATAGAGTTTTTTTTTTTTTGTGTAGTGGTTTGGCGTTTGGGGGTTTTTAGTTATTATTTATTTACTTTTATTTTACTAACAGTTATTTGGAGATGTATTTCTTTCCTAGAAAGCAACTGTGTTAAGTATGGGAAAAGGATATCCCTTCAATCCCCAGGGCCTCTGGTGTGAATGCAAATGTGACCCGGGGAATGCCCCTCCAGAGTTATCTTTCCTTGGGAATCCCCTAAACTTGGGAAAGCCAGATGTTAGAAAGGGATGTTTTGTTAAACTTACCACGTGAGGGCAGCCTCTTCCACCTTCCCATGCTAAAAATCCTCCCAAATCCAGACTAAAAGGCTCTTTAGTTTGTTTGAAGTCCCTTGGTGATAATATTACTCTGGTGGCACTGGCTGCTGGCTGATTTTAAAAAAGTGATACGCAAACAGTTGGACTTGATCCTAAAACTTCCTTCCAACTTAAATCATTCTGTGTCTCTATGAAATATGGTCCTATTATTAAAAAAAAAAAAAAAGAAGTCATCACAGGTCTTTCCAAAAAGGATGCCTAGAGCTATAAGAAAATTACTTAAGGACAGTGTTAATAGTATAGCCACACCTCAAATTGTGGCCACTGAAAGTGTGGAGTTAACAAAAACATAATGATTGTCATGACTGCTGAGTAGTGGTGTGTGTGACACTGTGTTCCTGGGAAAGTCACCTCCAACAGGCACAAACCTGATTCTTCTGGCTCTTGGATCAAAAGCCACTATCTCTAGCAGAGAAATAAAAGCTGAATTTCCTACCCAGATGTTGCAGCTGCTGTTTGATGGAGTCGCTGCTGGATGGAGAGAGAGCATCTCACTGAAGGGTTTGAATCATACACATATTTTTGCCCTGTGCAGTCCTTTTCTGCTGGATCCTTGATTTCTGCACTCACATCCCAGTGGAGGTAAAAGACATACCTTCAAAGGAGCACAGAGCAGCAGAAAGAGCCAGAGTGGTTTCTTCCAGTGATAGTAGCACTCCTATAATCCTGCTGTGTCCAGGCCAGCAGTCCTGAGCAAGGATGCTTTGCAGTCAGAATCTCTGGAGAGAGAAGGAATAGCAGTGACTGTCATTAAGTAAACTTGTTTTTATGAGCAATCCTTGAAGGCTGGTCCCAGATTTCTCCCTGGGGTGCCTTTAAAGAATTTGATGAAGTGTTATGTTTAAGCTCTGTGTATATGATTAGCCCCTGGAAGAATTCTCCCTTCACATCTCCAGAGGGAAAGGGGGTTTTCCCATGAACTGAGCCTTCATCTCACAGAGCACTCAGCATCCTCCTGTGCTTGCCACAGGCCAAACACAGCAGATTTGCCAAAAAAAAAAAAAACAAAACCAGAACCCAATCTGATGAACTATCAGAGTATCATTTGGTAGAAGCTGAATTTGTGCAGAAAATCAAGATTTGAGACTGATTTCCCCATGCCTGAGCTCTGCAGACTGTCCCAGCAAGTTAATCAGAAAGATTATCAATTTACATCCACTTTGCTTGAACATGAGGAATTGACTGAATATCGGAGCAGTAGCGAATTTGGCACCAGCCTTAACATATTAAGCAAATTAAGAGTCGGGATAAAAATCATTATATCTGCCAGAGCAATTTGTACATCAGAAGACTGTGTGGTTTTAATTCGTTGGCAAGGAGGGAGAAAGGGGCTGCACCCAGCCACTGCAAACTCAAAGATAACTGGGTGTGGCTTATCGTGGTGCCAACCTTTCTAAATAATAAATAAATCATCAGACAACTGCCACAGATAGATAAACATGCAAAATAAGAATTGGCAGTTTTTTGCAGAGAGATTTGTCCTGTCATTCTGGCACCACACTGGGGGGAAATGAGGCTGAAAGCAGATCAGCTCAGGACACCCTGGGCTGAAAGAATGGCTGTGAAAGTCTCTCCTGTCTGAAATTCTCATGGCTCAGCAGGTCAAAACCAGAGGGGCCTGTGGCAAGGGGAGACCTCTACAGTGGGAGCAAAGGATGAGTGGTGGAGAGTTGATTATCAGCATTTCCATTGATCCAGTCTAGGATGTCAAATGAGAGAGATAACATCCTTATTTTTACCTCACCTGCCCTTTGTCTGTGTGGGAGGACATTTATCTGCCCAAGATCATAGAATTGGGCTGGCAGGGACTTTAAAGATAGTCTGCCATGGGCAGACACACCTTCCACTCTCCCAGGTTGCTCCAAGCCCCATCCAACCTGCCTTGGACACTTCCAGGGATGGAGCAGCCACAGCTTCTCTGGGTGACCTGTGCCAGGGTCTCCCCAACCCTCACAGTAAAGAATTTCTTCCTAATATCTAATCTAAATCTCTTAATTTTTAGTTTAAAAGAATTCTCCCTTGTCTGCCTGTGCAAAGGCTCTCTCCCTCTTTTTATAAGCCCCCTTTAAATACTGGAAGGCCTCAATGAGTTCTCCCTGAAGCCTTTTCTTCTCCATCCTGAACAATCCCTCTGATATCTTTCAACCTGTCAAGATAAACGTTGCCTGTTTATTTCAGTATTAGGGAAGTAAATTTCTGCTTAAGTCCTGTCTGTGTTCACTCACATTGAATAGGTGTTTATCACACTGAATAGGTTCTGCAAGTTGGGATGGATCTACCCCTCCAGCGAGCAGAAAATTTGGAGTCATAGGGGGAAAAAAGCAAAGTCGTGGGTTACTGTACTGCCAGTATGAGGGACACAGAGCAGCTTCTAGACATGTTATTTAATCATCTGCCCTGTTTTCTGTGCTGTCCCTTCAAGTCTGAGACCCCACTGAGGGTAGCTTTCAGCCTACAGTGTGATGATGGGAAATTTCTCTGAGGGTCAATGCAGAAGTGTCCTCTGACAAAGAGGACACAGGAGTCCTCCACAGCAGCCCTTTATGCCACTCTTTTGATCCAGGGGATGAAACAACCTAGAGCTTACTCAGAGGTTAATGTTCTTTACGGAGGGGTGGCTTTGATGGAAGGTGTCTCAAAGCCTCTGCAGTACCAGGTGCTTTGAAGGAGAACCGGTTGAGCTGGACAAGACACCAGCAAGTTCAAACCAAGCTGCCCTTTGAATCAGAGCTTCCCCTCAGCTCACGGTGATCTGAGAGGTCTGTGCTGCTCCTGCTTGGCCAGGGGTTTTCTCCTGCATACAAGGCTTATGAGATGCGCAAAAGGGGAGGCAGGGATGGGCAGGTACAGAGCAGCTGAGATCTGATGCCTTGGAAAGCAGAGGGCATGAGCAACCAGCTGTTTTATTTTTCCAGTTCTGAACAATAATTTTGAACAAATTCAGCCCAACTTTCTCAGACAGGCTGAGTTGGCACTGTTCAGTCTGGAGAAGAGAAGGCTTCTGGAAGACCTTAAAGCCTGAGGGACTCCAAGAGGGATGGAGAGGGACTTTGGACAAGGGCCTGGAGGGACAGGGCAAGGGGAAATGGCTTCCCACTGACAGAGGGCAGGGTTAGGTGGGATATGGGGAAAAATTTTTTTCCTATGAGGGTGATGAGGCCTTGGGACAGGTTGCCCAGAGAAGCTGTGGTTGTCTCATTCCTGGAAGTTTTAGGCCATGCTGGATGGAGCTTGGAGCAATCTGGGATAGTGGAAGTTGTCCTTGCCTATGGCAGGAGGGTTGGAACTGGATGGTCTTTAAGGTCCCTTCCAAGCCCAACCACTCTGGGATTTTGGAATTCTCCACAATTTCCTTTCCTCCATGCTTCATCTGACATTGAGAGCTAATTGAGAGCTTTGGGGTCACTATGTTCACTACATATACACATGTAGCCTCCAAGGTGTTCTTACAACAGCAATAAATCCCTTGCACAAGAGGACAACACTGGCTGATGCTATTCAAAAACACATCCCTTTTTATAAAATTTATAAAATTTTAGAAAAACTGAAAGAAACCTCAGCTAAGGCAGAGCAAAAGTTTAGAATTTGATCAACAAAAATCCAGGACAAACCTGTTTTGATGCAGAGGAGAGATCTGCAGCATTTTAAGCTCTTAGGCTGTCATTCCTTGAGCATCCAAACACTGGGATAGAAGCAGCCTGTAAAATGGCCACAGGGTTTTATTTCCAGGCTGTGTGACAACGTGTGTGGATGTGGAACTTGGAGAGATGGTTTAGTGCTGGGTTAATGGTTGGACTTGATGCTCTTAGAGGCTTTTTTCAACCTTAATGATTTTACAGCATGTGTGTCATGGGCATTCCCCAGACACTCCCACCACCTGGCACGGGATAGCTGGAGGATGCTGCTGATGTTGGTGTGATGGGACAAGGTTGGGATGTGCCAGTTTCTGTTCTCTGGTGGACTGCAGCCATTCCCAGCTCATGCTGAAGGATGGAGAGTCAAACATCTCTATGATTTTCATAGAATCACAGAGGGGTTTGGGTTGGAAGGGGCCTTAAAGACTATCTAGTTCCAACCCTCCTTTCATGAGCAAGGAGATCTTCCACTAGACCAGGTTGCTCAGGGCCCCATCCAATCTGGCTTTGAATACTTCCAGGGATAAGAATCCATAACTTCTCTGGGCAAGAAGCGAGCAAATGCTTTCCTTTTCCTTCATCTCCTGACACCAAAGGAGGGAAGTTGTTCATTTTTCTTCTTCCGTAGCCAACATCCTTCTCTTGCCCATACTACCACCTTGGCCAGATGCAGGCTGGAAGGAGAAGGCCTCTGGAACTGTATTGCTTTAGGAAACATCTAAAGCACCTCTCCATCATCTCAAAGATACACTGAAGCTACACAGACCTCAAGAGACATCTACTCCTTTTAGGAGAAGCTGGCTCACATTCCATGCCAAAGGAGATGGCAAATGAAGACAGAAAAACGTTGTAACTCTGTGAACTCATAAATCACCAAACTCCTGAAAGAGAAGGAAAAAAAAAAAAAGGTAACAGCACAAAATGGCCTTCTTGGTTTGCAGATAAGCACAAAGTTTGGCAGGAAAGAGATTAGGCCTTTTTCCAGTTCACCACACAGTTGATAATTCCCACAGCAACAGAGCTCTGGGTTGCAAACAGCCTCATGTTCCCCCTGCATAACATTGGGAAGACTAGAGGGGCAGAGGGATGGGGAAGGCACAGCTCAAGATTAGCTCTGATGTCATGAAGTGAAAGTCCTGACTGATTTCCTCCACAGAGCTTCCTGTGCCAGCAGGGCTGTTCTCTGGAGAAGCATTTCTGCTGTCTTTGCTAATTCAAAGCTTTTGGAACCCCTGTGATGCTTCTTGGGAAACTCCAACCTCACTCTATCAGCTCTTGCCAGCAGCCAAGAGTCGTTATGATTAATGACAGCAGAAAACTTTCGATTGCAGACACAAAGAATTAAAGCTGTCACCAACATTTAGAAATCAATGTGAGACCATGGGAGGGATGGGGGAGGAAGACAACAGCTGTACAATATCTGTATCTAGAGCCTCTCACACTCTCCATGGTTCCTCCTGGGGTGGCCTAAATCCATCCCCAAAAAATATAACATCAAAAATAATTATTTTATTATCAAAATAATTTTAGAAACAATTTAAATAATTAACTTTCTAAGAGAAACATGCCTCATGTCACTGGAGATATCCAGAGCACCCAGCTATTGCCCCAAAGGATGCAGGTCTCCCACGAGTCTTATGTCACATCTGCCAGTCCCATGTGGACATTGCATGTACCCTGGGACATCTCCAGTGGCATCAGACAGCTGTGTTTAAGTAGCTGTTGATCAAGTCCCTGCAGCTCTCCTCGGGACACAGACCCTGGAGGACCAAATGAGGGAGAACAAACGTAACACAAGTAGCGAGTGACAGGATGAAAGGAAACAGCCTCAAATTGCACCAGGGGAAGTTTAGATTAGTTATAAGGGGGGAAAAATCGTGGAAGGGGTTGTAAAGCCTTGGAACAGACTGCCCAGGGCAGTGATGGAATCTCCATCCCTGGAAGCCACCATGTGGATGTGGCACTTGAGGACATGGTTGAATGGTGACCATGGTTTAATAGTGCTGCGTTGATGGTTTGTGATCTTCAGGGTCTTTTCCAACATTAACAATTCTATGATTTTTACAAAATAAAAAGGTCCAGGGATGGTGGATAAACACTGCAATAAATTCAAACAGAGGGGTTTGTAAGGAAATAAAGTGCAAAGCGTCATCCCACTCACTGAGGCTTCTTCCCACTTTCTATTCAACCCACCAAGGTTGAGCTTGGGGATACAGGAGGCCAAGGGAGAGTCCTAGAGGTAGCAAGAATCCTCTAAAAGAATGCATCTATCTCCAGGATGTGTGCTCAGGGCTGGGAGATGGAAAAGGAAAGACCTCAAGATTGCACTGAGAAGTGCAGCTGGAACTGCAGAAGAGTTTCTGGAGAAGGTGCTTCTCCCACCTCTACAACTCTTTGTGTTTCCCACTCTCACTGTGAACACGGAAGGATGGACTCTCCCAAAGCCTCTCCGGTCCATCCCCCCATGCTTTGGCCATGATGAAATTCCTACTCCTACACCCCAGTGACCTGAGGAAGCCAGACCTTCATCCCATCATTCCTCACATCCCTGAATTCCAAAGGTGAAAGACAAAGCAGCAACAGAGAAGAAGATTGGAGACAGGACCTACCCTTCCACAATGAGGAGTATTTTCCTGTAGGGAACTGATTAAATTGGGACAGAGCACTCCTTCCCAGAGCACTCCTTGCAGCCACAGTGGGGAGGGGGCTGCTGGGGGCTGTGTGATACCTGATGCAACAAGAAGTGACAGTGACAGGCTGTATGATGTCAGGTCACACTCCCTGGAGCCATCCCAGCCCTCCACAAGACACAGATTGGCTCCTTTCTGTCCTCTGACCTCTTTGTCTAATCTGACCTGATCTACTGCTGTCATCTAAGAGCCATTTTAATCACAGCTACAAAACTGGGATTGTTTCCCTGGGCTCCACCTTGAATTCCTTCCCTCTGAAGGCACATGCACAGACCGAATTCCATCATCCATCTGAGGGGACACCCTCAGCTAACTCCTGTATGGAGTCTCCCAGGTAAGGTAGAGGAGTTCCCAGTGCTTGCAGCTATCACCAATCTCTGCAATAAATGGAGATTTCCTTTCCATGAAGGCAGCAGATGTTTCTCCTGTAGTTGCTACAGGTGTTCCCAGAGAGGTAACATATCCCAGTCACCTGTCCCAAGCGCTTCTAAGACCCTGGACAATTGTTGATCAGTGCTTCTGTAGTGTTTGAGAGGTCCTTTAAAAAGATGTGCTTATTAAGGAAACAGCCTTAGTGACAAGACTCTAATCATAGAATCATGGAATGGTTTGGTTTGGAAGGAATCTGAAATATCATCCAGTTCTACCCCCCTATCATGGGCAGGGACACCTTCCACTAGACTAAGCTGCTCAGACTCCCAACCAACTTGGCCTTGAAGACTTCCAGGTATGGGATATCCTCAGCTTCTGTGGATTTACATCATGAGTAACCCTCAGTTCTCCCTCTGTGAAGGTCTCATCCATGCCTGTCCAGATCTAAATCCATGGCTCCTGCAGCAAAGAAGAGATGGGCAAGCACAAAATGCAGCTGAATAGGGCTGTCCACTCTGGTGAATCCCAAATTGCAGCACCCAAATCAAGTTTTAGCCCACACTGTAGGATTGGTGATGGTTCTGCCTGTACCCAGGAAAGTACAGCCACACACACACGCACACACACACATGCTTCCATAGAGCCAGGAAGGATTTATTCTACACAATCCCCCCTGCCCATGGCCTCAGAGGGTGGGAAAGGGCCTGAAAAGGTCACAATAGTCCATTACATCCCTGCAAGGCAGGATCAGCTCTCCCGTGGCCCTGCTGACAGATGTTTGTGTAACCTGCCCTCCAAGACCTCCCGTAAAGGAAGACCCACATTCCCCTCGGCCATCCCCTCCTGCTCTCTCTGGGGTGGCTCAGAGGATTTTCCCACGCTGTCCAAATTACTCTGCATTACCCCAAGCTACAGAGAACCTCTCTGCTCTCAGGGAAGGCAGTGGCTGCAGCTCTTTTCCCAGACTGAGCACGTAGAAACAATTTGCTAATACCTTTACAATGAGGAAAAAAAAATCTATTCTAGGCTGTCTTTGCCTCATATCCACACACAGCCCCTAATTCACATCCCTGTCAGCATCTAGGAGAGGATATGGCTCTGACTGGCAGCAGAAGTGGCTCCAGCTCTTCTCTCATGGCTCAGGATGCTGCCTACACCTCTCTCTACAAGCCCTTATGAAAGGGTATTAATAACTCTGTTTCATGCTCCAACAAATAATAGACCTCAGGTGAAGGTGGACATGGCACAGAGAAGGTCCCACTTCCTAAACAACTTGGAGTTTTCCATCTTCTCCCCTTCCACTAAGGATGATTTCCCTCTAAGATTAAAGATGCTGGCCATTAGCAGGGAAATGTCTTTGTCCAGATGGATGGAAAATCCCCTGGCCAGGCTTTGAGACAGCACTTGGATATCTTGGTGTTGATCCCATCTGCTGTTTCCCACCTCAGGGACAGCATTTCCACTTCTCCCAGTTTAAGTTTTGCCACTACCTGTTTTAAGGAGATTGCTGAGACCCTGCCCCAGTCATTTATTTGCCTTCTGATGGTGAAGCTGTCCTATTTTGACATTTTTCTCTGCAATCAATTGTGCCACAACTGCTATGTAATTCCAGGAGTTCCAAGACACACCAATATTGCAGCAGCTGGGACTTTACCTCAAAAAAGTACACGATCAAATAGAAAGATTTAACACCAATTTTTCTATTTCCTATGGTATTACATTTACTTTCTTGCTGAAATGATTTTCACTGCACTGTTCCACCAGTGATACTGCTCCCAGATGCCTGAGCTTAGGCTGCAGATTTGGCTGTGAAACCAGGTTTCACAAATGCTCCCAGGTGATTTCCTATAGAACCTGGAAAACTTGGAGGGTTTTTTCTGTGTCAAGTTCACTTTATTTGATTTGTTAGGCTGAAAAGCAAAAACTGGATCTCTCAGCAGCCCTATTTAAACCACATTATTTAAATGTGCTGTCACATTGGCCTCAGCACTGCACAAGAAATATTCATCTGCCCCCTTGGAAAGCAGTGGTTTCAAGGGATTGCAGACAGAAGGATGATTTCTTAGTACAATGCACCAAAGGATTTAACTGCTATGTGCTCTTTTAGTTCTGAGGCACCTCTTAATTAAGAACTGATTAAAGTTTGGGGATTGTTTTGTAACATAATCGCTCTTTTGCAGGGGCTGGTGCTCTGCCAGGGCTGGCTGTGCTGGTTACACCCTGGGCATTCAGAGATCTCAGGCATCTGGGACTGGGTTCTTTTAAAGGTGGATGTATTTCATTTCCAGAAGGGGTTTTGTATCCCATCTTCATCTCTCAGGCCTGTGGCATAGTTTGTATCCCAGATGTGCCAGGCAAGCTGTGAGCTGTGCTTGCAGAGAGGTTGTTGGTTAAATTGTAGAACCATGGAAAGATTTGGATTGGGAGAGATGTTTAAATATCATCAAGTCCAACACCCCCCATGCCCCTGCAATGAGCACAGACGTCTTCCACTATTTCAAGTTGCCCCAAGCCCCGTCCAATCTGGCCTGGAACATCTGCAGGATGGGGCAGACACAGCTTCTCTGGGAAATGTGTGTCTGTGCCTCACAACCCTCATAGGGAAGAATATCTTCCCAATATCCAATCCAACTCTGACTTCTGGCAGTGGGAAGCCATTCCCCCTTGACCTGTCACCCCATGCCCTTGTCCAAAGTCCTTTTCCACCTCTCATGGAGCCCCTTTAGGCTCTGGAAGGGGCTCTAAGGTCTCCCTGGAGCCTTCTCTTCTCCAGGTGAACATTTCCAGCTCTTCCAGACCAGAGGGTCTCCAGTCCTTGGAACGTCTCTCCCAGAGGTCCACATCATTCCTATGTTGTTGGGCCCAGATCTAGAGGCAGCTCTGCAGGTGGGGTCTCACTAGAGCACAGCAGAGGGGCAGAGTCCCCTCCCTTGACCTGCTTCCAAACTTTGGTGCAGCCCAAATCATGGTGTTACACTGGTGTAATGAGCAAACCAACCCTGCTCTCAGAATCCAGAGGAACAACTGCCTCCTTTCCCTGGCTTCTCCCATGTGATCCCAGGTCAGCCTGCCACGGCCACACCATCCAGGTGTGTTCCCTACACGTGAGCTTGTCCATATTAAACAGACAAGAGCCACGAGGCTTCTGCTCCTCCTTCTGAATAACTGATTGCCTTCACTGTGGCCTCAAATCATCTCCTAACCCACAGCAAATGTTTTTCTCTGCTCAGCCTCTCCAATCTCATTGAACTGTGTCTGCTCTCACATTGTGGTGTTTACGTTCTTCAAAGAACTGAATGACATTATCCTATCTTTGCCTTAGTCAGAATTTGGCCAGGACTTATACATTTCTCTCTCCTTTTCTTTTCTAATCTGCCCTCTCAGGTCTCTCCCTTCAGGAGACTGGTCTCACAGGCTGCTTGGGTTTCTCTGTTTATCTTGGACCAGGAACAACTTTTTGAAACCCTAATAACATAGATTTTGCAAAGCTAGCTGTGAAGCAAGAGAGTTTCACACTCAACAAGCTCACAGGTGGCAAAGTGCCATGGGACAGCTGTTGAACTGAAAAGCGATTAGAGGAGGTAAGTGGATGCCCTTGAACCTTAAGTCCCTGGTCCCTTGAGTGCCTTCTCCAGACTGAGTGACTGATGTGGGCTGTGCTGCCCCACCCTGACACAAGCCAGCCGGCAGGATCATAGCCCAGGTCTTTTGGCAAGAAACTGCTGTGAAAACTGTGTGAAAAGCACAGGGGGAGGGCAGTGCCTGCTCTGCAGACCCCAGGCTGCAGGACCAGCTTGTGCCTGAGAAAGGTGCCTTTTCCCAGGGATACAGGAGGCTGGCATGTCAGTGATATAGTCTCACCCCTCCTCAGTCAGACATGGATCTGTCAGAGCAGGTCCAGAAGAGACCACAAAGGTGGTTTGAGGGCTGGAGCACCTCTGCTGTGGAGACAGGTTGAGGAAGTTGGGGTTCTTCAGCTTGGAGAAGAGAAGGGTCTGGAGTTACCTTGTTATGGCCTTACACTACCTAAAAGGAGCTTATAATCAAGATAGAGAGTGACTTTTTATGCTGGCAGATGGTGATAGCACAAAGGGGAGTATTTTTAAACTCAAAGAGGAGAGATTTAGATTAGATGTTAAGAAGAAATTCTTTCCTGTGAGGATGCTGAGGCCCTGGCACAGGTTGTCCAGAGAAACTGTGGCTGTCCCACCCCTGGAAGTGTCCAAGGCCAGGTTGGACAGAGCTTGGAACAACCTGGGATAGTGGAAAGTGTCCCTGCTCATGGCAGAGGGTTGGAACTGGAGGATCTTTAAGGTCCTTCCAAACTCAAACAATTCTGTTATTCTAGGATGACAACATGCAAACAGGCTGGAAATCATGGCTCATCCCAACATGCCAGGTCTGGCCTCTGGGGCTGTTCAAGGGAAAAATGTGCAGTAACAGCAGGAGGAAGAGGGGAATCAGTTCTGCAAATCTGTTCCTCTATCCATAAGAGATCACAGAATCATAGAACCATTTAGGTTGGAAAATATCTCTAAGATCATTGAGTTCAACCATTAACACAGCACTGCCAAGTCACCACTAATCTAGTCTCTAAATGCCATATCTCATGTCTTTTGGCAAGTTTGATCAAAGACTGATGGGAATCCCATGAGAAAAAGGCTCTTCTCATTTTAGGATAAGACTAGCTCAGACTCCAAAGGAGGTACTGAAATAAAATCACTGCCAGAAAGCACTGAACCAGCACAGCCCTTGGGTCCTAGATTGTAGTTTTAGGCTGCCTGTGACATTATGAGCACTCTCTGTCCATGTAAAATGAAATATCTCACTTCTCACTGCAACCTCCATCACATTTGGAAAAGATGGGAAGCTGAAATGAGAGTGAATATATCTGGAGGTCCCCCTTCTTGCCCTACAGAGCAGTGACTTCTGGTGGCATTAGCAATAGGCAGAGGTGGTGCAGTCTTGGCATGGTTGCCTCATTCAGTCAGGCCACCAAAAGCACGGCATAAAATGGCAAAGGGCTTTGTCAGGGGAGGTTTAGGTTGGATATTAGGAAAAGGTTCTTCCCCCAGAGCACTGGAACAGGCTCCCCAGGGCAGTGGGCACAGCACCAAAGCTGCCAGAGCTCAAGGAGTGTTTGGACAATGCTGTCAGAACTTGCTGGGATTGTTGGGGTTGTGCTGTGCAGGGCCAGGAGTTGGACTCAATGATCCTTATGGGTCCCTTCCAACTCAGGATATTCTATGATTCTATTAAATAACATCCCTGTAGATGCTGTTGCCTCCTTACCCTTATAAAAATAAAGCCAGACAGGATGGCACTGCAATCCCAAGGAGATGAGCCAGGATGGGGTCATGGGACACCAGAAATCCTTCTTTTGGCTCATCACAGACTTGCACTGAGATTTGGGCCAACCCCACTGCACTTCTCCATTTTTTCAGGCTTCCTTTTGTATTGTTACACTGGAAGTTCACAGGAGGGTTTCTCTGTGGGCGTGTGTGGGTGTCCACATGTGTGTGCAACATTCTGAGGTTTCCCAGTACAATAGCAATATAAATTACATCGTGTCAAATTCTTGGAGTGGTGGTATTGGCAGTTTCCTCCCTCAGAGACCTTGCAAAATAGCTACCTGTGAAATTAAATTAAACATTGCTTCTCTTGGGATTTAAACAATACACTCCCTCTCACTTGGGCTAAGGGTTTCTTTGTACTATATTGCTTTTTAGATGAATACAGTGCAGAAAATTAATTACTTTTTATTCAGTAGGACTTGTTTTTTTCTCGTAGAATTTAGATTTTCAATTTGTAAAGAAAACTTAGGGGGGAACCACAGGAAATCCCACATATGTGAGGAATGTAACCTTAAGATCTGGTTCCTGGTACCTGGTCTGCTCTGCTCCTCAGATCTGCTCTGCCTCCCCCAGCTGATAAGAGCTCTGCTGGGTCTGCCTGCCACGCTCATTCCATTACTCCTCACGCTGCCTTTTGTCTCTGATGGGCCCTGAACAGGCACAAATCAAAGCTGTCACGTCCCTGGCTTGGCCTGGAGTGCAGAGATCTCTGAACTCTGCCTTGTGCAACCATTTATTACAGGCAGGAGAGGTGTGGGGCAGAAATTCAGACGCTTCTTTTGCCTCATCCCCCAGCATCACACGCTGATCTTGAAGGATGAGGTTTTGCAGCGCTGCATCGAGCAGAGCTCTTTTGGTGGTCCAGGGAGTGCAGCTGGGAGGGGAAGAGCAAAGCACCGCTGAGATCTTATCCTAGCAGGGATTTAAGCACAGAAAATTTCTTGTGAATACTCCTTTTGTCCTCCAGATCACCAAGTCTCAGGTAGAGACACTGAAGGAGTGGGAACATGCACATACACACACAAACAGATACCCCAAATTTCCCCTTCAGGGATAAATAAAAATCCCTCTGTCTCCCTTTGCCAGGTCCTTTTTGAGTTTCTACTCTTGCTGCTGTAACTTGAAATCCTTTTGGGAGCAGTTTTCTCAGTGAGCCCAGTGCCCACCTCCATTGCCACCACCACACCTCTCTCCAGGAATCCTATGGCAGGGAATATGCAAGAGCTGGCAAAGGTTTTCCAGGGATGGATTTGTCCAGCACAGGTACCCCCATGTTCCAGAGGTGTCTAAACCATTGCCAATGTTTTCTGTGCAGAGCTGGCTCAGGGAGGACCTTTCTGAAGTGCAGAGGGCAGCAGTTTTATCTCTTGCAGCTGGCTATCTTTAGACAATTTTAATAAATCAATTGGATTAAAAACATTCCTCCCTCCAGCCTCTTCAGAGGTATTTAAACCCATCAGGCTGTGGGATGAGGAGGAGAGCTTTTGAAAACAGATTGCATTAAACAGGGAGATCTGGAGGAGTTTGCACTTATGTCCTCTTGAGCAAGTGTAAAAGGGATGATGCCAGCTTCCAAACCTATGGGTCATCATATTTGTGTCAGCCTTAAAGAAAATAAAAGTGCCAGAAGCCATGCAGAGATCTTTCCCTTGCTCCACTGCACGTTGTCTCCATTGCACACTGTCAGAGATCTTCCTGACATTTATTAAGTGGTGTGAATCATTCTCAACAGGTCTCTCCCAGAAGACATGGCACATGATACCTTGATTTTGGCAGTTTGGGAAGTTTGCCTGGGGATCTGGAGAGGGGCGAGCCCTTGGACCCCTAGTGAGAAAAGAAGAGGCAGAAATTTCCCTAGAGATGGTCTCTGGCACTCATCCAAGGAAGTCCCTGCTAGATGGTTCTCCAGCTCCTGTCCTCCTGCACGGCTGACACATCAGGGAAAACAGCCCCACAGGACACACCAACAGACAGGGCTCTGAGAAACTTGAGGTAGTGGAAGATGTCCCTTCTCATTGCAGGGGGATTGGACTAGGTGACCCTTAATGTCCCTTGCAACCCAAACCATTCCATGATTCCATGATTCTGTGACCCACAGTGCCCTGCACAGCATAGGAGCATATTTCTGTTAAAGGGTCTGCAAGGAAAAATCCACATTAATTGCTTTTGTAGGGACAGATTTCAAGCCTCACAAGTCACAGCCTTTGCATGTAGTAGACCATGACAGAGGTCCTGAGCTTGACATTCCCCTTTCCTCCCAGGGAATGCTGCTCCTGGAGTGACTCTGCATTGAATTTCTGCCATTAGGGTATTTTGGTTCCACACCAAGGACCTCCACAAACCATGACCCTGAGCCTGCCCGGCCATCTGTAGGCATTATCTAATCATCCTCTGAGATTATTCCCTAAGGAAATGTGCTTCCTTTCCCAGCAAAGTGTTTTTCACTGACAGAGATGGAGCACTGATGAATTGAGAGGTGCAGAGCTGGTTGCAGAGACCTGGCACCTTCCTGACTGGGAAGAAAAAGCTCTTTTCCCACAGCTAGGGGACAACAGGGCAAAGTCCTGATATTTCTGAAATGTTGAAAATTCACCAGTGTTTTCTGATAAGAATAGTCAGCATATGAAATAATTAAAACTGACTTCACCGGGATTTAGAAGCCAATGTTACATTCTTTTCCTTTTTTTTTTTTTCCCTAGAAATTCTCAGTTCTTTACAAACAAAACCCAAGAATCCCATACAACAGTCCCAGTGGCTTAGCATGAACAACAGACACTAGCAAAGTGCATTAAAATTTGCTGGAATCCACACCCATGGGATTGCTACCTCAGTTCTCCCTTTCTCAGCTTTCCTGATACACCATCTGAAGTTTTTGACCTGTGATTATCCAGTGACATGGAACATGTTCTGTTTGCATTTGCCCCAGTAAGCAACACCAGGTGAATTTTCCCTTGAGCTAAGGGTACATTTTGAGTTTAAAATATGCTTCAAATGTTGTCTCTGCAGCAGTACTTGTATTTTTGCTGGCTGCAAAAGGGGATACAGCCTTGAGAGGGTGCCTGTCCTTGTTGTTATAATACCAATGGGGTCCTAAGGGGTCCAGCAAGCTCTGAAGAACTGCAACATCATAGTCACTAACACAGAAGAAAATAAGAAGAGTTTACATAAATTTAAAACGGAGGAAGAATCTCATCTCATGGCTTTATTTGTCTGTTTTCATTGTCTCTTGCTCCAAGTTCATGCTCAGCTATTGATCACATGTCTATAGAGATGGTGGATCCTGCTCTTGCTTTGGGTACAGGCACCTCTGTGAATGCAAAAAAACCTGTCAAAAACACATCTCTGTGTGTGCAATAAACTGCTACCAGATCCAACAAATATCAGCTGGCTGCACCATGCAAACCCTGACTGGGAGCAGGACCCAAGCATCACTTTTCCTTGTAAATCTCTAATTCAGATGAGTCCTCGACGTGGAGCCCAATGTGATTTCTGACGTGTTTTGCAGGAGAAGCTCGCATCCTAATTAAATGAGGGAATGAGAAAAAACAGCTGCCTTCCTGAACAGAGACTCTCCTCACAAACCTCATGTTAGCAGGAGGAGCAGGAAGATGCCAACAGCTGCACGAAATCACTATAATTAAAAAAGAGGGGAACAAAAAGAAAACTTTCCAGTAAGCAGATAGCTGTGGGCGTCTTGCAGTGGGGAAAGGTTAATTCCAGCCTCATCTCCCAGCTGGCTCCATGAGGACAGAGGTTAAAGATGAAGCTGTAACATACACATGTCAACACAGCTCAGATCTCTGCCTAGCAGGCATCCTCCCAGAATCTGCCCTGAATAAACCACTTCCCTCCTGTTTGGTAAAGAGAATCCACCTCTCAATATGCTTTAATGGAGCTAAAAAATACGTATTATTAAATATGAATGCTTAAGAGGTTGTGTCTCCACTTGAGACGTCTGGTCTCATGCCTTAGAAGACAAGTATTGAAAAGAGAAATCCCCTGGGGGCTTCTGAAAATAACTGGAAGCTGGAAAATATCTGAAGGGGTATATTACATGTGTTTGCCCTGCTTGGACCTCTCCCTTGGGGTCTGCTTGGCTCTGCTCTTACAGACAGGGTTAGGTTGTCCTACCCTAGCCTAATAGACCTCTCTAAGAAAGGTAAAAACTAAAGGAAAACCAGGAAAATCTGATAAAAAAAATAATGTCTAAAGCCTAGGTGTTCCTGAAGGTATCCAAGGAGCTGTTGGCTGCCAAGTGGTGCTCTGAGGGGAGTCCCTGGACAAGGGAACCCAAACTGTCCACTGGGATGTCCCATCCTGGTTCGCTGCCTTGCCAAGGCTGAGGTTGACAAGGAGATCCTGTTATTTGCTGAGGCCTTGAAGGAGGAAGTTGTAGATAAAACAGTGAATGAAAAGAGCAACTTCAACAAGGAGCTGTGGAAGAGTAGTTGCTTATCTGATGCAATGCAGAAAGAACATGGGCCTGAGGATGCTGCAAACCATCTTGTGAAGGTGACCATAAGTCCTACAGGAGCTTTTTCCCAATATAAGCATCCTCTGGCTGGCTGTGGGTTAATACTTCTGGATGGTTAAATACAGCTCCACTTATACAGTTCAGTGATAAATAAAACATAGAATCATAGACAAACAGAGTGGTTTGGGTTGAAAAGGATATTAGAGCCCATCCAGTTCCGAATTCTAGCATAGGCAAGGGACGCCTTCTACTAGACTAGGTTCCTCCACGCTATGTCCAACCTGGAATTCAACACTTCCAGGGGTGGGGCAGCCACAGCTTCTCTGGGCAACCTGTGCCAGGGCCTCCCCCTCTCTCATAACTAAGAATTTCTTCCTAATATCCAGACTAAACCTGCCCTCTTTTAGTTTAAAACTCTTCCCCTTGTCCTATCACTATCTACACACGTAAAAAGTCCCTCTACCTGTTTTTTTATAAGCCTCCTTTAAGTACTGGAGGGCTGAAAGAGAGGAACAATTTTACTCTGTGGCTGTGAGTTAAGATACCCTCAAAAGCATTTTAGAAAGATGCATCATTCTCCCCTATTTTGATGGTAAATCCTTCTCTGAGCCTCTGTCCTGAATTTGTTTGCTGTTCACAAGCCTTGTGTGTCATCAGAACTCCAGGATCTACCCTCACCCATATTCTCAAGAATTGCAATTTAAGTTTAGAGTTTGGAAATAGGATGGGAATGTAGGATATAAAGTGATAAGCTACAGAATAGACTGAGAAAGACACTTGCTAAATCTTTACAAGACTAGAGAACAACATAAATCTTACACCTACCTGAAATATGATTCCCTACATGGGGGGTCTGGATGACCTTTATCTCCCAAAGTTTCCTGTTGGATTTCAACCTCCTGCACTTTGAGCTTTGGACAGCACTAGTCAGAGAGTGGATTTTTTTCTTCCTTTTTATTCCATCTAAAATTTTGCCAAAAATAAACCCATATTTTAAGTGATATTTTCCTTAAGAATATGCTTGGAGGCTTTTTCAAGTGACAAGAATTTTGTTTGTTATATTGGTGGAAGTGTTTTGTTACAGTGGATTTTCATTGTGGTTTTGTTTGTTTATTTGTTTGTTTTGCAGAAGTCCCAGAAGTAGGGGAAAAAAAAAAGATATTTTTTCACCCAAAAAGCTGAATTCTTTGACTGAAATGTTTAGGGAGGTAATTTTGAGGTGGGAGGGGAGTGTTTAGGAAATTAAAAGTTAAAAAAATTCAAAGTTGTGTCTGTGTTGAAGTATTCTTCTGCAAAGATGGGAATAGACTTTTTAGTAGAGCCTGTAGTGATAGAACAAGGGGTAATGGGTTATAACTAGAAGATGGTAAATTCAGATTGGATATAAGGAAGATTTTTTTTTATGACAAAAATGGTGAAACACTGACAAGAGTTGTCCAGAAAGATTATAGATTCCCTATCCCTGCAAGTGTTCCAAGCCACACTGAACAGGGCTTGGAGCAGCCTGGTTTAGTGGAAGGTGATGCTGCTCATGGCAGAGAGTTGGAACAAGATGAGCTTTGTCATTCCCTCCCAACCCAAACCATTCAAGGATTCTACGAATAAAACTCAAGGAATGTTCTTGGAGGATTCCCTTCTCTATCCTCTCAGCCTCTTTGGCCCATCAGGCTGGACTGAGGACTTCCACAGAGGCTTTCTATTGGACCCTCTCTTTCCCTCCCAAAATGTGGGATGGCACAAAATCCAAATCAGAAGAGCAGCCCACTCTAACAGCTTCTCAGGAGTATGTGATCCCAGACCAAGAAACTATTGGAAAAGACTGTGGGATGAGGCTGGTGATAAGCAGTGGGAAACATTCCTTTCTATGCCACTTCATCGTGCCGCTCCAAAGGCCTGGTATCACCACAGTGCCATTTTCAGGCTTGATTGGCACAAAAGCAGGGGCTAAAAAGCAGTGACCCTTCTGGGTCAGTTGTGATTAGTGAAGTCTCCATACACAGCAACTGAATTGGTGAAAAGGTAGGAAGTTCCTCTTTGCAACTAATAATATGGAGGAAGGGCAGTGACAAACAAAGAAAAAAAGCTCTTTACACCCTCCTTAGGAAGTGGCAGCCCTTAAGCTCTTTCATCAGATGTATGTCTGGCACCTCTCTCTGTACTTCGTGTTCCTTCCTCTGTCTTTACTCTTTCATTATTCCCATTTGTCTGCATTGTCTAATTTATTATCCAGCTGTTTAGTGTCTAGACAGCCCGATCTGGTTGGCAGCTCTTGCTGTGCAGAGACCCCCACCAGCATCTTGGTGTCTCACCAATGTCTCCTGGAGGATGAGCCCAACCTCCCGCACCTTCATTGTTCAGGACTTCTCTGCCATGACCTGGTGAAGAGCAATGTACCCCCACCTAACACCTGCTTTTCTCTTTCCTCTGTAACTCCCCTTTACTTCAACAAGAAAAACTTACCTCCCATGCTTCAGTCTTCCCTGGATGCAGCTGGCCCTTGAGTCAGAAGGGACATGCCAGTGACACAACCTCTTCCTCAAGATTTGGAAAGAAGTGTGTGCTGTTAACAGAGCTCAGGACAGTTGTGACTATCTGTTCTTTCCTTCCCCTGGAAATCTTGATCCCATCCCTCCTTAGCCCACCTTTGGTGATCCTCTCGAGAGAAGAGCTGTAGCACCAAGAAAGTCATTGGTGACACCAAGTTAGAGACATCTCTGCTGTCCCTCTGAGCACAGATTTTGGCAAAAAGCATGTGCAGAGTCTCATCCTCTACTGGCCTCATCCTCCCCTCTCTACAAGTACAATGACCCAACTAGTGTGAACTGAAGGATGATGTGATGAAAAAGGAGGCTGGGGGGGAAAATATTCCTACAACTCTTCCCTTGCAGTACAATATAGGTGTAGAGTCAAGATACACAGCTCCCTTTCTCCATTCCTACGCTGTGATATCACAACCATTCTCAGTTTTTGCTTCAATTCTCAGTCATTGCTCTTGCTTTTCTTCGAAGCAGGAAATAGAAGGTGTGGGTTTGCCTTTTTATTTTAACTATTTTTTATTAAGCACTCATTTGCAGCAAAGCAAGAAGTGAGAACTCGCACCAGACAAGCACAGTAATGCAGAAAAACAGCAGAAGAAATAATTCATTCCTTTCGGAGAAAACAAGTGTGAGGTAACCTCTGGGAATCAAGTAAAGTGCACATACACACGAACAGCAAAAGCCAAACATGCTGCATATTAATTCAAGCCAACTGCTTTTTCAGAGTAGAACATGAAAAACATAAACAAGTTTCTACAAAAACAGAGGAAATTGGCTGGCATTTCCCAGTCTTCCTTTCACAGCTTTTGAAGATGTTTGATAAGAGATCCTCTTGTTCTTTTGAAGTCAGGGACAGTCCAATTCCAATGCCAACTGAAAGACAGAGTCATCATTTTCAAAGGAAATAATGGATTCCATCCCTGCTACATAAAGACCAAACTCCATCCTATGGATCACAGCTCCTCTTCCAGTGGGACAAAACAGATCAGAAGGTGCCTGAGAGCTCCCAGGCAGAGTCCTTCTGATCAAGGGGATTGGTTGAAGAAAAAATACCCAGAGGAAATGGACTCAGGCCCTGGGAAAATGGCCCCTTCTGAAGACAGACTTTTCATCATGAGCATGACACATTCAATACTTAAAGCCCTTTTCAGCCTCAAGTCCTGGTGGCAAACCCCCATTTCAAGCAGGACTCTGGCTCCACCATTCTGCTACTTCCATTGATTTTCCTTGGCAGCTGCAGAGATATTCCAGGGACTTGGGGCCACTGAAAGGGCTTAGCTCAGCAGTTCCCAAGTTGTAGAAAATCTTAAGGTCATTCAGAGTGGTTGACAACACCCAAACACACACTCACAAGCTGAACTCGTACATGCAAATGTAAAGATATTTAAACCTGTGTTGGCATCTTTTCCTGGGGCAAGCAGGCAGCTGTCTGGGCATCAGACACAGCCTGAACATCTCAGCTCCTTCTGCCCCTGCTCACAATGCAGTGCTGACTCAGTGTCATTTCCAGGATGCCACATTTTCCTCCTCCTGGAGGACGGTCCCCCTGCAAAACAGCTCATCTAGAAGAGAAAATTACTTTTGGGTTGGCTAGACACCCTCGTAAATACCTCTCTGTGGCTCATAGAGGTATGAAAGAACTCAGCAGAGAGTCACCACTCACTGTAATGAGCACATCATTCTGCTCAGGGTGTTTGTGCTCTTGCCTGGACTGAGCTGAGTCCACTCCACTCTATTTCATAGGAGTTTAAGCTTATTTCCAAGCTCTCAGCATCTCTTCTTGAAAAGCATCTGTGCTTGGCTGAACAACTACCAGTTCCTGTGATAATCCTGAGTGAAAGCTCATAGAAATTTCCCAAACTCATCCCAGAGGCTTTTAGTTCCCACTGGCTGCAGCAAGAATATACCTCAGAAAGTGCTGAATAAAACAAGCCAGTGGGCTTCTACTTTATAATCTGGATGGGTGATGGGTTTTCCTTTCTTCGTGGTGCTGAGTTAACAGTTGCACCCAGTGATCTTAGAGGTCTTTTCCAATCTTAATGATTCATTAGCTCCTGGTGGCGTGAGAGTTTCTTTCACTGGTCATTGGTAAACGTCAAGTTCATCCTCAAAAAAAAATGGTGACCTTGCATGACAATCTTTGCTGCCTTTGTACTTAAAACACTCATTCAAGGTGTTCCTTTTGCAGGAAGCTCAGCCTTTTGGCAGTGCTCTTGTTTTCTAAGCAGCTTCTGAATTTAATTGTGCCACAAGGACCAGAGAGATTCCATGCGGTCCCTCTCAACTTTTAGTGTGTGATCCTATGAGTTGGCTCCTGCCAAGCAAACTGCCTTGTACCTGACAGATCTGCTCCTCCCAATACTGGCTATTTTATGGATTTTATCTGGCCAATGAGGCAATTCTTTAGGCTCCCTACACAGAGCAAAATGGGCAACTCCAGAATTCACCTCATATTACAACAGATAGAAAAACCCGTGTGGGTAAGCTGATCCCTACAAGTGTCTGTTTCCCTTCTTTAAATATTAAGGCAGCAAAAATTATCAGATCAGATGGAGGAATCTGTAGATGGTTAAAGCAAATCCCTTACCATTGTTCTGCCAAAACTAAATGCTCTTTATCGTCCTAAGAACTTGCAAGTTTCTTGTAGTGCAGTCCTTGGAGATACCTGTCAGGAAGAACAAGGCAGAATATTTTTCAGGGTTTCTTTTTTTAAAGGGTTGTTTTTTTTAAAAAAAATCAAGTTTATTCAAGTTTATTTATAAATATCCTTGTTCAGCAGGTTGGATTGGGAGGTCAAGCCACAAGCCATTGGCATAAATCGCTCTCACTTTCTGCTGACAGCTTGTCAGGAGCTGGTTAAAAGCACTTTTAAGGCTCAGAAAGAGCTTCACAGAGGACAAAAAGCCTTCACTGGAGTGTATCATCATTTGCTTTAATAGTGACACATCCTTCCCAGGGCTACTGGGAGGACCTGTGTTCAGGAATGCTTTATTCTTGAAGGAAGTCGTTTCCAAAAAAAACCATGAGGAAGGGTGAGGTCACTATTACAAGCTCTGATGTTATAAATGAGTAAAACCTTTTTCATTAACCCATCATCTGCTCTGCAGCAACTAAGAACCCATATTTGTAATCTTAACACATAGGGGTTGCCAGGGCTGGCCCAGACCACTCATATGTTCCTCTGGGTGAGAAAACTCCCCTGGGATGTGCAGATGTAGGGACGACCCACACCTGACCTGGAGGAGGTACAGCACTAGGCATAAAGGCACTTTCAGCTTTAACAACAGCCTGCACTGTTAATGGGTTAATTCCATGGCTGAGGAATGGTCTGGGATAAGGCATCACAGGCTCCTGAGAACTTGGCTTTTAAGACACAACCTGTGCCAACACAGGTGCACACACCCACCCAAAACTGCTGATCCTGATCAATCATCTCTCAGCACCATGGGTATGTGGGCTTAGAAGAGACAATGAGTATGAGGCTGGCATAACTTCTGTCACTGCTTCCCTGATAAAAGGCTGCTGAGCTCTGACTTACAGAAACTAATGATCCACTGTGTCACCCAGGAACACGGGAGGTGAAAGGGAGGCTCTGGGAAAAGAAGATTTAGGTTTCAGGCTGAGCAAGTCTCAGGAAGGAAGCTCTGGGAGCCATGTGAACTGGGCTTTGCTATTTATTGTCTAACTAATACTATTCATAAGGCTGGAATGTGTAGTAGCCTGGGAGAGGGTATGTTTTCACTGTGTATGAAAGCATAATAAAAGCAAAGCTGGCTCCCAGAAGGCTTTAGAAACTTAGAAAAGGTGTTGTTTATATTAGAGAAGACAGAAGAAGGATTGAAAACAAAACAATGACACACCCAGAAGCAAACAGTAAATGGAAGTAGGTAGAAGAAGGAGATGAGTCCAGGTATCCTGGCAACCTATTGCTTTGTCTTCTTGCCCACTCTGGCTGACAGAATCAAGGGCTGGAGGAAGGGAAGGACTGGTGCATGACAAAAATAGCCAGATGTGATTTTTAGGAGGGACACCTGTTTGCACAAGCACCAGGTTTCCTTATCTCATTGATGCTTCTGTTCTACGAGCACAATTATTCACTGTCCCCTTCTACTACTGATATTAAAAGCAGCAGAAAGCCACTGACCCTCTTTTCCTGTGTTTCCCACTTCCATCCATTTTCTCCTGACATTTGCCATCGGTACAGAGTGTGCAGTGCAGTAACAGAGCAATGGCCCACTGTGATGTACAGCATTTCACTCTGTGACGAGTTTGCTGTGCCAAAGATACAGCCCTGAACTGGGCAAGGAGCAACAAAGAGCCCAGGAAGGAGATAATTTATCCTTTTCCCAGACACATCCATGAAAGCAACTTATCTTCCCCTTCATCCACCCAGAGCCAGGATATGGCTCTTATCTGCCTCTAAACCAGACAGAGTGGAGCATGTTGCCCTTTAAGGTCAACCTGCTAAAAAAAAAAAAAAGGAAAAAGAAGAAGAAGTAGCATTTTTAAGCTTTGCTTTTTTCTTGGCTGCTTGAGGGTGTTGGACATGCCTGTCATCGTGGCAATCCCTGGGAAATGGGATCAGTGCTTGCCTTTTATGTTCTTCTTGGAGCTCCCATCCCAAATGTTTGAGCTCTGTTTGCTCAGGCCAAGCCCAGAGGAGGCCACAAAGATGCCCAGAGGGCTGGAGCACCTCTGCTATGAAGAAAGGCTGGGAGCATTGGGGTTGTTCAGCCTGGAAAAGAGAGGGCTCCAGGGAAACCTTATTGTGGCCTTTCAATACATGAGGGGTGTTATAGGATGGAACAAGACTTTTTACAAGGACATATAGTGACAGGACGAGGAACAACAGTTTTAAACAGAAAAAGAGTAGTTTTAGATTGAATACAAGGAACAAATTTTTTACAATGAAAGCTGAGGCCCTGGCACAGGTTGCCCCATCCCTGGAAGATCAGCAAACTGATCTTGTGAAAGATGTCCTTGCCCCTGACAGCGGGATTGGATTAGATGATCTTTAAGGGTCCCTTCCAGAGCAAACCATTCTGTGATTCCATGGTTCTGTGTGCAGGGAGCTGGACAATACAGCCAGTGGACAATGAGTTATGACACAACATCTGCTAATAGAAAATTGTGTGGTGGGTGAGATGAATTACATTCCTATCAATCCTGACTCTCTGTTGACTTTAAGTGGAGCCTCAGAAATAGCCTCCAGCACAAAAGTTGCCCAGTTCAAGTGGGGTGAATCCACTCTTAGAGCTGTGTCAGATGAATCCCACCCTAGTGACTCAGAGAGGAGCAATTGCATTAATACAGGCATGTGTGATGAAGTATTTCCTTTCATTTCTCTTCCAGTCTGACTCCTGGTCATTTTAACTGGATGCTCCTTAGTTCTTGTATTTTGAACGTTAGTGAGTGACCACTTCCTACTCACCTTCTCCATTCTTCACTCACTGTTCATTGTCCTAAATTTAGGAAAGAAACTAGAGTGATTTCACACAAAAGGCATGGATACACTGCAGATTTAAGCAGATCCATGCTGTTACTTTCTGTTTTGTTCATTATTCCCTTCCATTAATTCCTAACATTCAGCTCCCCTGAGCTCTGATGCTGAAATCTCTTTTCTGAGTGGAAATAGCTACTCCAGAGCTCATCACTCTGTATAAATGTTTAGGGTTGCATTTCCCACATGTCCATTACTCTGCATTTACTAAGAGTCACTTTCACCTGTCTCTTTGTTGCCTGGCGTTGAGATGATCCTACAACTCCTGATGGGAATATTAGTTTCAATTACCATTAATAATTCTGTATCATCAGCCAATTTCATCACTCTTTGAATTGTCAATTTTTTTCAAATAATTTTCAAGTGTGTTCAAGAACAAAGCTCCCAGTGGAAACCCCTGCAGGACTCTCCTGGCAATGTTTTCCATCATCAAAACAGATCAGTTCTTTGTTTCCTCCCTTTTAATCAATTAATAATCTACAAGAGCAATCAATCCCACAACAACTTCATATTTTGACTCCTCTGTTGAAAGACCTTGCTGAGAACTCTCCCACTTTCACTGCACCAGTTGGATCATTCTACCACATGTTCACAAAGTCCTTCAGAACAAGTTGATTTTGGGGGGATAATTCATCTAAAAGAAATGTTGCCTTTTCCTCACCATTAAGCCCCCAGAGTGTGGAAGTTGTTACTCCTTGCAGACCCCACCAGTGAGTTTAATACATATCAGCACTACTTTCCAGGTCCTTCAAGATGCCCTTCTCAAAAATTCTCAATGAAATTATCTATTTCCCTGCAGCTAAGTCTGATTGAAGTGATTGAAGCTGTACACCACAATTAATTATACAGTACTTTCGTACCTCTATTTCCCTAGAACCCTTGAATCATGTTTTCCCTTCTTTTCATTGATTTTTTATAATATATTTTACTAACCTTTTTGTTAGGGATCATTCCTCTGATTGACTCACTCCCTCTTTTTCCCCAGGATAAATGCTGATGTAGGAACCATCTTAGACTAACCCACATTTAACTTGATTGGAAGAATTCATCAAAGCTTTGTGCTGCACATACTGACCATCTCTTCCTTGCACATCTCCTTTATTCCAGTTATAAGCCCCTGACAAATTCTTGCACCAATAAATTGGAATAAAGTTTATTAGTGTTTCATTCTTTTAGCAAAATGTTTCTTAAAATATTTTTGTTGTATTTTAATGATGTTTGATGTTAAACTTCCAGATATTAAGTTCTTTTTATTCCTCATTTCTCATTTAGAACTTTTTGAGGATTGTCTTTTTGCTTAATCACTTTCAGTCTTTCCATAGCCACTTTAGTTTAGTCTTTTCCATAATCTTTTTAACACATGATATATATTTATCCTCTGAGTGTCCAGTTTGTTGCCTTCAAAGTATTTACTGTGCTATCTATAGGAATTTTGCATCTTTTGCCACTTGTTACAATTTCTTTTTGAAAGGTCCCCCCTTTTGACTAAACTAAATTCTTTTTGTGCATAAAGTTTCATAACTGAACTCTTTTATCTTTTTCTCCCTTGCAAGTGTTTGAGTTCATATACATTGTGTTTACTGTCACAGTACAACATAGTTTGCCTTTGCAAGCTGCTGGAATTCCCAGGCTTCAGGAACAAGGAAATAAAACTCTCTGATTCCTCCTGTATCATGCCATTCTTTGCATAGTTCTGTTTTAACCACTTTTATACCTCTGGCAGAGAGCAGAGAAAGCATTGGTCTCTGATAGACACTGATAAGAGCACATTGAGGCATTTCCAAGCACTATCATTCGATCACAGCCTGGAAAGAAGCTCTGAAAGTCTCTGAAAGAAATCAGAGTTAATTTCAAAGTTAGATTTGGTTGTACAAGATCTCATCTAGTCAAACTTTGAACCTCTCTAAGGAGATCTTGCAACTCTTGCAACAGTCAGTCATGCCCACAGTGAAGAACTGCACCTTAAATTCAGCCAGAATTACTTTTTCTGGAATTTTTACTTGTCTCTCTGTGTTCATCTTTGAGGAATGTCTTCTCTGAGCAAAGTCCAAATCCATCTTCTGCCCACCCAGTCCACATCTCTCCAATTTGTACGTAAAGATACAATGTGAGACCATGCCAGAAGTCCAAACAGCTCATCACAGAAGTCAAAGAAGCCCAAACACAGTCTGTTCTCAGTAAATCATGTTCATAATCCCCTTTTTGTCCTTCCTGTGCTCAGAAATGGCTTGCAGGGGGACTTGCTCCATTATTTTCCCAAGCTGAACAGATTTATATTCCTTGAGCTCTTTTACCTGCCCCTTTGAAGCTGAGTGCAAGTTTTCCTTTTCCCATCAGGACCCTCTTGGAATTGCACCAGTCATTCAAAAAAACTCAGAAAGGCATTGGCCAGCTCCCTCATTCCCCTTGAATGTGTTCTCCCATCTCATGGACTTGTGACCATCATAACCCCTAACTTAACTCTTCTCTACTCTGAATAGTATCTCTCCTCCCCTCTAAAAACACAGGTAGATGTGGAAAGTTTGGAGAGAAACTTTCCAGTAAACACTGAGGCAATGAAAGCACTATGTACCTCAGTTATTTCCATATTAATAGTCCTACACAGTTTTGTGGAAGGTGGAGAAAGCTGCTGCTTCTGTGGCCTTTTTCTGGAGAAGTTTCAGTCAGAGACAATCATTGTTAAGGGTAGTTTTTCTGTATCATGTCATCATCCTTAGAATGGAGCCACGGGATGCCTGATGATGGTATCAACAGCTTGTTCTGGAGCTGAAGCTGTTTTTCTGGACACACTCAGTAAGTGCTTACCTTTCCCACAGATGGCAGATGTCAGCAGAGTTGTGTTTATAGGGAGCCCTACCACCAGGCCAGACAGCTCTGATAATGCTGAGTAGGGGGCAAGAGGAAGAGAATCCTTTTCATCACTGCTGCAGGACAAGGAGACTCATCCATCAGTTACCTCTAACCACAGTTCAGGATTTAAACCCGATGTACAACAACCGTATGTTGCCTGGAAAGCTGAGCTGGAAGAAAGGACAAAGGAATGTTGCTGGAGTCCATCCTGTTTGTTGGTTTTGTAGGATCAGGTTATTACTCTGCTGCTGTAACTCAGTCCTTGCTCCCGATTTGTCTTGTACCCCAAAGCAGAACCCAGCTTGGAGTTTGCACAGGGTGGGTTGGGAGGAAGGTTAGGACGGCCCCTGCTTGCTCAGAGAACCATGTCTAGAGCTCCTGGGCTCCACTACTAATATGGGCCAATACTAACAAGAACACAGGTGTATTTTTAATCTGTTCCTCTTTCCACACAGCCAAGTTCCTTTCTTTTCCTCAGCCCTAGCATTTCTGCCTTAAAGCCAGACCTCTCCTGTTGGAGCTCTGCTCTGAATTCACAGCGAAACTTGCCTTTCATTTCTCTGCCTTCCCACATGCCAGTCTCCCTCCTCTCCCTCTGCTCTCTACAATTTACTTCTCCCCCTTCATTGACAGAGATGGGATTTCACATTTAAACAATGTTCCACCATGTACCAGTTCTCCTTGATAAGTAAACTCAGTCCCAGGGTGACTCAGTTCCATGGAATGCAGGTAATTTCTCCAACTCCCTCCTATGGCATTCCTCCCCAGTGCCTGCATCTGAGAGATTCCCACATTCTGGATGTCCAGTCCTTAGGTGACTGGATAATCTATTTGTAGTGCATAAAGATTTAACAGCAGCCTTCCTTAAAAGGAAAACTGTTCAGGAGAGTATTTCCCAGTTGGAGCCAAACACCTGCCAGCAGGTCTGTGTTGGTGCTGCTCCGAATGCAAGATGTGCTTGGGGTGACCCATCTTCATCCCACACAGAGAGGCTTTCCAGAGCCTCCCTTTGACCATTCCAAGACACTGAGTGCCACACATGGATCACTGAGGATGGTGTGACAGCCAAGGGCAGGCTGGATGCTCAGCAAAAGGTATGGATTTAGGTGCTGGCTTCTGCTAGCAGAGAGCTAGACCCTAAATATTCATAAATCGTGGAAAATACCTGCAAGATCAAGACCAACCTTTGATCAAATACCACCATGCCCACTAAACCATAGAATCATGGAATGGTTTGGATTGGAAGGGACATTAAAGATCATTCAGTTCCAACCCCCTGCCATGGGCAGGAATACCTTCCACTATCCCAGGTTGCTCCAACCTGGCCTTGGACACTTCCAGGGATGGGGCAGCCACAGCTTCCCTGGGCAACCTGTGCCAGGGCCTCCCCACCCTTGCAGGGAAGAATTTTTTCATTATATCTAATCTAAATCTCTCCTCTTTTAGTTTTAAACCATCCTCCCTTGTGTATCACTCCATGCCCTTGTAAACCATGTCTCAAAGTGCCACATCCACTCATTTTTTTAATACTTCAAGGGATGGTGACTCCACCACAGAACATAACCCTGGACAGCCTGTTCCAATGCTTAATCACTCTTTCAGTGAAGAAATTTTTCCTAATATCCAACTTGAACCTCTGGCACAACTTGAGGCTATTCCTTCCTCTCTGTACCATAAGTGCCTACACATCCACTTATGCAGATGAATTTTGAAGATTTCTTTGTTGCTCTTTTAGAGCTGTCTCAGCCCTCAAGTGAGTGGTTGAGACAGGGTGGAACAACACCAGGAAGGATCCTGCCAGCACAGATAGACATCACTACAGAAAGAACTGTAGCTTTTTTTCCCCCAAAACATATGTTCTTCTTTTTCCTATGACTGGAATCAGCTTGTGGAAGGAGCACCAAGCAAAATGTCCCAATTAAAGTCATAACTCACTCCCCAGATCTGATGGGTTTGCGTCAGGATTACGAAGGCAAATCCATCACAGTTACAAATCTGTGGAGTAACAGTGTGCTGATAAAGGGATAGAGGGAGGAGGATCACATTCCTCACAGCTCAGCAGGTTGACAGTGCAAGAGGAACAGGAACACTCAGTGCTCTGCTCAGATATGTGCACTGAGACCTCAGCACAGCAAAGTGTGTGAGCCTTATCAGCTGGACAGGGGCTTCATTCCTCCTCAAGAACTTCCCCAAGTCAGGTCACATCCCCAAGGTGTGATCCCCTTCTGCTTCGCAGTGGAATGATGCAGCCCCTGGAAAGCCACCCCTGCAGTTCCTCTTGCTCTTGTGGCCTCTTATTGCATTAGGACTGGCCATAAATGTCAGCTTTTTTTTTCTCAGCTAAGCACTTCCCTGTCCCAAAGAAAACCCATTGTATGGGATAAATTATACTTTTTTACTTCCAAAAAACAATACTTTGGCATTCACTCGCAAGTGATAGGAGATCTAGTTGTTCATTTTCCTTCTCCTTTTTCTCTCTGCTATTACAATGTCAAATAATTCATCTTTTCTTCTTTTTTTTTTTTTTCTTTTAAATTTGAAATGGCAATGGCAGCTCTTTGCCCCGACTCCTGGAGCTTTTTTCAAGCTGTATATAGAGAGGGGTCAAAAATGTTCTTTTTATGAATTTATCTGAAAGCTGAAAGATCTAGATGGTCCAATTCAACCATAGAGAGACATCCTCCTCCAGACTGAGCTGTGCTGGAAAGGGTGCTGTTGGAGGGTACTACAGATCAGCCTATGAGCTGCTCAGAGAAACATTTTCAAATTAAAAAAAGAAATAAATACATATATATATATATAAAACCCTAAGTTGGAGGTGTTAAAAAACATTTTTTATTCATTTCCAAACTGAAATTTTTAAGTGCTAAATTGCAAAACTGGCTGTGATTTAAGTTGACCTTTCTTAAGAGTTTGCAGAGATAAGCAGAAAAAGCCACCTGATCTGAAGTGTTTAATTTTAAGACAAATCCAGAGTGATGACTCAACCTGACATGATATTTGCTTGAATTTCTATTTCTGTGCAGGAAAACACTAAAATTATTTTGGTTCAATGGGTATCAGTATTTTGATTTAGACTGACTATATTTTCTGAGAACAGCTTCTGAGCCCAAAAAACTCCCAGGTGAAGAAGAAACACCCATTTTGACTCTGTGGTTTTCTGTCACCCACTGCAGACTAACTGCTGATAACCACTGGACACTCTTTCTCTGTTCTTCTGGATATGAGTTACTTAGTAATAGATATTTTTGGCAAAAATCTCTGAAAATGGGAGACCTCAATTCCCTGCATCAGTAGCAAAATCAGAAATCCCTGATGACTCTCTATGGACACACCTGTAGGCACAGGACCTCCAAGGTCTTCCAGGGAAGGACCTCGAAAGTGAAGCTGAATCTTTGATCCAAATAAAGAGCCTGACAACTCCCAAGCAGCAGATATCTTGCTTTCTTCAAATTTATTTCCCATTTGACTCTACTTACTGATTTTATTTCTGACCAGAAAATCTCATAAGTTGACTTCCTTCAAGCACTTAAGTTGCAAAAAATCGCACAAGGGCTTAAGAGCTCTTGGCCGTGTTTGTTCTGAATTCCAAGAGGAATCATAGACCTGTTCTCACATTCCAGCTCAGAGAGGTCCAGCTGTCTGAAGATGAAGTGATTTTCAAGATGAAACTCACTTGCACCAAAAGGATTTTGTGTGTCCTGGTTACCTCCATGCACACTTTTAAGCAACTAAGCTCTGGGATCAAATTCGTAAATCTGTTTAAATTTTACATTGTAAGACTGGAGAGCACTCACGATAATGTCACCAATCCATGTCCCCAATCCCTGAATCACCACAGTAAATTCCTGTCAAATCTTCCTCAATTCTTTTTGAAAACAGAATAGTCTGAATACGCATTTAGTGTTTGATCTACTTTAAAATATTTATCCCTTGTGGGGGAAAAGCTTAGTCTGCAGCACTGCTGGGGAAGATGTGACCAGCTATTTTGGAAAGGATTATTAGATGATCTTTAAAGTCTATCAGATAATTTTTAAGGCCTCTTTCCACTCAAACCATTCTATAAATCTATGAAGAGATGGTGTCTCCTAGCACTTTCACTCCCTGCCTACACTGATGTGGACTCTGGAGGAGAGACACGGAGGCAGAGTGCTATTTGCCTGGAAGCAGCATAACATCAGTGACTATTTGCTTTACTTTGTGCAAACAAAGTGCAGGTTCTTGCTCTGAAGCTGATTCCTGGTCCCTTTTAGCATCCACCTCGCACACAGTGTGGTCCCAATCCCTGCCTCATGCATTAGCAAAGAGATAATAAGGTGGGATGTGCTTTATGTCTCGGCACAAAGAAATATCAAGGCCCTAAGGCTCAGCTTTCCCTGTCTGATGGCTCACAGCCCGTTCCAGCAAACACTCAGGTCACTGCAGTGCTTGGCAACAATGCTTGGCAGAGGAATTCCATGCTGATCACACCCTCTTAGCTTCCTGCAGCCACTGGCACAAAGTTAACTCCCCAGTGCCAGGGCAGCACAGCAGCTCCTTTGGCCAGGCTTGAATTTTTGCCCTCAAGTCCTCTATTTCTCTCACTTGGAATCACAGACTCATTTGAGTTGGAAGGGAAATTAAACCCTCTTTAATGGCCTTTAGCCTCCCTGCCATGGACAGGTACACCTTCCACTAGACCAGGGTGCTCCAAGTCCCATCCAGCCTGGCCTTGAACACTTCCAGGGATGATGGGGAATCTTCCACCTCTGTGAAAAACCTGTGCCAGGGCCTCACCACCCTCATTGTGAAAGCACTTCACTTAAAGGGAGGCCCTTGGGTGTGAAGCAACAGAAGGGTTTTTGTGCTGCCTTTTTTGTGGAGGTGTTGCTGCCCCATCGTATGTGAAGAGGCAAGAGAGGAATTGAGGTCGGTGAGTTCTCCGTCCAACAGGTCTATAAGGTCCCACATCTCTTTAAAGGGCAATTTGAGACATGGGCATCCCCCCTTTTCCAAGCTGCTTCCACGAAGCCTTTCCAGTCACTTGATGAACAAGAACAGGTAACAACCTCACAAGGAATTTTTGTTGTGCTTCTCCAACTCCAGGTCAGCAAATTGAGAAGCATTCCAGTCACCTTAAGACTAAATGTCCCCATTTCAAATTTACAGACAAGGGAACAGCAGGGTGGGCCCATACCTCACCCACATCCCAACACAGGAGGAAGGCTCAGCTTATCCCGCTCCTCAGCTCTGTGTTAAACCACAGTATTCCTTGCAGGACCTCCCACCATCACCATTAGACATGAAGAACCCTTTATAGATCCTTTTGGATGCGTCCCTCAACCATTAATGCACAATGTTGGATCTTGGAGGTATTATATGTGTGGGGAAGATGTCATGCTTTGATTCCTCTGAATTTTGAACTCACTTGGTTTTATTTGCTATGCTGTTGTAATTATTATTTCACCAGCCTGCCCCAAACCTCCTCTTCTGAGCCCTTTTTTCAGCCATATTGACTGCATAAAGTTTATTCTGACTTTGTGTCCTTGCCTCTGAGTCTCTCAAGAGCTTCCCCTTCCAAAGAGGAGTGTTTAAGAGAGTATAACTTATTTCTTTCTCATGAAGCCAATTTTCTTTGATTTTTTTAATGTGTCCATTTTAATTTCACACACTCCTGTACTAGGAAGGGCATCTTTTCAATTTGTCCAGAAAGAAAACTACCTTTTAGTTTGAAATTTCTTTCAAGTAGCTCCACTAAAACAAAGGTTTCATTTAACAATGCATTTCCTTATGTTCTTTAAATCTCAAGAGTATGTGACCATATAATGAAAATCCTGGCTAAACAAAAGTTTATTTTAAATGGAAATATCTATAGAAATTTTCAAGAAGGATGTTCCTTCAAACGTCACTGCTCTTGCCAAAAATATATCTCAACTGACATTGTATGATGGTCTCAAACCCATGGGAAGCTCTTTGAGGATAAACAATGTATTTCACTGTTCTTCCAGGCTGCAGGACAGATGGTAACCCAGGAGCTGTTAGCTGTGGATGAAGGAAAAAAAATCAAAGGTCCCTAGAAATCAAGATAATTGACATGTTGGAAGCTGTCATAAGATAAAATGCCTCAGTTCCAGCTTTGCCAAAATGATTATGAACATTCTCACCATTTCAGGCTCAGTAGGCTGCCTGCTGTAATATTTTGTCAGAGGACTACTGTATACACAGCAAGACTTTTGTTGGATGAGATGTGAGATGTCTCCAGTGAGCTGGATGGTCCCTGCGGCCCCACTGCACAACTAGTGCTGCCTCAACTCTAAACTGAGCAATTCTTCCCAGTCAGTGCTATGGAATTTACTACCCAGTCTCTTTGGTTTATGATTCCCTAGGTCTGTTGGAGGAGTTGTGATGGGTTTGGAATTTTGAGAGGAATAGTTTGGCTTGCAAACGGTTCAGAATTCAAAACTTGATGTTTTCTGAGGTCACGAAGGCCAGGTTGGATGGGGCTTGGAGCAACTTGGGATAGTGGAAGGTGTCCCTGCCCATAGCAGGGGGTTGGAACTGGGTAATCTTTAAGGTCCCTCTGAACTCAAACCATCCTGTGTTTCTGTGATTCTATGATTCTGTTAAAATTAATGTCCAGTACAAGTCCATAGGTGTGCAGATACATGTAGCAATAAATAGAATTTTTGCTCTCATGACTGGGATTTTCTTTTTGTGAATAAATAGAGACATTCAGGCATCACCTTCTCATCACACCAGACACATGCTGAATGAGTTCTAAAGCACATTGCAGTACTAGTCAGTAGTGTCCAACTTTCCCCCATTTGCTAATACCTCATGGTTACAGTGACTTCTGTCATTGTGGATGCTAAAACAAAAGACTGTTGGTTCAGGAAGTTGGAAAATAATCTTATCTACCATAGCTCAACTCTCTCACTCCAGAAGACTTTCAGCACCACTAATACTCTGGGAATATCAAAAGTTCCTTGTCTGATGTTCATTAATCTCAATGATATTTCTAATTTAAGCCTAGAAAGACAGTCCTAAATGACAGTGAGTTACCCAATCACAAGCAGATGATTTAAGAGCAGTTGCAAAAATATAGTTCTCAGAATTTTCTTTTTTATCTTCCTGGCTGGTGAGTTCAAGATATCCTACAGAATTCCAGTGAAACAAGTGTTTCCTGTAACTGAAATCAAAATATGTCCTATAATTCTGTCCATGATGCCAACTATGTTTGGGGTAATGTCTTCAATCTGCCAGAGGGCAAGTTTAGATAAGATATTAGGAAGGAATTCTTCCCTGTGAGGGTGGTGATGCCCTGGCACAGGTTGCCCAGAGAAGCTGTGGCTGCCCCATCCCTGGGAGTGTCCAAGGCCGGGTTGGGCAGGGCTTGGAGCAACCTGGGATAGTGGGAGGTATCCCTGTCCACGGCAGAGTTGGAACAAGATGATCTATAAGGTCCCTTCCAACCTATAGCATCCTGTGATTCTATGGAGCAGCTTTCCAAACACCATCCCATCTAGTTGGGCCTAAATCTTGGCAAAATAGCAGAGCAGGGGAGTTTTGTGAGTTGTTTTTTTTTTCACAAGTGATGGGGACTCAGTTGCTCAAACTTCCCTGTGTAGCAGAAAATGGTTCAGAGTTTGTGAGATCTGATGGACTGCAGATGCTCCATGAAGGTTCATGCTGCACAGTGATGCAGGAGAAATATTTTTTGCCATATATTCTTTCCCAAATTCAGGACTTTTCTACCCTAACAACCTTTTCCCAGTTAAAACTGATCAAAACTTTTCTTAGATGATTCCAGATTTTTCCGTGGCGTGGTTGAAATAGAGGAGTTTCTCCAATGTCCTCTCATGACTGGCTCAGGGCATAGGCCCAAGAATCAATATTTGTCCTTCTTCCCTTTCCTCCTCTCTTCTCATTCCTTACTCCCCTCCCTGTCCCAGTGCCAATTCAGCCATGACAAAATGATACTGCAGCAATAGCTGAGGGCAGAGTGAGGGGAAGTAGCTCTCCAGAAAGCATGGGAGCATGTTTTTCCCTCCAAACACAGGCACACCAAAGCTCTGCACTTTCCTTGCATCCAGGAGTTTCCAGGAGCATGGACAAAGTCAGATCTGTGGATGAGTTAAAGTGGGAAGAGAACACAGCATTGTTCTTGTTTGGGGAAGAGTACGACACAGGGTTTGTGTATAGCTGGGGACACTTGCCCCATAATTTCCAGGAAGAAGAGGCTGTGATAGGAATGACCTCATGATGCCAACCAGTTTGCAGAGCAGCCTCTTCCCACATCACCTCTGAGAGGGTGTCACCCAGGAACAAAGCCATCAGAAGCCCAAAACATAAGGGTCACTTTGGAAGGAGGTCTGGAGGACACTGCGTGACTGCCTAGGGCATCTTCCCACCTTACCCAAAAAACAGCTGGATAAACACATGGTAGGTTCGGTGGCACAATGGCACATCTTCTGCAACTTAGCCAGAAAGAGTAGAATTGTCTTAGAGTAGATTTTCAGGGGGCAATCCAGGTCTCAGAAAGCAAATACTCAGTGTCTTTTTGGTTATCATGGCCAGTCTACTGCTATCTAAAAAGACATGTCTCTTGTCTAATTTCTTTGTCACACCAGTGAGCCCCATGTAGATTGTAGATCTTTCACAGCACAAGCTGGATCTCATGGCATTGGGCACCTCTGCTAAGGAATCAGAATCCGAACCTTCGTAGCAGAATTAACATATCTGCACTTAAGTGTATCCTTGTGAGCTGGGCATCTAAGCTCCCATGAGAGCTAGTGTAGACTCGATTCAGTTGAGCTCTGGTTCCAAGTGAGATACTCTAGAATATCACAGATTCATAGATTATCCTGAGTTGGAAGGCATCTACTAGGTGCATCAAAGTCCATCTCCTGGCCCTGCACAAGACAACCCCAAGAATCCAACCATGTGCCTGAGAGTGCTGTTTGTGGGATATAGATATATTAGAGATAGGTATATTAGAGATTATCATACACTTCACAGGGACAACTCAACTGGCCCCACAAATCTATGATTAGGCAGCTGAATCCCACCTACTGTGGGTGGCATGGGCAGGAGTCCAAAGTAAAGCTCAGTCTGAAGAACGAGTGTCATGAAAAATGGAGGATACCTGCACTGGTTCTTCACAAGGGAGCAGAGACAGGTCAAAAATACCAGACATTATATGGGATTAGTTTGCATAGGCAGAGACAATTCCCAAAACAAATCCAGTCTGTATCTCAGGGCTTTGTGGGGGGCTAGTTCAAATCAGTGGCTAGTGGTATGGACAGATGTGTGCTGAGCCCTGTCCTGCCACTGTCCCCATCCCTTACATCCCACCTCCACCCTCTACACAGGCAGATCCTAAGCCTTGGGGACCAGGAACCCACTAGTTGTGTTTTGCTGCTGTTTGTTAGGCACCGGCAGACCCCTGCCAGCAGTGATGGAAACTAAATATAAACTGGCTCAGGCTCACAGATTTCATTATCGAGCCCAGAAGAGGAAACACCTGGAGCGAGGGGAGGAGGGGCTGAGCACAGCCAGCTCTGGTGCTTGCAGGGAATACCCGCCCCAGAGGCACCGGCGTTCCCATCACAGCCTCGTAACAAATAACAAGCAGACAGTGTTTTCCATTCCGGTAGCACGTCCCTTGGGAGTCACTGTCCAACCTCACGGTGTGATTACTGCAGCGGGAGCCGGCCCATGCACCAGCTCCAGGCTGCCCGCAGACACTTCAGACTGAGCTCTGCAGGACCGTCTCTCACCGAGGGACTGGGAGAGGATGAGCAAAACTCATGCTGTCCACCTGCCAGCCCTTCATCTTCTGCTGGCCAGGATGCCTCTCACGGGGGACAGCAATGGCTTGCACAGGGTGGTCCCCCACTGACTGTCCCCACCACCACCTAACCCATGGAGTTTTGCCTTTTCTCCCTTCCCAGCCTCCAGCCCCATCCTCATCTCATCAAAGGACTTCGTGCTGTTCCCCCCCGCTCCTATTGAGGTCGGCACTACAAATTATCCTTTCATTCCTGCTGTCGTCCCCTCGGAACAGCACTAAAGTCTCTGTCCTCCCCCCCCCTACTCTCTCCAAGTTCAAAGCTGAAAAAAAAAAAATTGTATTTTGTTTTTTTCCCCATGAAAAACAGTCCACCTGCTCTGACTTTCATCCCCAAAAGATTTTCTACTCTTCCTTGGTGTGTTGCCTGTTCTTACAGGAAAACATTCACAATGAAAGGGATCAGAGGCAGTGGGGAGGATAACACGGGAGCCAGCATCCATCCAGACAGCTGCTCCTGCTCCACCAGCCAGCAATAAAGATTTTGTTTTCCTCTCTCCCTTCACATGCTAATCACCCAGCAGTGATTAGAGCTGCAGCCTGACTCCAAGGGAGAAAAACAGAGGCCAGGGGCTGAGAGGAATTTTTTCAACACTGAGTAGAAAGGAGGGGAGAAATTGAGGAAGGGAAAACAAAGCAAAGCAGCAAAACCAAGAAACGGGACTTGAAGAAGCCACATTCCTTATGGTTGGTCACGTCCATCCCTTTTAGCATTCAATCCCAAAGTGACCTGGCAAGAGGCCTATTAAAAATCCCTATTTTCTTATTAGTATTCCTCCTCCCTACTCGGAGGAGGTGGTGAGGCGGGGAAGGGGAGATGGGAGCAGGTCTGGGGAGGGCGCTGGGAAATTCCTGGCATTTTTCTGCCTTTGTGTCTGGAGGCTGAACTGAAAGGGAGGGATGCCGGGCTGCATTAAGCCTCTGGCCCCCTCCAGCACAGAAGGGATTGCGATCCCAGAACTGAGAGCCTTTTTATCCCCTTCCTTAGATGGCTTCCAAGAAAAAAAACCAAACAACAAATTTGGTGTGGTTTTGAGGGAGGCACAGCTCTCAAGGGAACTTAAGTTCTCCCTGCCACCTCACTTGGTAACCCTGACTCCTTTTGATCCCCATAGGAAAGCCCATCTTCTCCATACATCCCTGGGGGCTCAATCCCTTCATTTTTTTGTCAGGTTTCACTTCATAATTGCTGTTTTATGGGGCTCCTCTGGTTTCTCCTTTCATATGATACTACGCTGCTTCATTTCACTGTCAGGTCCCTGCTGGTTACATTCCTCAGGCAATAACAGCCACCACTGTGGGGCTCAGCAAAGCCTGTTCTGAGCCACCACCAAATCCCCAAGATAACTAGGAGTGGCTAGAGAGGGAAAGTGGAAATGGAGGCATATTCCCAGAGGCAGTGACAGGTGACCTCCCAGGAGCTCCAGCACGAGGATGTCGATCCAGAGCATCAAGTTCATCAACCATCACTAGACTTGTCCTCCACGAATTTTTGTAATCCTTTTTCAGCTTTATTCATGCTTCATTATTCAATCTGCATCCTGAGGCAGCGAGAGCCACACCTGAGCTCTGCCTGGGTTTTTTCCTGGCTGAGGGATGCCGCCCAGCTGCTGGAGTTACAGGGAGGAGGGAATGTTCTTGCCTCCTCCCATTCGCCGCCGTATCACTCCGGATGCTGTGACCCAGGGGCTGTTCTCCTGCTCAGCTTTCCCTGTTGCAGACAATGGAGTCCCAGTCTATTCCCTGGGCAGTGCTTTAGACAGAAGTCATTCAGGGCCTGTGATTGTTCCTGGTGCTTTTACCTTTCCCAGCACTATTGTATCCATTTGAGGTGGGGGTCAGCATTGTACACACCATGCAGGACGTCAATGCCCCAGAGATTTACTCAATGCCGTGGTGGGTTTTTTTAAAACATTACCCTTTTCTTACAAACTCTAAACTCCTGTTTGACCTTTTTGACTCTGGTTGAGTGCAGTGATGACATTTCACTCAGCTCTTTCCAGGGACCCAAAGATGGTCCCCTGGCAATGGCTAATTTGAGGCCTCTGTATGGTTAAGCTGCTTTTTTTTTTTCCCCATATGACATCTTTTACACTTTTCAACAACAAATGTTGTCTATCCCTCTTCCTGCTCACTTCCTGCACACTGGAAAATCCTTCAGCAGTTTTTCCCACTGAGTTTTCAGTTGCATAAATCTATGCTGGTTTCATTATTCATCCCCCCCTTTGCCACATCACCCCTGAACCATCTGAGCAGAACAAGACCAGAAGAGGCTGGGCCAACCAGCATCACAACTCTAGTGGGAAAACCAGCCATGCATGACTGTTCTTTGTTCCTCAGCTTTGAACATTTAATTAATACACTGCAGCTTGTGAATAACCATGATAGGACAGTCTCTCCAGGAATCAGATCAGTCCAATCAGATCGGATCTGACCCATGTGCCAACTCACATTTTTTGACAGGCAAAAGAGGCCGGAAAGTCTACAGAGGCAGGATGGCCTTACTCCTGATGTTCTGAATTTTTTCTCATAGTCATGAAGAAGCAACCCCAAAAAAGGTCTTTCTTTAATACACATGATGCCAGGAGAAGATGAATGTGCCCAACAGCTTAAGACCTGAGCATTGAAACAGTCATAGAAACATAGAATGGTGTGGGTTGGAAGGGATTTCTAAAGAACCTCTAGTTCCACACTCCTGAAATGAGGGAGGACATCTTCAACTAGATCAAGTTGCTTAGTGCTCCATCCAACCTGATCTTGATTGTTTCCAGCAATGAGGCATCTACCATTTCTCTGAGAAACATGTTCCAGTGTTTCACCACCTTCATTGTAAAAAACTTCTTCCTTATGTCTCTTTTAGTCTAAATTCACCATCCCTTGTCCTATCACAATGGGCCCTGCTAAAAAAGTTTATCCCCATCTTTCTCACAAACTCTCTCTAAATATTGAAAGGCCACAATAAGGTCTCCCTGGACCTTTCTCTTCCCCAGGCTGTGTCCTCTGAGCTCTGACAGCATTGACTATCACCGGAGGAGTCATCTCACCATCCTACCTGAAGGACACACCTCAGGTCCTTCTCCCTTCCTCCATCCGCCTGGCACCAGGAGGGGAAAACGTGCAGGGTTTTGCATCATGGAGAGCTATAAACTGTGTCCAGATCTGTCACATGGAAAAAATTACAAGGAGTTGACACATTCACACTCCATCTGAAAGCTAAAAATAGGGAATATTCATCCAAAATGGCCAAGCCCCACCTTGGCACACCCACAGAGCCCCTGGTGGGACATGTGTTTGCAGCTTCACAATGGGAGATGGTGAATGCTAAAGATAGGGAGAGCTGCTCCCTAGCACGGGTAAGTGGGGTGGAACATGTGCCGTGCCAGGAGCTCGGCTTTTGGCTTGTAAATAAGAGATGACAGCAGCCAAGGAACCCAGGCAGGAAGAACTTCATTTATTCCTGAATACGTGCTGTCTTGTGCTTCTGTGACCTGCCAAGAGTGACCTCAAGGAAACAGGGATCTTCACCACCTCCTGCTCCCCTCCTTCCCTAATCCTCTTTCTTTTTCTGATTGCTTTGCAAGGGCCAGCTGCCCCTCTGTTGACCATCCTCAGAAGATGCACAAGCACTGCACAGTGGGATCCACAGAGAATCTGTCTCTCATTCATTGACAAATAAAGGTCTCATATCAAAATCAGAGCTCACTGTAGAGGAAAACCATGAGATCCATAGAGAATGTCTCTCATTCAGTGACGAACAAATGTCTCATCTCATAACCAGAGCTCACTGGAAAGGAAAACTTCCCTGCCAGAGGAGGTTTTGCATTTCCATTTTCTTTCTCATTACTTCCTGTGATTATTCGTTGTGATAAGTGGTTCATCCAACCCTGCCTGGTGCTGTAGAAACCGGGGAAGTAGATGATGGAAACTCGGTGATGTCACATCACAAGAGGCAAATAGATCCCAGCTTAGGCCGATGATCACTGCAACTTGGCTCTCTGGTTCTCAGTCATCTAAGTTTCAGCACTCAAAAGAGACAACTAAGTTGGGAACCTGCTCACTCAATTTTGAGGGCGAGTTCAGGTCTCCCCATACTTTGTTTTGTTATCTGTAGAAAATGGTCATAATATTTCCTGTTTTCCACATTTGCCTTCCTCTGTGCAGGACCAAATGCTGTTCTGTAATGCCGTCACATGCAGACACACTAAAGAGACAAAGAAAGCAAGAGTTTGAAGAGGACAAGCAGACTCTTTTTGGAGAAAGTGAGGGTTGTTTTTTTGTGATTCAACATGTGAACAATAATGTTACAGCATCAACCTGTTCTTTAATCCAGCATCTTGAAAAGCAACATTAAGGGTCAACGTCTGAGTTTGTCATCTACCCTGTGACTTCAGTTGCTCTGAAGGAGGTGAGGCTCTTCCTCCAGGGAAGTTTCTCATTGGACAGCAGTTGTTTCCACATTCCTGGTTTCAGAGAGGTTTTTTCCAATTAGATAGCAGGCAGGCTGCATTGATCCATATGAAGCTTTGTACATTAACTAATGATGTTCCTGAAATCCAGGTAAGAATTAATTTTTCTTCTGGAGACCTTTGAAACGAAAGGGCTGGAAGTTCTTTCAAGGTTACCTGACTCTTCCCAGTGCTGCAGCACCCTTCTCACACCTGTGAACACATCCTGCTCCTTCCACCCTTCCTCCTGGTGCTCTAGGATATCATCAGCATGAGCATGGGCAACACTGCCCTCACTAAAACTGTGCACTGGTCATGCCAGTGCTGGAGTCCATTGCACAGAGGCTTAGACATGCAAAAATATAACAGGTGTAACATCTTCCTTGTTGACTTAAGATCCCAAATATGAAGAAAGTTGGTATGGCACTACCTTCTGGGGCATGAGAGGATATTTATGCCTCATCTAATATTACTCACAGCAAAAAAATAAACAACCATGCTGATCTCTCTGTTCATCCCACCCAGGGCAATGTAGATTTCTATGACTGGTAGTGGAAGTCATTTGCAGGGAAACATCTCCATCTCCACCGACTAGAAAGACCCTAAATGGAGAGACCCACTTGAAAATGTACAGTTGCTGCTGAACCAGGAGCCATAGGAACATTACAGTGGAACATGCAGCACTTACTAGTTGAGTGTTGACAGAAACTAAGCCTTCCCTTGGACTGAAATCAAGAGACTATAGAACAGATCCCAGCACTACCCTGCAAGTCTTGGCAAGTTTGGGGTCTAACTCAAATCACTAAGCTTGATCCATCATCAGAGCCATGGGACCTCTCCAGCATGGTCTCTTCTGGTGGTGGGTTTAGCTCAGGCTGTTTGCAAGCTTGTTGGGAAGGAATGGCAGGTTTTCTTTGAGTGGATTTGCCATTTGCCAGCAGGAAAGTCAATCACATTCAACCTGCTAAAGAGAGGTCAAGGTCCTGCGTATGCTTTTGCATCTTTTGCAGATGTTCTCCTCAGTGGACCATAGCTCACTCACATACAGGATGTAGCGACATAATGACAACTTCCTTTGGTCCCATAAATTTCAGCAAAGCTCTCCCCAGAACAGGGGCATTCCCACCATGATCCTTGCAGAGCTAATGAACAGGCTGGAGCAGGTCCAGCCCAGCCCCCTGTTCTTCCCAGAATTTCCTTTTATTGTTAATCTCAACAGTGAGAGATATAGACCACATCTGGAGTGTTCTTCTGGATATTCAACTTTCCAGCCAGCAGCCCTTCTTTGTGATGTTTATTCCCTTTTCTGGAAGGAGAGATTCAAGCTGCCTCCTTGATTAACTGTTATTTTAACTGACTGAGGAGGAATTTCTCTGCTTTGCTGTGCCTTACCTTGCACTTGACACAAAACTCAATCCTGAAAAACCTCTGTGTCTCTCTGGTGTGTTTTCAGATCTTCTGCCCTTCTGTGTGCACACACCATTGCACAGGTTGTTTTTAATAAATATATCTCTCAAATGCAGAATCACCAACAAAGCAGATACATCTTTTACCTGCTGGAGCACAGAGTGTCTCTCTGGACCTTTCAATAAATATTATATCCATTCAAGATCTCCTAGGGAATCCTCCATGGCTTCCAGCTGCTGCTCCAAAAGGACATATGTCTCCTTTAGTTCCTGGGACACATCTGCCACTGTGGGTGCATATCCAAACATTGGTGATTTGGATCACATTCCACCTTTAACTTGTGCCCCAGAAGTGATCACATTTCAGCACAGGGCAGAGGGGTTGTTGGATGTGATGTTCCGGGTTCCTACATCCGTATTGTAATCCTTGTGTAACTGCAAGGACTCTGCTGCAAGGACTCCCAGAGAGAGGAGACGAGGCCAGATGCTGCAGATTGCTGGGCATTTATTGCCCTATTTGTCAATTTTCTTCTTTATCTCTCCACTCTGGCTTTTAACTCTCCTGCTTTTACTGTCTCAGCAGAGCTGCAGCCATCATGCTGCAGAGCAGGGGGTAAGTGAGGGTTGCATCTGACTCATGCAAGTGTGGGGTGCACTTGCAGAGCTCCCTCCTGCTGCTCAAACTCAGAGCCAAAACTGACATTTTTAGGACAAAGCAACTCCCCTGACATCACCACCTGCATCTGTGAGCTGAATCCCTCTTCTCACGGGTAGCAGAGAGCTGAGAAACTTGCTGTATGAGGCAGGGCTGTGTCTAATGTGAAATAGCAAGGTAAAGAGAATGCTGCTAATTCTCCTTCACAAAATGCCAGCTCCCCAGGTACCTAATTAACATCCTTAACCCTGCCAAGAGGAGGTGGCTTTACCGTGTGCAGGAACAGGGATGCTTTCCACTGCCTGTTTGCATCAAGCAAAAGACAGCTTTGAATCCATCTGAGCTTCCACAGATCAATCCAAAGCACAAGAATGAATTGTAATATTCCTTAGCTCTAATAAATCCCATTTCATTGCCAATGTCCCAGGCTGAAAGAAGAATTTCATTCTACTAGCACAAGGCCACAGGCAGTTTTGTCTCCAGGCTGGCTTGGCCTCAAGTGGGTGAAGTGTTTGCACAAGGTCTCCTGGCAACAATTTCCCAGTGTCTGGGCAGTAGGTTTGGAAGTGCTTAAGCTGAATCAACAGTGACTCCACGTTTGGGGTGATCTGGGTTAATAACTCCTGCCTAACTTCCCCAGGACCTGAGTGCCAGAGAAGATGATAAAGCCATCACAGATCACCAGTACACACCTGCAGCAGGGAAATGTACCATAAACCTTTCCCAAGGTCCATCTAGGTCAGTACCTTGCTAGGAGTCCTGGCACCAGAAGAGGAGAATGACAGGGTCTCACATCCTCAAGGTTTTCTTTCCCAACTGCTTGAAAGGCTCTGAGATGTCTTTTGTTTTCCAAACATCATGAAAAAATGGTCTTGCTGGGGGCTTTGCTGATGTGGGTACTTGCATAGAATGGTGAGGAACTGGCTGGATGGAGGTTTCCCCTGATATCCCCAGTCCTTTCCCCCTTTTCTTGTCACAAACCTTTTTCTCCAAGCTTAATTCAGCAAACCTCTGGCTATATATTGGGGTGGATTCTTTTGCAACTAGAGACCCAGAGAGCTTCAGCTGTCTGCTACTGAAGAGTTCAGTACTTTGGCCATATGTTGTGATATAAGCAGGAATTCTCCTGTCTCCTCTGCATTTGTTCAGCAGGGAAGTGCAGGACTTGTATATCCATCCTTATTAATCTTTTGGTCATGCAGCTTCCATCTAAGCCAGACTTAACTTGTTCTCCTGTCCCAGCCAGGAGTCACCAGCTATAGTTAAAGATCCATACCAAGGAGTGAGGCAGCATGTCTTACTGTTGCAGTTTACCTCAGTTGTCCTTTAGCCATGCCAAACCAAACTGAAACATGCTGTGATTTGTCCTTAGCTTACTTAGGCTGCAGGGATTTCGGGGGGTGCTTTGTGCAACCCATGTCCTTCTGTAATTCCCATTACTGCTGATGAGAGTGACGCATTTCCACTAACTGGATGAGTGTCCCTTAAATTAGTCTTCCCTAAAGCATGGGAGTAGGGAAATAAAAGGGAAGTAGTGTTCCAATTAGCTTCCAGTTTGTTTTCAGTCTTGTCTTTGAATAGGAGAGCTCCATAAAAAAGGATTTTAAACCCCCACACTATTGAGCCAGAAAAAGAGAAAATGAGTTTATATGTACAAAGCTTTAGTTCTTGAAAATAATGACATTTATTCTTTCCACTGTATGTTCTTTCTGTAATCTCAAAACCTTTCACAGACCAGCCCATGACTGTCTTGTTAATCTTGTTGAGATTCAAGAATGCAACATAGAGCTTGCATTGGGAAACTGAGGTACTGGACGAGAAAAACACATGTTAAAAACTAAACCAGCATTGCCATTAGAACTGAGACTTATGAGTGGGGTTCACCTCATCTGGCTGCAAAAAGTCCTGTCCTAGCTGAAGGAGTCCAGTCCTGTCCCACTGAAGAAGTGAATTCCCCTTTTCAAAAGAATATTTCTCACCTTAATCTCCCACTAAAAAGTACCAAAGTTTGCAGGTGCTGGGGTGACACAGGATTTACACCAACTCTGCCATGCTGATATCCCAGTGAGTTTTCAGGGTGGAAGGAAGCCAGCTGTGGTGATTCATGTCTCAGCAACCCATATATTTCACCAAACACGAGAGAAACTGCTCACAAGACAACTGGAAGCACCAAACCCATGGTGAACATCAGAGTGGGAAAGAGGATAGGAAGTGAAGGAATGAAGCAAATGGAAGGAAGTGACTCTAGAACATGAAGCCTCCATCTGGACCTTTCTTTAACCTCTATTTTTCTATCATGTCTAAAAAAGCACAAGGGAAAGCAGGACATCAACTGAAACACTTGCAGTCTAAGACAGAGAGACAAGCAAACACGACTTGACCTGACTCAACCCAGTCATTAACCCTCTGGCCCTCACTCCCAGCTCACTCCAGTGCTCACCAACTCTCAAAAAGTCCCAGCCACATCCTAAATGCTTCATGGAAGGGGTCCTCATATACAACAATATCTCCCTTATCCCCTTTCCCACTCCAGGCTTCAAACAATTCGCCTCATCTCTAATAATTCAATGAAGCTTGTTATGACAGGGGCAATGCACTTAATGGAGAGTGAAATTGGAGAAGAATGTGTGGAAGTTGCAGCTTTTATCTCTAAAACAAATAGTGAATTCCTCAGGGCTGCTGCAGCCCAAAACAATGATCCGGGCGGCCGGAACTTTGCAGGTTGCCCTGGTAACTTCCAGGCTGTTTTGGGGCAAATCTTTGTCAAAAAAGGGAGAGGAGGTGGCAAAGCTACTCCAAAGAGATGTGGAGTTAGTGTTTGGAGAGCAGTATGAGCCTCAAGTAGCCAACACAGAAGATGTTTAGGTTAGAGAAATGTGCTGCACCCAAGGATCACCTTGGGAAATTCCCGCTGAATCCAGATTGGGACTTTAAGAAGTTTCCCTGCTCTATCTAAAGAAAATATTGCTGGTCCCTTGACCAGAAAAATGGAGCAATCCACCCCAAATTTATCTTAAAGTTCTCCTATTGGTCCCTTCCGGTCCACAGACCTCTGCAGGTGTTTGTGGGGAGAATGAACAGAAGGGATTTTGGAGCAGGAGTGATCCACTCACTCTGGGCTTGAAAAAAAGAGATGCCATTATCACTCCCTACATCTTCCCAAGGAGGGAAAGTGGAGAGGGAGGTGCTGAGCTCTTCTCTCTGATATGTAGTGACATGTGGAAATGATTCAAAACTGTGTTAGGAGAGGTTTAGACTCAACAGGAAGAAGCATTTCTTTACCAAGAGAGTGGTCAAACGTTGGAACAGGCTTTCTAGACAGGTGGTCAGTGCCCCAAGCCCATTAAAGAGATATTTGGAAAATACTTTTAACAACAGACTTTAAATTGACCAGCCCTGAGCTGCTCAGGCTGTTGGACAAGATGATTGTGCACGTCCCTTCCGACTGAAATACTCTGTCCTGTTCTGCTTAGCTGGAGACATGCAGAGTGACAGGTTTCCACTAGTGCCTATTTACAGCAGTGAAAAATGTACCTTAGCTTCTGCCAATCCCTCTTAAAGGGCTGTTTGTTTTTCTCTCCTCCATCTCTTCCTCTTGTAATACAAAACTTCTAGGCAAACTCCTTATGAAGCACAATGCTCAACAGATGAGACAGAAACTTCCAGATCTTTCTATGAGCAATCCTTAGTTCCAGTGGGGAGGGGTTTGCCTCTCCACATTGCCCTTTCCAACGCACACAACCGCCATCAATGTCCTTGTGTATCCTGATGAAGACACCTCTAGCACCTAAGATGCCTCCAGGCACCTGTATTTAAGCACCTGCACTGCGCTCTCCTTTTCCAGTGATGAAAATGTCAGCTCCAACACCACCTCAAATGGAGATCCCTCCAACTGTCTTGGAAACACGGACATACAAATGTGGGTGTCTTGGTTTGGACCTGGATCCACCCACAGATGGGTTTGTGTGTCCTGTGGTTGAGAAGGTGATCAATCTGATGGTGTATGTGCATTGCAGGAGGGTTGGCAACTTCCTGGAAACAAGGTTCTCTGATTCTTCTCTTAGAAGATAAGAGAATCAGAAATTACACCTGGCTGAGCAAGTCAAGTCCAGAGGAAAATGGAAGAACACAAGTTCTTCACTATAGGGTCATAGTTGAGATCAGGAGATTATTTCAGAGCTGAGAGCTGAATCCAGATTTTATAAGTCTTTGTTGAATGCCAGTAGGATTTTTGCCTCTTCACTCACAGGACTTTGGGAAAAGACAGCTGGCATTGAGAGTAGCATCCCAGTCAAGACAATTCCTGCTCCTGAGGCAAGATGCATTTTGGCTCCTCCTTCTGGATCAGTTCCAGGCTAAGGAACAGACTCCTTCATGACACTTCCGACTCCCCATCTTTTGAAATACAAATACAAACCACATGTATTTTTGTCTCTTGATGAAAGGAGCGTAGTTTGGGAATTTTTTTCGCTTTCCTTCCTGAAATAGCCACTACTGATCTTCACCCCAGGAGCCCACGTGCTGTTGTCCTCACTGTTACTCATGTCAGAAGTATCAGCCTCGTGTGCTGCCCTTTGTCTTCCCATCCTAACCCCAAATTTGAATTCCAAACACTATTACTTTGTGCCCAATCGCACAAGGAAATAGGTGACGACATTCAATACAATCGGATTACTGGCAAGTTAAGTGATCCTAAGCTGGATCTCAGCCCGAGGATTTTCATGCTGCATAGGCTTTCCTCGGTCATTTTCTGTGAAAGGAGGTAAATATTGCAAAGGTGCCTGGGTACATCAGTCAAATGTTCCGACGAATCCAAAAACAACTGAGAAGGAGTTACAAGGTACGGAGAAGATAAAATTAACTGTCTTTGGGAATTTATCCCAGTGCTGTGAAGCACAAGAGGAATTCCCCTTTTATGTTTCCTTCTCCTCTGCCCAGTTTACTTTTAAATTGCCGAAGAAATGGGGTTTCCATACCCATTGGGGAGCCACAAAACATCTTGGGATTTCTTCAACAAGGATATCTTGTTTCATGTGAAGTCTTCCTCCTCCTGAGAAAGTCTCAGCTCAGCTGACTCACATACCTTGAAACCACTGACTCCCTGTCCTGCTCTCTCACACTCTTAGATAAATATTTAGCTGGTGCACACAGAATAGGTATATGTGAATCTGAGTGCAATCACATCAATGTAGGATTAAAAACAACACCTGACTGACGTAAGCCCATGAGATTCTAAGCAATACCCATGTTAACAATAAATTTTAAAGTAAATTCTTATTTTTTGTTCCCATTTCTCAGGCAGGTGTGCAGGCCGTTCTCCAAAGGGTTTCTCTATGCCTTGAAGACATGACTTTCATGTTTGGAGTTGAAAGCAAAAGCCTTTACATAATTTCCTGACCCTGTGATGCTGGTATTTAGGAAAACCTCCAGAGCTGGGACACTCGTGATAGAGCTCCCAGTTAGCAGTGCTGCATGCCTTTGGGCATCAAAGACTGTTTACATTTTTCTGTGAAACACCTATGCCTTTCTGACACTCGTACAAGTGCCCAGTTTCCCAAATTAGGGCTTTTTCCAACCTCTTCCCCAGCTGATGGTAAATCATCGGGGTGGGATATACTTTAACAGACACCCGGCTTTTGAAGCAGCCATGCTAAATATCCTTTCCTTTTTTCCCTCAGCTGCTCATGATTCATAGCCTTGATCTGACACCATCCCAGTAATTATCCCCTTTGCAGCAGAGGTGAGAGGCAGATTCTGAGCCGACGCAAGTGGAAAGGCGCCAGCACCCTACACAGCAGCAGGAATAATGCAAGACCTTTCTGCTGCCCTCTGGAAAAAGGAGGCTTAGCACCATGTTTCTGGATGATTCAGTTTTTCCAAGAAGCAGAGGCTCTTGAAATGCCATTATTTTAGCCCCCATGGCAACTGCCAGCATCCAAGGCTCGCAGCACGGGAGGAGCCATGTGTCCAACAAGTTTGTTGAGAACTGACAGAACTCCCTGCATGAGTGCCAGGGTGCCTGTTCTGATAATTAAGAGGAAACCCACATCCCAGACCAACAATATAAAAGGACTTAGGCATCAGATGCTCAGGGAGTGAGGCTCCCTCCTCCCTGCACGAGGCCAAAGGACCAGCACAGCCCAGGCCTGCTGATGGGACCGATCAGCTGGAATTCTTCTAACTCTCATTACAAACATTGCACAATAAAACCAATGGCCGCCAAAACTAGACTGATTTTTAAGTGGATTTCAGGCCATTCTGTTTTCCTTAGATTGCTGTCAAGGGAGCTCTGCTCTTGTCTGTTCTTCCCACAGCCTTCACCCAATGTAGAGACCCAACACGTCTTGGGAGACCCCATCTCCCACTGCTATCCCAGAACAATGTGCCATGGGATATTTTATAGTGTTTTATGGGCACTGGTGCCATAAACAGAGAGTTTGAGGAGCTCAGCATCCCCTCCTTCCCCTCCATCCCAGGGACACTGCTATACTGCAGCAGCTCAGATTTTTCCCTGGGCTGCTTCGACTTGGCTCTTAACACCAAAATATGCCTATTGGGAGAGAGTGTGTGTGTGAATGTGCTGTTATTAAAATACTCTCAGAGAGAGAAGGATACTCTCTAATACTGGCAAGATTAATAATGTGCATGAACACACTCACTCATTTATAGGAACCTAAGTTTCCCAAATTTTGGGTGCTGTGCAATGCAGTCGTAGCAAGAGGAGTTGAGGCTGGGCTGGGGCACAGGGAAAGTCTCTCTGCACTGACCCAGAAGTTAAAATCAGGACAAAAGAAGCCTTTTCTGGGGACAACATGCAAAGCAGGGAGGGAGGGCTGAGGCAGTGAACCCAAGGATCTCCTCATATCCTCAAGGTGACCTTGCAACAAGACAAAATCCATCTTTAACTGAAGGCATCAAGAAAACCATAATTGAAAATTCCTTTTTGGAGGGGAGGTTATTTTTACCACCTCTGTGTCCATGCTGGGAAGGTTCCTGGTTTAGCTTGATCCATCAGAGCCAGGAGAAGGACTCAGTGCAAAGCTTTGAGTTTATTTTTAGTCTCCTGCCAGCTGTAGCCTGAACACCTGAGGAAAAACTTTCTGCACCCTTCCCTCTCGTCACAAAAAATGCCAAGATTTGGTAATATTTTTTTCTTTTGTACTTTGGGCATGTTGCTTCCTTCATTTTCAAATTGATGCAAATCTTTACTAGAAAACATCTTGTGAAAATGTGCATTCACTGGGAAAAAAAGGAAGGATCAGAGGGATTTGGTACCATTGGAGCTTAGACAGTGGGTACGTGCAGAAAGTCATCCCAAATTACCCTCTCTTCCTGAGAAGAACTCCAAATAAACCTCCAGCCATGGTGAGAATCCAAAATCAAACCCTATCTCTATGAATAAATCCCCAGGTAACGCACACCTGGATGTGAATCTGAAATCAAATCTCAAGCTCCCATCCAGAGGAAAATCCCAAATCCACTCCCACATGCCCATCCTGATAAACCCCACAAAGTTCTCCCATGCAGGAGGGAATCCCAAACTGTGCTCATCCAGATGAAAATCCCAAATCTTTATTCATGTGGAAGGGAATCTGAAATCAACCTACAAACATCCATCCAGATGAAAACTTAGAATCCCTCACAAGTCTTCAGCCAGATGAAATCCCAAATCACCTCCATTCAGGTCCGAATCCCAAATTTTCTCCAACCTCCTGATTCCAATGAACACTTCAATTCCCTCAAATAGATGAAAATAGCAAATTCCCCCCCAAACTCATCCAGATGAATACTCTAAATCTTCTCCATGCACGCAGGAATCCCAGCACCTCCATCCTGATGAAAATCCAAAACCCATCCCTAAATTCAACATAACCCCCAAATCCCACCCATGCAGTCAAGAACCCTAAATCTTCCTCCAAATGTCCATCACTATAAAATACCCAATCCCACCCCAAGTGGGTGAGAACCTCAAATCTCCTCCAAACCCCTATCTCAATAAAAGCAGCAAATTCTCCTCAACTTCCTGATTCCAATGAAATCCCCAAACCCTCCCAAGTAAATGCTAAATCCCTTCCAAACCACTTATCCTGACTAAAACTCCAAATATCCCCATGCAGTTGAGAGCCCCAAATCTTCCTCCATCCAGCCAGTGGTCCCAAGTGCTCCCCCCAAATCCCCAATCCAATGGAAAATCCAAAACCACTGAAAAACCCCAATCCCCATATATGGATGAGAACACCAAATCTGCCCAAATCCTCATCCTAATGAAAACTCAGATACAGCCCAAACAGGCAGAAGGCCTAGATTCCTCCCCAAATCCTCATCTCCATGAAAACCCCAAACTCCTCCCAAATCCCTTCACAACTCCATCCCAAAAAACCAAACAAATCCTCCCCAGCCTCCCAGTTCCAATGACATGCACAAACCTTCCCCAAACCTCTCACCCTGACTAAAATCCCAAATCTCCTCATCCAGTTTAGAACCTCAAATTCCCTCCCCACAATCCCAACAAAATTCCTAAATCCTTCCCAACCTCCCTCCTCCAAATAAACCAAGTTCTTCCCTCATGGAATTGAGAATCCCAAATTCCCCACACACTTGAACACCAAGGAAACCCTCAAAATCCCCGTGGAGTTGTGAACTCAAAATTCTCCACTTACCCCAATCCCAACAACCCCCCCAAATCTCTCTATGCAGTTGAGAACCCCAAATGCCCCCCCACAATACCATCTCACCAAAAAACCTAAATCCTCTCCAACCTCCCAATCCCAACAAAAATCCCCAAATCCTTCCATGCACTTGAGAACCCGAAATGCCCCTAAATCCCCCCACACCCCCATCTCAAGGAAACCCCTAAATCCTCCTCAACGTCCCAACTCCAACCAAACTTCCTAATCCCCCCATGCAGTGGAGAACCCCCAAATCCCCTCCAAACCCCCATCCCAACAAACGCCCAAAATTCCCGTGGCGTTGAGAACCCCAAATCACTCCACTCTCCAGTCCCAACCAAACCCTTAAATTTTCCCCAACCTCCCAACTCTGACAAAACCCTCAAATTCATGCAATTCAGAACCACAAATCCCCACCACACCCCAAACCCAACAAAACCCCTGAATCCTCCCCAGCCTCCCAACTCTGACAAAACCCCCAAATCCTTCCATGCAGCTGAGAACCCCAAATGCCCTCTTTAAATCCCCCAACACTTCCATTTCAACGAAACCCCTGAATCTCTTCAACCTCCCAACTCCAATGAAATGCCCAAATCCTCCTGTGAAGTTGAAAACCCCAAATCCTCCTCTAACCCCCAAATTCCAACAAAACCCCCAAATCCCTCCACGCAGTTGAGAACCCCAAATCCTCCACTAACCCCCAACTCCAACAAAACCCCCAAATCCCCCTATTCAGTTGAAACCCCCAAATCTTCCCCTAACCTCCAACTGCAACAAAAT